>LR738710.1:627107220-627150443 GCA_902687465.1 Secale cereale | reverse complement strand
GGGCAGAAGAAATTTCCCCATGAGGTGAAAATGGTGAATATGATCTACGCCACCCATATCCCCAAGAGGGAATGCTAGCGCATACTCAGGGATGTTTATGTTGTAGAGCCCGTCGCCCCCAGGTTCAACCCATGGTCGGCTTGCCCGATCACCTTCGATCGCAGGGATCACCCAACCAGTATCCGTCACGGACGTTTGGCGGCCCTAGTACTCGATCGTATAATTGACGGATATCAACTTAGTTGAGTCCTAATGGACGGCGGCAACAGTCTCAACCTGATATACCAAGACATTGTCTGCAAGATGGGGATAGACCCGTCAAGGATTAAGCCTAGCAGCACTACCTTTAAGGGAGTGATAGCTGGCGTAGAGCCCGCTGCACGGGGTCATTAACACTGGAAGTAGTGTTCGGCTCTCCAGACAATTTTCAAAGCAAGGAGTTAATCTTTGACATCGCTCCTTTCCGAAGTGTCTATCATGCACTACTCGGAAGAACGGCCTTCACCTGCTTTAACGCAGTCCCGCACTATGCTTACTTGAAGCTCAAAATGCCAGGACCATGCGGCATCATCACGATCAATGGAAACATGGAGTGCTCCCTCCGTACAGAGGAGGACACTGCGGCCTTAGAAGCCGAGGTTCAAAGCGGCTTATTCAACCCGAACAATTCATCCGTCGTCAAGACCGGACACACTGCTAAACGTGTCCGGCCTGCACTACAATGCGGCAGCTCACAAGAAACCGAGCTCGATTAGCAGTTACGCCCCCGCCGACTGCCTTACAAGGTGGCAACATACATACCCCGCGTACACAATTACGCCCTTAAAATACCTTGGGCGGTGCCGGGGGCACACTTCATAAACATAGTCCATAGTTCGGCTTGACCCTATTCGGACTCTAAAATATATTTTCTTTAAAAAGGTTCATTAAAAGAACCCACCTTATCTACGGCTGTCTAGGGCATTCTTTTCCAGAGTTCTCCTTCCTTTTTTCCCCAGGCAGCCTTCATAACTCCCCTCTTCAAGGACATATTACAAAGGAGAAAACGGCGCAGACGTGCGGCAGGGCCCCCGGTCGAAATTTCTTTTTTTCGTTAGATTCAGACTTTGTGTAAACATTTCCCCCTTTTAGTTTCCTTTCTTCTTTTGGCATGTAAAATGCCCAAGATGTTATTGGCATTATCTGTAACCACACGGTTCGCCGTATTAAACGGCATATAAAATAAGCAGTTTGGTTCCAATTCGCTTGGAGTTTGTTTTACTACCACCTGCATTATCTCCCTACACCAGATTGCCACATATGCCTTCAATCTAGACTTAATACCAGGGGTTGTGTTCGGCCTAGCACACCTCCAAGTCCGAACACCTATAGGGAACGATTCAGCATACCAGATATTGCTTTATATGCATCGACTCCGAATCATATATTGGGTCTATAGTTGGGTTGACCGGCTCCTGTGCTTGCCGCCTTATGTTCCGCATTGTTCGGCTAAGGTAGCAAAGGGAGAACTACTGCGATTGTATTTCTGGTTCATCCGGTCAAGTACCTTAGTAGAGAAAGCCAAAAAATGAATGTCATGATAAGCGAGAGCTGCTCAGCGATTCAGTGACTTGGTGGTATATTACGATCGATAGTGATCCACTCCATGTTATACGAGGGGCTGGTTTTCGCACAGCCGCGTAAAGTGGGCACGGTAATTTGGATAGTCGCACACGCACCATGGGCTAGTACTTAGCCCCACAAGTCAAGCTCCTATGGCTAACTGAAAGCAATAAAGCTACATAGTCGGATTGCCCGGTTCACTCCATGAACACCTCCTTTATGGACCAAGACGTTGGATAAAGAGTGATAATGCACAATACCGAACACCCCTGTGGTATTTACATGGGGGCTGAAGCCAACGAATGGAAACTTTCAGACATAATGAACGGTCGCACACGAGGAAAAGTCGCTTGCAATATAAAGCACAAAATTATATAGACATCGGTTCATAAGCTTAGTCTTTACAATCCAAATACAATTACTCAAAGACCACGTCCTTTGAGCACTGGCCCTCTACAATGCGGGCTCCTTCTAGGACATCATCGAAGTAACCTTTCTAGCCTCCGATGATTCTTGTCCTCCGATGGGCCAGCAATTGCAACCTCGGCGGCCTTCATCTTCGCCCAGTGCATCTTGACGTGGGCAAAGGCCATCCATGCACCTTCTATACAGGTGGAACGCTTCACAGCGTCGACCCGCGGCCTCGCATCGCCGAGCCGCCTCACCAATCCAAATTAGCTACTTGGGATTGGCTCAGCAGGCCAGAGCCGGACTATCAAGTCCTGCATGGCTGTACCCGCCATGTTCTGCAGCTCGACTAGCTGCTTCAACTAGTCGTTCAGAGGTACTGGACATTCTGGCGCAAGGAATTGCGACCAGAACAGCTTCTCCGTGCTATTCCCCTCCTGGGCTCGGAAGAATTGGGCGGCGTCGGTGATGCTCTTCGGGAGATCCACAAACGCGCCTAGAGAACTCCACAATCGCGTCAGCACAAGATACCTCTAACCTCCAAAGATACTCTACAGAAGAAAGGCCTTACCAGCCGCTATCTGTCGCGCCTGTTTGATCTCTTCGCGTGCACTACGCGACTCAATCCGCGCCTCCTTGGCAGCATTAACATCCTTGTTGAGTTCGGATGCTTGATCCAAAGTCTTCTGCTCCAGCTCCTCACACTTGCGAATAGCATCTCGCAGCTCTTGTTCGGCTTTGGTCACCCGAGACTCATGTCGCCACGGGAGGCCTATTCGGCCTCCAGATCGGTAGCCGCTTTGTCAGCGGCCGCCTTATTTATCTCGGCCTCTTTCTTGGCCTCTGCAAGTGCGCCTTTGACGGTCTCGACGCATATAACCGCATAGCATAATGAGTTCATACTCTTACAATCAAAGCACATTATCTTTTGATATAATAATTATTTGAAAATACGCATACCTTGCATTTCATCAAACCACTTGTTGACGCGGTCAAGGTCCTCATCAGCTAATTGAAGCTTCCGATTGAGTTAGGAAACCTCTGCGGCATGGGCGGAAGCCGCCACCAGGGAAGCCTGTTCACAAATAAACACAGTATTAGCTGACACTGTATGGATCTTCTGTCTGATTCTTTTCCAAATCAAACAAAGTACCAGGGGCTACAGTTCGTATATATGTTTGTTTCCTTATACAAATAAAACATGAAGTTCTTTTAATAATATTACATCGCATACCTTGAAGCCTGTCAGTAGGCTATTGAAGGCATCATTCAGTCTGTTCTTGGCGGACTGAATCTTACCCATCACCGAACCCATCACGGTACGGTGTTCCGCCACGATGGAAGCACCTCGTTGTTCTTCCTCCAGCATGTTCGGCGCATCCGGATTAGTGGAGGACGCCGCTGGAGTTGATGCTCCTTCCCTTATCGTAGGGGTCTGACTTCCCAATTCCGGAGCCATACTGGCTTTGGAATAGTGTTCGGCGGGAGCCCAAATTGCTTGGGCTCCCCGCCATCGGTCGCCATACGGATTTCTCACCCTTGGTTGACGACAGTCGAGGTGTTGGCCTCGAGCGCCTTCTCATCCGCCCCACTCCCACCTGCTCGTGCAGGGGACGCCCGTAGGGAGGACACTTTGGTATCCCCTAGGGCGGGCGATTGATCCCACGGTGGCGTGTCACTCTCCACCATTTCGGTTGGCAAAGAACTCTCTCGCGATAGTGAAGCGCCAGGGAGCGTTTGGTGAGGGCTGCAAAATAAACGGATAAAGTTGCTTAGATAATGGTAGCTGATAAAATCAAACATAAATACCAAAAAGTCTGAATACTTACGATTCGTCCAGGGGCATGATCCTATGATGTACTCGGAAACTATGCTTGGAGAATCCGAGCTGTCCGAGATGTTCAATTTCTTCCTAGGCGCCCCCTTGCCCGCGTCTGTGGGGGCTGCCCTCTTCTTCCCCCTTGCCCTCATGGGGGAATCGCTCTCCTCCTCCTCTTCCTCTTCTTCTTCATCATGGGAAGAGTGAGCGTCGGTCTCTCCGGACATTGTGTCCTAAGGACCCTTAGGGCGGGGGTCGCTCTTGACCTCCTTTCCCTTCTTATTGGCCTTCTTCTCCGGCTCCTTGTACGACGCCGGAACCAGCATCACTGTCAACTGAGGCATGGCTAGGTTTTCGGGCAACGGAGCCGGACAGTTGATCCGCTCCACTTTTGTTCGTCCGGGCCCAAATGGAACATAAGAGTTATGTCTACTACACAACCTTATTCTTGTAGACTCGTGTTGGGCCTCCAAGCACGTAGTTTTGTAGGACAGTAGCAATTTTCCCTCAAGTGGATGACCTAAGGTTTATCAATCCATGGGAGGCGTAGGATGAAGATGGTCTCTCTCAAGTAACCCTGCAACTAAATAACAAAGAGTTTCTTGTGTCCCCAACACACCCAATACAATGGTAAATTGTATAGGTGCACTAGTTCGGCGAAGAGATGGCGATACAAGCGTAATATGGATAGTAGATATAGGTTTTTTGTAATCTAAAAATATAAAAACAACAAGGTAACAAATGATAAAAGTGAGCACAAATGGTATTGCAATGCTAGGAAACAAGGCCTATGGTTCATACTTTCACTAGTGCAAGTTCTCTCAACAATGACAACATAATTAGACCATATAACAATCCCTCAACGTCCAACAAAGAGTCACTCCAAAGTACTAATAGTGGAGAACAAACGAAGAGATTATAGTAGGGTACGAAACCACCTCAAAGTTATTCTTTCTGATAGATCTATTGGGCTATTCCTATAAGTGTCACAAACAGCCCTAGAGTTCGTACTAAAAAACACCTTAAGACACACATCAACCAAAACCCTAATGTCACCTAGATACTCCGTTGTCACCACAAGTATTCGCGGGTTTGATTATACGATATGCATCACACAATCTCAGATTCATCTATTCAAACAAACACAAAGAACTTCAAAGAGTGCCCCAAAGTTTCTACCGGAGATTCAAGACAAAAACGTGTGCCAACCCCTATGCATAAGTTCACAAGGTCATTGAACCCGCAAGTTGATCACCAAAACATACATCAAGTGGATCACGTGAATATCCCATTGTCACCATATATAAGCACGTGCAAGACATACATCAAGTGTTCTCAAATCTTTAAAGACTCAATATGATAGGATAACTTCAAAGGGAAAACTCAATCCATTACAAGAAGTTAGAGGGGGAGAAACACCATAAGATCCAACTATATATAATAGCAAAGCTCGCGGTACATCAAGATTGTATCAAATCAAGAACACAAGAGAGAGAGAGAGAGAGAGGAGAGAGAGAGAGAGAGAGAGAGAGATCAAACACATACCTACTAGTACATACCCTCAGCCCCGAGGGTGAACTACCCCCTCCTCGTCATGGAGACTGCCGGGATGATGAAGATGTCCACCGGTGATGGTTTCCCCCTCCGACAAGGTGCCGGAACAGGCTCCCGATTGGTTTTTCGTGGCTACAGAGGTTTGCGGCGGCGGAACTCCTGATCTAGGTTTACTTCTAGAGGTTTTGTGATTTAGAAGAGGTGTTGGCATCGGGAACAAGTCAAGGAGACCCACGAGGCACCGACAAGGACGGGGGGCGTGCCCTGGGGGCTGTGCGCGCCCCCACCCTTTTGGTGGCCTCGTGGCTCTTCTCCGGTATCTTTTCCTTCCAGTATTTTTCATAATTTCCAAAAACAATCTCCATAAGTTTTCAAGTCATTTGGCTCCATTTGATATTCCTTTTCTGCGAAACTCAAAAACAAGGAAAAAATATAAACTGGCACTTGGCTCTAGGTTAATAGGCTAGTCCCAAAAATCATATAAAATAGCATATTAATGCATATAAAACGTCCAAGATAGATAATATAATAGCATGGAACAATCAAAAAGTATAGATACGTTGGAGACATATCAAGCATCCCCAAGCTTAATTACTGCTTGTCCTCGAGCAGGTAAATGATAAAAATAGAATTTTTGATGTGGAATGCTACCCAACATATTTACCAATGCAATTCTTCTTTAAAATGGTATGAAAGTTCAGATCCATAAGTTTCAAGTAAAAGTTTATTTTGACATGAGAACAATAATATTTTAAGCATACTAGATAGTAAATCATCAAGCTTCAAAAATAACATGGCTAAAGAAAGTTATCCCTACGAAATCGTATAGTCTTATTATGCTCCCTCTTCTCAACACAAGGTGATCATGCCCAACCCCGGTGTCAGCCAAGCATTTGGTTCATACTTTTTAACGCGCTTCAGCTTTTCAAAATTTCATGCAATATATGAGCGTGAGCCATGGATATAGCACTATGGGTGGAATAGAAGGTGGTAATAGGCAAAAGTGGGGAGAAGGTCTCACATCAACTCGGCAAATCAATTGACTATGGAGATGTCCATCAATTGATATCAATGTGAGCGAGTATGGATTGCCATGTAATGGATGTACTAGAGCTATAAGTGTATGAAAGCTCAAAAAGAAAACTAGTGGGTGTGCATCAACTTGCTTGCTCATGAAGACCTAGGGCATTTGAGGAAGCCCATCGTTGGAATATACAAGCCAAGTTCTATAATAGAAATTCCCACTAGTATATGAAAGTGACAACATAGGAGACTCTCTATCATGAAGAACATGGTGCTACTCTGAAGCACAAGTGTGGAAAAGGATAGTAACATTGTCCCTTCTCTATTTTTCTCTCATTTTTTTATTTTCTCTTTTTTGGGCTCTTTGGCCTCTTTTTTTGGGTGGCTTCTTTGGCCTCTTTTGTTTACTTGAGCTTCATTGGCCTCTTTTATTTTTGATAACCTCACATGGGACAATGTTCTAATAATGATGATCATCACACTTTTATTTACTTACAACTTGATATTACAACTTAATGCTACAACAAAGATATGGATCTACATGAATGCCTCCAGCGGTGTACCGGGATGTGCAATGACCAAGAGTGACATGTATAAAAAATATGAACGGTGGCCTTCCCACAAATACTATGTCAACTACATGATCATGCAAAGCAATATGATAATGATGAAGCGTGTCATAATAAATGGAACAGTGGATTTACATGTCAATATATTTCTTAATGGCCATGGAAATGCCATGATAGGTAGGTATGGTGGCTGTTTTGAGGAAAGGTGTAAGGCAGGCTCTATGCACCGGCGAAAGTTGCGCGGCACTAGAGTGGCTAGCAAGGTGGAAGGGTTTTAGTGTGTATAATCCATGGACTCAACTTTAGTCATAAAGAACTCACATACTTATTGCAAAAGATTTATTAGCCCTCAAAGAAAAGTACTGCTACGCTTGCCCCTAGGGGGGAGGTTGGTAGGAGTTAACAATCGCACGCCCCCGACCTTCACACAAAGGTGAACAATCAAGAAACAAGCATCTCGTTTCGGTTGCACTTTTTGTAGACCATACGTGCATGCTTCGGGAGTCACGAACCTTAACACAATTATTTTCTCTACCCTAATATTTACTACTAGCATGATTCTAATATTACCATCCTCATATCTCAAAACGATCACAATTGTCATATGGAGTTTTTTATTATACCTACTTTGGATGTCTATCATACTAGGACTAAATTCATACCCAAGCTAATTACCGTGCTGTTTAGAGACTCTCAAAATAATATAAGTGAAGCATGAGAGTTCAACAATTTCTATAAAATAAAACCACCGTCGTGCTCTAAAAAGATATAAGTGAAGCACTAGAGCAACTTACAAACTACTCCAAAAGGATATAAGTGAAGAGCAATGAGTAGTCAAATAATTAACTAGCTATGAGAAGACCCTCTCTCATTTAAGAATTTCAGATCTTAAGTATTTTATTCAAACAGCAAGCAAAACAAAATAAAATGGCATGCAAGGATAGCACATATCGTGTGAAGAAGCAAAAACTTAGGCTAAACCGATACTAACCGATAATTGTTGATAAAGAAAGGTGGGATGCCTACCGAGGCATCCCCAAGCTTAGATGCTTGAGACTTCTTGAAATATTATCTTGGGATGCCTTAGGCATCCCCAAGCTTGAGCTCTTGTGTCTCCTTAATTCTTATCATGTCGCGGTTTCCCTAAATCTCAAAAACTTCATCCACACAAAACTCAACAAGAACTCGTGAGATAAGTTATTATAAATAAACTAAAAACCGTAAAATTTTCTACTATAGCAAATCACTAAAATTGACATTGCATACTAAATGCATCCACATATTTAATAGTCCTATCCTCAAATAGAATCATTAATCATGCAAACAATGCAAACATAACAGCAATCTATCTAAACATGACAATCTGTAAAGAGTGGAATTGTACTCTTACTTCCCTGGCTCTAAAATTCTGAAAAATTACCATGTTAGAGAGAACTTATTCATACTAAATTTTTAAAAATTTCAAGATTTAATCAAGTTCCAACTATCCACAAGAATTCAGACAATGATAGAAAACTTTCTGCTTTCAAACAACAACATATATACTTACAAAATAAGCATGGTAAAGGCTATACTTGTATTTTTTATTGAAACAAAAGATACAAAACCTTATTCTAAATAAAAGCAAGAAAATCTAAACGAAATAAAATGACGCTCCAAGCAAAACACATATCATGTGGTGAATAAAAATATAGCCTCAAGTAAAGTTGCCGATAGACGAAGACGAAAGAGGGGATGCCTTCCCGGGGCATCCCCAAGCTTAGGCTCTTGGTTGTCCTTGAATATTACCTGGGGGTGCCTTGGGAATCCCCAAGCTTAGGCTCTTGCCACGCCTTATTCCATAGTCCATCAAATCCTTACCCAAAACTTGAAAACTTCACAACACAAAACTCAACAGAAAATCTTACGAGCTCCGTTAGTATAACAAAGCAAATCACCACATAGGTACTATTGTGAACTCATTATAAATTCATATTGGTGTTATATCTACTGTATTCAAACTTCTCCATGGTTCATATCCTCCGATACTACTCATGGATTCATCAAAAGAAGCAAACAACACATGAAAAACAGAATCTGTTTAAAACAGAATAGTCTGTAGTAATCTGGACAACCACCATACTTCTGGAACTCAACAAATTCTAAAAGCATTCGACAAAGTAGGCAATTTGTAAATCAATCATGTGTAAAAATTTCAGATAATTATCACGTTCCAGAGATTTATTGAATTTTATGCACTGGACGCAAAATTTTCTGTTTTTGCACAGAATCAAATCAACTATCATCCACACTATCCCAAAGGCTTTACTTGGCACTTTATTTAAACAAAAGCTATAAAACATGATTACTACAATAGCTTAATCATGTAAACACACAAAAAAGTATAGGTAAAAGTGTTGGGTTGTCTCCCAACAAGCGCTTTTCTTTAATGCCTTTTTAGCTAGGCATGAAGATTTCAGTGATGCAAACGTAGAAGTAAAGAATTGAAACGCAAATAAAGCATCGTGAATCACATGGCAAGAACATTTAAGTCTAACACATTTCCTCTGAATAGGGATTTTTGGAGCAAACAATTTATGGGAATAAGAATCAACTAGTATAGGAAGGCAAAACAAGCATGACTTCAAGATTTTCAATACATAGAGAAGAAACTTGATATTATTGCAATACTTAAAAGCATATGTTCCTCTCTCATAATAACTTTCAGTAGAATCATGAATGAATTCAACAATATAGCTATCACATACAACACTCTTTTCGTGATGCATAAGCATAGAAATTTTATTACTCTCCACATAGGCAAATTTATTCTTATTCATAATAGTGGGAGAAAACTCAACAAAATAACTATCAAGAGAGATTTGATGGAAATCATGATGACACGTTTCATGATTATTAGTATTCTTTATAACATAGGTGTCATCACAATAATCATCGTAAATAGGAGGCATGCTTGCATCATAATAAATTTGCTCATCAAAACATGGGGGACAAAGAATATCATCTTCATCAAACATAGCATCCCCAAGCTTATGGCTTTGCATATCATTAGCATCATGGATATTAAAAGAATTCATCTAACAACATTGCAACAATGCTCATCATTCAAATATTTAGTGCCAAATATTTTATTAACTTCTTCTTCTAACAATTGAGGACAATTTTCCTTCCCATAATTTTCACGAAAGACATTAAAAAGATGAAGCATATGAGGTAACCCCAATTCCATTTTTTTGTGGTTTTCTTTTATATGCTAAACTAGTGATAAAATAATAAACTAAAAGATTCAGTTGCAAGATCTAAAGATATACCTTCAAGCACTCACCTCCCCGGCAACGGCGCCAGAAAAGAGCTTGATGTCTACTACACAACCTTCTTCTTGTAGACTCGTGTTGGGCCTCCAAGCGCGGAGTTTTGTAGGACAGTAGCAATTTTCCCTCGAGTGGATGACCTAAGGTTTATCAGCCCGTGGGAGGCATGGGATGAAGATGGTATCTCTCAAGCAACCCTGCAACCAAATAACAAAGAGTCTCTTGTGTCCCCAACACACCCAATACAATGGTAAATTGTATAGGTGCACTAGTTCGGCGAAGAGATGGTGATACAAGTGTAATATGGATGGTAGATATAGGTTTTTGTAAGCTGAAAATATAAAAATAGCAAGGTAACTAATGATAAAAGTGAGCACAAACGATATTGCAATGCTAGGAAACATGGCATGGGGTTCATACTTTCACTAGTGCAAGTTCTCTCAACAATGATAACATAATTAGATCATGTAACAATCCCTCAACATGCAAAAAAGAATCACTCCAAAGTAACTAATAGTGGAGAACAAACGAAGAGATTATTGTAGGGTACGAAACCACCTCAAAGTTATTCTTTCTGATCGATCTATTGGGCTCTTCCTATAAGTGTCACAAACAGCCCTAGAGTTCGTACTAAAATAACACCTTAAGACACACATCAACCAAAACCCTAATGTCACCTAGATACTCCATTGTCACCACAAGTATCTGCGGGTTTGATTATATGATATGCATCACACAATCTCAGATTCATCTATTCAACCCAACACAAAGAACTTCAAAGAGTACCCGAAAGTTTCTACCGGAGAGTCAAGACGAAAACGTGTGCCAACCCCTATGCATAAGTTCACAAGGTCACTGAACCCGCAAGTTGATCACCAAAACATACATCAAGTGGATCACGTGAATATCCCATTGTCACCACATATAAGCACGTGCAAAACATACATCAAGTGTTCTCAAATCCTTAAAGACTCAATCCGATAGGATAACTTGAAAGGGAAAACTCTATCCATTACAAGAAGGTAGAGGGGGAGAAACATCATAAGATCCAACTCTAATAGCAAAGCTTGCGGTACATCAAGATCGTGTCAAATCAAGAACATGAGAGAAAGAGATCAAACACATAGCTACTGGTACATACCCTCGGCCCCGAGGGTGAACTACTCCCTCCTCGTCATGGAGACCACCGGGGTGATGAAGATGGCCACCAGTGATGGTTTCCCCCTCTGGCAGGGTGCCGGAATGGGCTCCCGATTGGTTTTTTGTGGCTAGAGAGTCTTGCAGCAGCGGAACTCCCGGTCTAGGTTTATTGCTGGAGGTTTCTAGATTTATAAGAGGTGTTGGCGTCGGGAACAAGTCATGGGGGCCCACGAGGCACCGACAAGGACGAGTGGCGCGCCCTGGGGGTGGGCGCACCCCCACCCTTGTGGTGGCCTCGTGGCTCTTCTCCGGTATCTTTTCCTTCCAGTATTTTTCATATTTTCCAGAAAAATCTCCGTAAGTGTTCAAGTCATTTGGACTCCGTTTGATATTCCTTTTCTGTGAAACTCAAAAACAAGGAAAGAAACAGAAACTAGCACTGGTCTCTAGGTTAGTAGGTTAGTCCCAAAAATCATATAAAATAGCATATAAATGCATATAAAACATCCAAGATGGATAATATAATAGCATGTAACAATAAAAAAATTATAGATATGTTGGAGACGTATGAAAGAGTTCTAACTCTTGTTATAATTGAAATATGGACACGGTACATATTCGACAGAATTTGGATTACCTCTGAGGCCGAAGACACACTGTTGAATCCCTTGTCCTCAGTCTCCTCAGGCCACCCCTTCTGGGCCTTGAAGAGCTGCTTCCAGATATCTTCGTGCGTGGTGCCGAAGAAGCGCTTCAAGGTCTGTGGTTCCTCCGGATTGAACTCCCATAGGTGGGAGGCCCGTAGTTGGCAGGGAAGAGTGCGGCGAAAGAGCATCACATGTATCACGTCAGGGAGGTGGGTGTCCTTTGCCATCTTGTTGGAGATGCGGTTTTAGAGTGTCTTCACCTCTGTCTGAGACCCCCATTCAAGGCCCTTGGTGGTCCATGAGGTAAGCCTCTCCGAGGGCCCGGATCTGAATTCGGGCGTGGCCGCCCACTTGGCATCACGGGGTTCGGTGATGTAGAACCATTCATGCTGCCATATCTTGTTGGTCTCCACAAAGGCCCCCTTAGGCCAGGTGGCGTTCGGGAGTTTGCTCACCATGGCTCCCCCACAGTCCGCATGCTGCTCGATGACCACCTTCGACTTCAGATTGAACGTCTTGAGCCATAAGCCGAAGTGTGGAGGGACGCGGAGGAAAGCCTTGAATACGACTATAAAAGCAGATATGTGGAGGATAGAGTTCGGGGCCTGATACGTCCATTTTGCATCATGCTTTTTATATTAATGTTTACTGCATTATGGGATGTTATTACACATTATGTCACAATACTTATGCCTTTTCTCTCTTGTTTTTCAAGGTTTACATGAAGAGGGAGAATGCCGGCAGCTGGAATTCTGGGCTGAAAAAGGAGCAAATATTAGAGAACTATTCTGCACAACTCAAAAAGTTCTGAAACTCCACGAAAGTCAGTTCTGGAATATATAAAAAATATCGGGCGAAGAAAACACCGGAGGGCGGCCACCCACCGTCCACGAGGGTGGGGGCACGCCCTACCCCCTGGGCGCACCCCCTGCCTCGTGGGCCACCTGGCAGCCTCTGATGCCCATCTTCTGGTATAAGGTGTATTCTGCCCTGGGAAAAATCAGGAGGAAGCTTTCAGGACGAAGCACCGCCGTCTCGAGGCGGAACCTTGGCGGAACCAATCTAGGGCTCCGGCGGAGCTGTTCTGCTGGGGAAACATCCTTTCGGGAGGGGGAAATCGTCACCATCGTCATCACCATCGATCCTCTCACTGGGAGGGAGTCAATATCCATCAACATCTTCACTGGCACCATCTCCTCTCAAATGCTAGTTCATCTTTTGTATCCAATCTTTGTACCAAAAGCTCAGATTGGTACCTGTGGGTTGCTTGTAGTGTTGATTACTCCTTGTAGTTGATGGTAGTTGGTTTATCCGGTGGAAGATCATATGTTCAGATCCTTTATGCATATTAATGCCCCTCTGATTATGAACATGAATATGATTTGTGAGTAGCTACGTTTGTTCCTGAGGACATGGGAGAAGTCTTGCTATAAGTAGTCATGTGAATTTGCTATTCGTTCGATATTTTGATGAGATGTATGTTGTCTTTCCTCTAGTGGTGTTATGCGAACGTCGACTACATGACACTTCACCATTGTGTGGGCCTATAGGAAGGCATTCGGAAGTAATAAGTAGATGATGGGTTGCTAGAGTG
The DNA here is from genome assembly GCA_902687465.1 of Secale cereale. Taxonomy (NCBI): domain Eukaryota; kingdom Viridiplantae; phylum Streptophyta; class Magnoliopsida; order Poales; family Poaceae; genus Secale; species Secale cereale. The sequence continues at coordinate 627,136,776 of LR738710.1, read as the reverse complement.
ACAGAAGCTTAAACCCTAGTTTATGCGTTTCATCGTAAGGGGGCTGATTTCGATCCATATGTTTCACGCTATAGTTAGGTTTACCTTACTTCTTTTGTAGTTGCGGATGCTTGCAATAGAAGTTAATCATAAGTGGGATGCTTGTCCAAGTAAGGGCAGTACCGAAGCACCGGTCCACCCACATACCAAATTATCAAAGTAACGAATGTGAATCATATGAGCGTGATGAAAACTAGCTTGACGATAATTCCCATGTGTCCTCGGGAGCGCTTTCCTTTATATAAGAGTTTGTACAGGCTTGTCCTTTGCTACAAAAAGGATTGGGCCATATTGATGCACCTTATTTACTTTTGCCACTTGTTACTCGTTACAAATTACCTTATCACAAAACTATCTGTTACCGATAATTTTAGTGCTTGCAGAGAATACCTTACTGAAAACTGCCTATCATTTACTTCTCCTCCTCGTTGGGTTCGACACTCTTACTTATCGAAAGGACTACTATATATCCCCTACACTTGTGGGTCATCAAGACTCTTTTCTGGCACCGTTGCCGGGGAGTGAAGCACCTTTGGTAAGTGGAAATTGGTAAGGAAAAATTTATATAGTGTGTTGAAATTTACTGTCACTTGTTACTATGGAACATAATCCATTGAGGGGCTTGGTGGGGGGATCTTCACCCCGGACAGTAGAGAAAATAGTTGCTCCTCAACCTACTAAACCTACTGAAAATGTTTACTTTGAAATTCCTTCGAGTATGATAGAGAAACTGCTACCTAATCCCTTTACAGGAGATGGAACATTGCATCCCGATTTGCACCTAATCTATGTGGATGAAGTTTGTGGATTATTTAAGCTTGCAGGTATGCCCGAGGATGTTATCAATAAGAAGGTATTACCTATATATTTGAAGGGAAAGGCATTGACATGGTTTAGGCTATGCGATGATATTGGATCCTGGAACTACAACCAGTTGAAATTGGAATTTCATCAGAAGTTCCATCCTATGCATCAGGTTCATCATGATCGTAATTATATATATAATTTTTGGCCTCACGAAGGAGAAAGTACCGCTCAAGCTTGGGGGAGGCTTATGTCAATGTTATATTCATGCCCCAATCATGAGCTCTCAAGAGAAATTATTATACAAAAATTTATGCTTGGCTTTCTCTCGATAATCGCTCCATGCTCGATACTTCTTGCACTGGTTCTTTTATGATGAAGACTATTGAATTCAAATGGGATTTATTGGAAAGAATTAAACGCAACTCTGAAGATTGGGATCTCGAAGAATGTAAGGAGTCAGTTATAACACCTAAGTTTGATTGTGTTAAATCTTTTATGGATACTGAGGTTTTTCATGAATTTAGCACTAAATATGGACTTGACTCTCAGATAGTAGCTTCTTTCTATGAATCATTTGCTACTCATGTTGACCTCCCTAAGGAGAAGTGGTTTAAATATCATCCTCCCATTGAAGTAAAAGTAGTTGAACATGTTAAAGTAGAAGAAAATACTATCACTTATAATGTTGATCCTATTGTACCTACCGCTTATATTGAGAAACCACCCTTCCCTGCTAGAATAAAGGATCATGCTAAAGCTTCAACTGTGGTTCGTAAGAGTAATACTAGAACACCTACACCCTCTGAGAAATTTATAGTTGATCCTAGTGTTGCTATGGTTAAGGATCTCTTGGTCGATAATATTGATGGGCATGTTATTTACCTCTGTGATGAAGCTGCTAGTATTGCTAGACCCGATACCAAAAATAAACATAGACCTATTGTAGGCATGCCTGTTATTTCTGTTCAAATAGGAGATCATTTCTATCATGGTTTATGTGACATGGGTGCAAGTGCTAGTGCAATACCTCATTCCTTATACGAAGAAATTATGCACGATATTGCACCTGCTGAGCTAGATCGTATTGATGTTACAATTAAGCTTGCCAATAGAGATACTATTTCACCAATGGCGATTGTTAGAGATGTTGAAGTCATGTGCGGGAAAGTTAAGTACCCTACTAATTTTCTTGTTCTTGGTTCCCCACAAGATGACTTTTGCTGCATTATATTTGGTAGACCCTTCTTGAATAATGTTAATGCTAAGATAGACTGCAAAAAGGATGTTGTTACTATTGGTTTAGGGGATATGTATCATGATTTTAACTTTGCTAAATTTCGTAGACAACCCCATGATAAAGAATTGTCTAGTAAGGATGGAATTATTGGTCTTGCTTCTATTGCCGTGCCTCCTAACGACCCTTTAGAACAATATCTGCTAGACCATGAAAATGATATGTATATGAATGAGAGAAGGGAAATAGATGAAATATTTTTTAGATAGGGACCTTTATTGAAACACAACTTCCCTGTTGAAATTCTAGGGGATCCTCCACCTAAGGGTTATCCCGTGTTTTGAGATCAAACCATTACCTGGTACTCTTAAGTATGCTTATCTCGATGAAAAGAAGATATATCATGTTATTATTAGTGCTAACCTTTCGGAGGAGGAAGAAGAGAAATTATTGAAAACTCTGAAGAAGCATCGTGCTACCATTGGATATACTCTTGATGATCTGAAGGTCATTGGTCCCACTCTATGTCAACACAAAATAAAGTTGAAGAAAGACGTTAAACCAGTTGTTGATCACCAACGACAGTTAAAAATGCTAGGATGACAGAAGTGGCAAGGAAAGAAATACTAAAGCTTCAAGAGGCAGGTATAATTTATCTAGTTGCTGATAGTTAGTGGGTAAGTCTATCAGTGTACTGGAGTAGGGGTACCCTAGTATCCCGAACTTGTGCATGGGCAGTCGCAGCACCCCGCGGCAAGGCTTGCCGGGTGACCGCCAAGGTCCTCCGTGGTTCCTTTGGAGCCATTCAAGAACAAAGTATTTCAGCCAACAAGACAAGACCTCGGCAAGAGGAGCTTGCCGGGAAGGCCAACCAAGGCATCTCAAGGAACTTGCCGCGACGCACCACGCGTCCCGGCAAGGCCCGGTGAGCGGCAAGCTCCCGGACGCGACAAAGCAACAACCGCGGCAAGGCATTTGCCGCGGCAAGTTGCTACTCTGTACCCACGCTCCAGCGCATCCACCAACGTGTCGCTCTAGGACCCGTCCAGGCGTACGTGGCGGGAGGCTGTGCAGCCAGCGGTGCGCGGTGGCAAGCGGTGCTGACAAGATGGCCATCATGGCTAGCGGTGGCGCCCCTGACGGTCCCTTTTTGCACTGTTTGGGCGACGCAGACGGGCATTTAATGCCCTTGTCCCCTGCCGTCAGGGTTAGGTATGATACACTGTACGGGTAGTTGTACCAACTACAACACCTTTCTATTTTTACCCTTGTCTACGTTGCCACCTGTCGGTGACCCCTTGAGCATATAAAAGGAGGCCCATGCGCAACGTAGAAAGGGGTTGGAAGCAGAAGAACTCTCACGCTTGGTCTCGCTAGCCGCTGGTGTGTACTGTAGCACTCAGCGCTCCCGAGCAAGAATTCAATACAAACCACAAAGCAGGAGTAGGGTTTTACGCATCCGTGCGGCCCGAACTTGGGTAAACTGCTCGTGTGCTTCGCCTCGATCTGATCTTCGTGCAATCTCCGCCCCCGCCGAACCGAAAAGGGGCTCGGTCCGCCGGTCCCCATAGGTGCTCGTGGATCAGTTTCCCCGACAAAGTCATGTCCATTGTGTCCCTAAGAAGGAAGGTATTACTATTGTTCCTAATGATAAAGATGAATTGATCCGACAAAGAATTGTTACAGGCTTCAGAATGGTAATTGATTTCCGCAAATTAAATAAAGCTACTAAAAAGGATCATTACCCTCTGCCTTTTATTGATCAAATGCTTGTAAGATTATCCAAACATGCTCATTTTTTCTTTCTAGATGGCTATTTTGGTTTCTCTCAAATACCTCTGTCAAAAAAGGATCAAGAAAAGACCACTTTACTTGCCCTCTCAGTACCTTTGCTTATAGACGTATGCCTTTTGATTTATGTAATGCACTTGCTACCTTTCAAAGATGCATGATGGCTATATTCTCTGATTTTTGTGAAAAGATTGTTGAGGTTTTCATGGATGATTTTTCCGTTTATGGAACTTCTTTTGATGATTGCTTAAGCAACCTTGATCAAGTTTTGAAGAGATGTGAAGAAACTAATCTTGTCTTGAATTAGGAGAAGTGCCACTTTATGGTGAATGAAGGTATCGTCTTGGGGCATAAAATTTCTGAAAGAGGTATTGAAGTCGATAAAGCTAAAGTTCATGCTATTGAAAAGATATTGTGTCCCAAGGACATCAAAGGTATAAGAAGTTTCCTTGGTCATGCCGGGTTTTATAGGAGGTTCATTAAGGACTTCTCAAAAATCTCTAGGCCTCTGACTAATATCTTACGAAAATATGTTTTTTTGTCTTTGATGATGATTGTGTATAAGCATTTGAAATACTTAAGAAAGCATTGATTTCTGCACCTATTGTCCAGCCACCTAACTAGAATTTACCCTTTGAAATTATGTGTGATGCTAGTGATTATGCTGTAGGTGACGTTCTAGGACAAAGAGTTGATAAGAAATTGAATGTTATCCAATATGCTAGTAAAACTTTAGACAGTGCCCAGAGAAATTATGCTACTACTGAAAAAGAATTTTTAGCAGTTGTATTTGCTTGTGAAAGTTCAGGCCTTATATTGTTGATTCTAAAGTAACTGTTCACACCGATCATGCTGCTATTAAATATCTTATGGAAAAGAAAGATGCTAAACCTAGACTTATTAGATGGGTTCTCTTGCTACAACAATTTGATTTACATATTACTGATAGAAAGGGAGCGGAGAACCCCCTTGCAGACAACTTGTCTAGGTTAGAGAATATTCTTGATGACCCAATACCTATTGATAGTAGCTTTCCTGATGAACGATTGACTGTCATAAATGCTTCTCGTACTGCTTCATGGTATGCTGATTATGCTAATTACATTGTTGCTATATTTATACCACCTAGTTTCACGTACCAGAAAAAGTTTTTCTATGATTTAAGATATTACTTCTGGAATGACCCACACGTTCATAAAGAAGGAGTAGATGGTATTATTAGACGTTGTGTACCTGAGCATGAACAGGAATAGATCCTACGCAAGTGTCACTCCGAGGCTTATGGAGGACACCATGCTGGAGATAGAACTGCACATAAGGTACTGCAATATGGTTTCTATTGGCCTACTCTCTTCAAGGATGCCCGTAAGTTTGTCTTGTCTTGTGATGAATGTCAAAGAATTGGTGACATCTATCAGTAGATGTCAAGAAATGCCTACGAATTATTCACTTGTTATTGAACCATTTCATGTTTGGGGCTTTGATTAAATGGGACCGTTTCCTTCCTCTAATGGGTATACACATATTTTAGTTGATGTTGATTACGTTACTAACTGGGTAGAAGCTATTCCAACTAGTAGTGTTGATCATAACACCTTTATTAAGATGCTTAAATAAGTTATGTTTCTGAGTTTGGAGTCCCTAGATACTTATTGACTGATGGTGGTTCGCATTTTATTCATGGTGCTTTCCGTAAAATGCTTATTAAGTATGATGTTAATCATAGAATTACATCCCCATATCACCCACAGTCTAGCGGTCAAGTAGAACTAAGTAACAGAGAGCTGAAATTAGTTTTGCAAAAGATTGTTCATAGTTCTAGAAATAATTGGGCCAAGAAACTTGATGATGCATTATGGGCCTATAGAACTGCATATAAAAATCCTATGGATATGTCTCCGTATAAAATGGTTTACGGAAAAGCATGTCACTTGCCTCTCGAACTAGAACATAAGGCATATTGGGCCATTAAAGAGCTCAATTCTGATTTCAAACTTGCCGGTGAGAAGAGGCTTTTTGACATTAGCTCACTTGATGAGTGGAGAACCCAGGCCTATGAAAATGGCAAACTGTTTCAAGAAAAATTTAAAAGATGGCATGACAAAAGGATACAAAAGCCTGAGTTTAATGTAGGTGATTATGTTTTGCTATACAACTCCCATTTAAGATTTTTTTTTTGCAGGAAAACTTCTCTCTAAATGGGAAGGTCCTTACGTTATCGAGGAGGTCTATCGTTCCGGTTCCATAAAAATCAACAACTTCGAAGGCACGAATCCAAAGGTGGTGAACGACCAAAGAATCAAACATTATATGTCAGGTTATCCCATAAATGTTGAAACCAATTTTATTGAAACCGTAACCCCGGAGGAATACATAAGGGACACTTTCGAGAACAATTCAGACCCCGAAAAAGAAGAGGTATGTGGTACGGTAAGTAAACCGACTCCAAAACAGTTCTAATGGCAATTTTTCTCCGTTTTTGGAATATTTAAGAAAATAGGAAAATAAGAAGTAGACCGAAAGGGAGACGAGGCACCCACGAGGGTGGAGGGCGCGCCCTACCCCCCTGGGCACGCCCCCTGCCTCGTGGGCACCTCGTGTGCCCTGATGACCCACAAGTGTAGGGGATCTATCGTAGTCCTTTCGATAAGTGAGAGTGTCGAACCCAACAAGGAGCAGAAGGAAATGATAGGCAGTTTTCAGTAAGGTATTTTCTACAAGCACTGAAATTATAGGTAACAGATAGTTTTGTGATAAGATAATTGGTAGCAAGTGACAAAAGGTAAAAGTAAATAAGGTGCAGCAAGGTGTCCCAATCTTTTTTGTAGCAAAGGACAAGCCTGGACAAACTCTTATATAAAGGAAAGCGCTCCCGAGGACACATGGAATTATCGTCAAGCTAGTTTTCATCACGATCATCTGATTCACGTTTGGTACTTTGATAATTCGGTATGTGGGTGGACCGGTGCTTGGGTGCTGTCCTTACTTGGACAAGCCTCCCACTTATGATTAACCTCTAATGCAAGCATCCGCAACTACAAAACAAGCATTAAGGTAAACCTAACCATAGCATGAAACAAGTGGATCCAAATCAACCCCTTACGAAGCAACGCATAAACTAGGGTTTAAGCTTCTGTCACTCTAGCAACCCATCATCTACTTATTACTTCCCAATGCCTTCCTATCGGCCCACACAATGGTGAAGTTTCATGTAGTCGACGTTCGCATAACACCACAAGAGGAAAGACAACATACATCTCATCAAAATATCGAACGAATAGCAAATTCACATGACTACTTATAGCAAGACTTCTCCCATGTCCTCAGGAACAAATGTAACTACTCACAAATCATATTCATGTTCATAATCAGAGGGGTATTAATATGCATAAAGGATCTGAACTTCATTCACCATATCGAGCATGAATCATAAACTTCATTCACCATATCGAGCATGAATCATAAACTTCATTGAAAACTAACAAACTTCGATCTCGGTTATTGAAGCATTTGCAATTTACTGTAACATCGGAAAGAGTCAAAATAAGAGCTTTTCAGCGAACCTACATACTCAACTATCATATAGTCTTTCACAATTGCTCACACTCACGCAATACTAATGGTTCTGGAGTTTTAAAAGGACACAGAGAAAGATAGGGGCTTATGGTGTTGCCTCCCAACCTTTTACCTCAAGGGTAATGTCAACAGTAATAGACCATGAAAACTTACATCCAGGTGGGTATATATGTCAGGATCTTTCCAACACAATGTGCTTGCCAAAGGATAAAATGTAAAAAGGAAAGGTGAACTTCACCTTGACACTTGTAAGGCAAGAATAATAGATAGGCCCTTCGCAGAGGGAAGCAGAGGTTGTCATGTGTTTTTATGGTTGGATGCACAAAGTCTTAGCACAGAAGAACGTCACTTTATATTGCCACTTGTGATAAGGACCTTTATTATGCAGTCTGTCACTTTTATTACTTCCATATCACAAGATCGTATAAAGCTAATTTCCTCCACACTAATAAATCATACATATTTTAGCGAGTTTGCACATGACAACTTACTTGGAAGGATCTTACTCAATCCATAGGTAGGTATGGTGGACTCTCATGGCAAAACTAGGTTTAAGGATGTATGGAAGCACAAGTAGTATCTCTACTTGGTGCAAGGAGTTTTGGCTAGCATGAGGGGGAAAGGCAAGCTCAACATGTTGGATGATCCATGACAATATACTTTATTTCGGATATAAGAAAACATCCATTATGTTGTCTTCCTTGTCCAACATCAACTCTTTAGCATGTCCTATTTTAATGAGTGCTCACAACCATAAAAGATGTCCAAGATAGTGTATTTGTATGTGAAGCCACTTTTTCTTTATTACTTCCTATTAATTACAATGATGACCAAAACTATGTTTGTCAACTCCCAACAACTTCTATTCGTCATACCCTTCATATGTGAAGTCATTACTTCCCATAAGATCAATATGATCTCTTTGATACTTTTTATGTTTTCTTTATATTTATCATGACCAAAGTGAGGAAATCAAGCCCTTGACTCAACACTAATCTTTATTATATAGCTCACGGACTCGATTACAAAGGGTAACGATGATAAAGCAAAAGCTCACAACTAGATCATGCTAACTTTATTCTACTAGAGCAAGATAGTACCAAAAGGATTGAACTAAGAAAAACGGTAAAGATAGGAGTGATGGTGATACGATACCAGGGTCACTCCCCCAAGCTTGGCAGTTGCCAAGGGGAGTGTCCATACCCATATGATTATGTCTCCTTCTTCGGGGGTGGTGATGTATGAGTTGTTGATGATGTAGGCTTGTTGTCCACCTTCCAAGGCATGGGCTCACCATCGTAGAAGGATGATCGAGTCTCCGGGATACTCAAATCTGCAGCCAAAGTCATCTTCTTGAATCTATATTCATACTCATAGTTTTGGTTTTGCGGGTCATAGATCTGGGCTTGGAGGTGTTCGATTTTCTCTTGAAGATTGGAGATAGCTTCCCCGAAGATCCTTGAGTCCAGCTTGAGGTTGTTGGCGAACTCCGAGATCATCATGTGGTTGGCGTTGAGACCTCATTCCACCATACCTTGGCACTTGAAAACTTGCTGCTCCATTGCTTTGAGTCTAGTCTCCACGCTTTCGGTCCTCGTTGGTCCCTCAACATCACGGATGTGCAGCACCCCCTCATGCAACTCCATGGTTTGTGGGTGATGCAGCACCTCCGCAAGGTAGGGGTTGATGAACTTTTCGAAGAACTTGTCCTTGGGGATGTTGGAGGACGCCATGATGATCTAGATCTGTCAAAACAGCAGCTCGAAATGAAAACAGAGGATTTTTGCGTGATACAGAGGTCAAAACCTTCGGGAGTATATATAATGAATTTTTACCGTCCAAAAGGAGCAACATTCCAGAAATCAGAGTCCGTGAGGCACACGAGCAGCCCACGAGGCAGGGGGTGCGCCTAGGGAAGGGGGCGCGCCCTCCACCCTCGTGGACGGCTCGTGTCTCTTCCGAACTGCTACTTATTTTTCTATTTTTTCCAAATATTCCAAAACAGAGAAAAATTTCCTTTAGAACTGTTTTGGATTCGGTCTACTTACCGTACCACATACCTCTTCCTTTTCGGAGGCATAATCATTCTGGAAAGTGTCCCTTATGTATTCCTCCGGGGTTACGGTTTCAATAACATTGGTTTCAACATTTATAGGGTTACTTGAAATATAATGTTTGATTCTTTGGCCATTCACCACCTTCGGATTTGTGCCTTCGAAGTTGTTGATTTTTATGGCACCGCAACGATAAACCTCCTCGATAATGTAAGGTCCTTCCCACTTAGAGAGAAGTTTTCCTGCAAAAAATATTAAATGACAGTTGTATAGCAAGACATAATCACCTACGTTAAACACACGCTTTTGTATCCTTTTGCCGTGTTATCTTTTAACTTTTTCTTCAAACAACTTGGCATTCTCATAGGCATGGGTTCTCCTTTTATCAAGAGAGCTAATGTCAAATAACCTCTTCTCACCGGCAAGTTTGAAATCATAATTGAGCTCTTTGATAGCCCAATATGCCTTATGTTCTAGCTCAAGAGGTAAGTGCCAAGCTTTTCCATATACCATCTTATATGGAGACATACCCATAGGATTTTTGTATGCAGTTCTATAGGCCCATAGTGCATCATCAAGTTTCTTAGACCAATTCTTTCTAGACCAATTGACTGTCTTTTGCAGAATTAATTTCAGCTCTCTATTACTTTATTCTACTTGACCACTAGTCTGTGGGTGATAAGGGGATGCAATTTTATGGTTGACATCATACTTTTCAAGCATTTTACGGAAAACACCATGAATAAAGTGTGAACCACCATCAGTCATTATGTATCTAGGGAGTCCAAACCTCGGAAAAATAACTTCTTTAAGCATCTTGATAGAGGTGTTATGATCAGCACTACTAGTTGGAATCGCTTCTACCCACTTAGTAACGTAATCAACAGCAACTAAAATATGTGTGTACCCATTAGAGGCGAGAAACAGTCCCATATAATCAAAGCCCCAAACATCAAATGGTTCAATAACAAGTGAATAATTCATAGGCATTTCTTGACGTCTACTAATATTACCAATTCTTTGACATTCATCACAAGATAAGACAAACTTATGGGCTTCCTTGAAGAGAGTAGGCCAATAAAAACTGGATTGCAATACCTTATGTGTAGTTCTATCTCCAGCATGGTGTCCTCCATAAGCTTCGGAGTGGCACCTACGTAGGATCTGTTCATGTTCATGCTCGGGTACACAACGTCTCATAATACCATCTACTCCTTCTTTATCAAGATGTGGGTCATCCCAGAAGTAATGTCACAAATCATAGAAGAACTTTTTCTTTTGCTGGTATGTGAATCTAGGAGGTATAAACTTAGCAACAATATAATGAGCATAATCAGCATACCATGGAGCAGTACGAGAAGTATTTATGACAGCTAATTTTTCATTAGGAAAGCTATCATCAATAGGTTGTGGGTCATCAAGTATATTCTCTAACCTAGACAAATTATCTGCAACGGGGTTCTCAGCTCCCTTTCTATCAATAATATGCAAGTCGAATTCTTGCAGCAAGAGAACCCATCTAATAAGTCTAGGTTTAGCATCTTTCTTTTCCACAAGGTATTTGATAGCAGCATGATCAGTGTGAATAGTTACTTTAGAATCAACAATATAAGGTCTAAACTTATCACAAGAAAATACAACTGCTAAAAATTCTTTCTCGGTAGTAGCATAATTTCTCTGGGCACTATCTAGAGTTTTATTAGCATATTGGATAACATTCAATTTCTTATCGACTCTTTGCCCTAAAACAGCACCTACAGCATAATCACTAGCATCACACATAATCTCAAAAGGTAAATTCCAGTCAGGAGGCTGGACAATAGGTGCAGAGATCAATGCTTTCTTAAGTATCTCAAATGCTTCTAGACAATCATCATTAAAGACAAAAGGAATATCTTTTTGTAAGAGATTAGTCAGAGGCCTATAGATTTTGGATAAGTCCTTTATGAACCTCCTATAAAACCCGGCATGACCAAGGAAACTTCGTATACCTTTGATGTCCTTGGGGCACGACATCTTTTCAATAGCATCATGTCAGGGAAACTGATCGCCCACGAACACCTATGGGACCGGAGGGCCTTTTCGGTACGGCAAGGGGGCGGAGGATGCACAAAGAGCAGATCAAGGCAAACACGCGAGCAGTTTACCCAGGTTCGGGCCGCACGGGGGCGTAAAACCCTACTCCTGCCCTGGTTTGTATTGCGTTCTTGGCTCGGGAGCGAGAAGAGCTACAGTGTTGATCGGTAGCAGGACCGAGCGTGAGAGTGATCGATGATCGGAACCCCTTCTACGTTGCGCATGGGCCTCCTTTTATAGGTCAAAGGGGTCACCGACAGGTGGCAACGCAGTCGAGGGTAAAATCGTAAAATGGGTGGTAGTTGGAACAGTGTTTGTATAGTGCTCTATACCTAACTCTGACGGCAGGGGACAAGGGCATTAAAAGCCTTTCGCCGTCGCCCCAAACAGTGCAAAAAGCGTCCGTCAGGGCGCCACCGTCCACCACGACGGTGGCCTCGTCATCACAGCTTGCCACCGTGTACCCCAGGCTGCACAGCCTTCCGCCACGTGCGCCTGGAAGGGTCCCAGGGCGACGCATGGGTGGATGTGCTGGAGCGCGGGTACCTAGTGGGAATTTGCCGCGGCAAGCGCCTTGCCACGGTTGCTATCTTGTCGCGCCTGGGAGCTTGTCGCTCTCCGGGCCTTACCGGGACGCGTGGCGCGTCGCGGCAAGTCTCTTGAAATGCCATGTTTGGCCTTCCCGGCAAGCTCCTCTTGCCAGGGTCCTGTGCCAAAGAAGTGGTCTTGAGCCTTGAGTGGCCTTCCCGGCAAGCTCCTCTTGTCGGGGCCTTGTCTCTTTAACTTGGATACTTTGTTCTTGAATGGCCCCAAAGGAACCACAGTGGGCCTTAGCGGTCGCACGGCAAGCCCTGCCACGGGACGCTGCGACTGCCCGTGCACAAGTTCGGGATACTAAGGTACCCTACTTTAGTACACCGACAGGAGCCCCCGGGCCTGGGCCATACATGGTGCCAAGCGCTGTTGGGCCAGGCCCAAAACAGTGCACGGGCACGCGCGGCCGGCGGCACGCCGTATCCCACTCCGTATCCACCGCGCCTCTCCCTAACGGCACGCGTCAATCGCGGCGTCGTGGGAGAGATCATGGCATGTTTCTTTAATGGGGAAATGCGGAACATCCCCACCTCCCCCTTAAAAGCAGGGGAAACAGGGGCAGTCCCTTCCATTCGCCCGTTGCTTCTTCATCCTCCAGAAACCCCCGCCGCTCCCCTCCTCCCCGAAGGTCGAAAGAGAGCAGCGCTCCGCCCCCCTCCGCCGCCGCCAGCATCACCAGCGCCGTCGACTTCCCCCATCGTCCCCGCCATGGCCCCAAAGGGCGAGAAGGCGAAGGTCGCGAAGTCTGCCAAGGCGCTACGGCTAGTAGCAATGCGGAGGAAGATGGCGGTCTTCCCGCCGAGGCTTGGTGCGGAGGAGCTGAAAGACACCTTCTACCTCTTCTGGTCGAGGGAGACGAAGGCGCACCCGCGCACCAAGGTACTCCCCGCCGTGGCCTGCGAGATGTATCCGAATGGCTATGCCTTCTTCGCTCTGTTCTTCTACTGCGGGCTCTACCCGCCCTTTTCGGAATTCTTCTACGACATCATGAATACCTACGGGTTTCATCTCCTTGACTTCACCCCAAACGCCGTCTTGACCATGGCCATTTTCGCACATCTGTGCGAAAATTTCGTCGGAGTTTACCCCAATGTAGCTCTCTTCCGCCATTACTTCATACCTCGAGTCGAGTCAGGGTCACCTCTGTCTGGCGGAATCTCTTGGATCTTTAGGCTCCATAAGAAAGAGGCTTACTTGACGGAGGAGCTCCGGGGCAAGTGGGATGAGTGGAGGGCCAACTGGTGTTGGATTATAGAGGATGACCCGCAGTCATTCACTTCCCGACGCCAAGTCGTAGTAGTACGTGGCAACGACTGGAGTGACCTGGCCCCTGAGGACGACAAGCTGAAGATAGCCACCACTCGGATCCTTCGCCTCCGGCAAGCCAGGCTCACTTTAGGTGCCGTCGGGGCAGACTTTCTCCGCCGCCGCATCGCTCCCTTGCAATAGAGAAAGAGGGCTGCCTGGGAGTTCGAGAACGCGGCAGACATCATGAGGCTGCGCCCGGGCCTCAATTACAACTTCACTGTCCTGGAGCTCAACGCAATGCTCCAAGCGCTATTTAAGTATGACTCCGCCCATCCTGAGTGGTTCGCGTTGCCGCCGGGCGTAGTTCCATTGTGCAATAGCTCTGCGCTCAGTGCCGTTCGCGCGGCGATGCCGTGGTGTGATTCCCATGGGATCGACCCCACTTGGCGGGAACCTTCCGACGAAGCCGTGCAGACGTTCTTCGACAACCTGGTGGAGTCGCCAATTAACGCCGACGAGAAGAGGGGACTCACCCGCGACACCACCGACCAGGAGATGGCATATATTGCCACCAGGTTGGAAGAGGCAGCTGCAGCCAGGGCCGCGGGTGAGTTTGGGTATACTGTGGAGGAGGCGGAGGCGGCGGAGGCGGTAAGTCTCGCCGAGGATGAAGAGCTTCGCAAAGCGGGAAAGCTTGCCGGGCGACTCACCGAGACAAGCGAGCCCACCGAGCAAGGCGCCGAGTCGAGCGGGCCCGCCGAGCAGGGCGTCGGGTCAAGCGATCCTGCCGAAGACTCAGGCGGCTCGCTGAACCTCGTCTCATCATCTTCCTCGTCGGGCAGCTCGCCACCTCCAGCAAGTCCTCCAGCTCAGACAAGGAGGCGCCTCCACAAGGCCGTCGACGTGGCGGGGCGGCAGGCAGGCCAGCAGCCGCAGCGCCGTCCGACACGCGCCACCGCGACGAGCAAGGCCGCCAAGGAGTGCCTCGTGCTTCAACGGCAACAAGAGGGGGATCTACCCGCGCCGGCTCCACTGCTCCTTCAGCCCCTCGTGCTTCGGCGACAACCAGAGCGGGGTCTTCTCAGACCTCCGCCCCTGCTCCCGCCAAGCGGCCAAGGGAGCCCACTCCCCCAGCTCCTCGCGCCGGGACGCGCGAGCCGGACTTTGATTTCTCGGCGCTCAGCTCCGACGACGAGGAGGAGGGAGAGCAAGTCTTCGCGGTTCTTGTTTCTCTTTGGTTTTCTGTTGATTCTTGTCTTGTATCTCTTTTGCCTGATTCTGATCATGTCTTTCTTCCAGGACTCTGGCCCAGAGGGCGGCGAAGAGGGCCAAATTCCCTGTGATCGTCATCGAGGATGAGCCCGCCGCCGCAGCAGGGGGTGCGCCTGTGACAAGCTTGCCGGACCCGGCAGTTGTTCTCCGGAGCAGCCCCCAGCGCAGCCCCCAGCGTAAGTCCTTTGTCCACTTTCCGCTTGTCGGGCGCACGTGGGCCTTCTATCCTTGTTGATGTTTTGTTTGTTGACTTGCGCAGAAACGGAGCAGCAGCATAAGGAGCGCCAGGAGACCGCCCCCGACGCGCCGCATGTCTCGACCGCACCGCCAAGGGGAAGCTCCCCGGCAAGGGAGGATACTCCGCCAAGGGTGAGTACCCCGCCAAGGGCGAGCATCCCGCCAAGGGCGAGTACGCCGCCAAGGGACGGCGCCAGCGGCCCTCCGCCGGCGGGAGCTACCACCACGCCGCCGAGGGAGAACTCCCAGGCAAGGAACCCCACCGAGGAGGAGGCCCGCGCAGGTAAACCCTTGGACTTTTCTTTTTCTGAATTTCTCTTTTTGGATATTTGCTTGACAGTTCTTTTCTTCTTTTCTTCTGTCAGATCCGTCCGCCGCAGAGCCGATGGAGACGGAGGCCCCCACCGAAGAGGACGCGCGCGGCAACACCGGCGACGCCGCAGCTACTGAAGGGGCGGCCGGTGCTGACGAGCCCTGTAATGCCCAGGATGGAGTTATACCTCCTACGTGTCGAGGCACGACTTAAAGGCATAAGTCCATCCTAGAATGATCTCAAGTTTGGTATCTTTGCACGACTCATGTAAACGATGGATTAAAATTGCAAAAGGAGATAGTTGGCTTACACTCGCCACTTCACACAATACATTACATAAGCAATCATCATTCAAAACATCACAACCCGACTACGGGCGAAGATCCAAAAGAAAGATACCAAAACAACATAAAACCATAGGTCAGGATCGAGTCCTAGTAGAAACCACTACTGATCGTCAAAGCGTCACAAGCAAACGGACACACTCTTCATCGAGCTCCAAGTGAAGCTCTGAACCAGCTCCTGCTTCAAACTCGGCTGAACCTGCATCTGGTGTGGTGAAGTAACTGTGAGCCACGGAGGACTCAGCAATCCCGTTCCCGGGTAACAAGACTATTTAAGCCTTGGGTGAGGACAAGGCTGAAGAAAGAACGAGAGGTGAAGGAACAACAAGAGTCTGTAGCAGCAACTAGCACTAACTTACGTAATAGAGAGCGAGAAGAGAAGAGCCTCGATCGAAAGATGATCACGAAGTGATCCTAACTAAAGCCGGTCAAACATAACCCCACCATGTTCAACTCCCGAATCCCTATTCAGAAATTGACAGTCACGGTACACACGCTGGTAGTGTATTGAAACATTGTGTCAAGTTATCTACAACCGGATATTAACAAGCTCCCATCTGCCACATAACCGCGGGCACGGCTTTCGAAAGTTCAAACCCTGCAGGGGTGTTCCAACTTGACCCATTACAAGCCCACGATCTGCGAAGTCGCAACTCCATAGGTGGGAAGACCCGAGTATTCTCGGAATCCCGTGCTCAAGTTAAACCGAACTAAGGTAAGGCTAATCGAGCAAATCCTCCCGGCGTGTCGACACCCTGATAGTAGCCGCGCGTATCTAAGTCTCAGGACACGACCGGATGGGTGATCCCACAGGTTTTTACAAAACCTTGAGTTTCCTCGAGGTGGCCCCGCGTAACCCCCGTTTCGGACCAACACTCATGTGGAGCACTGGCCCGGGGTTGTAGAATTAAAATAAAAGGGATAGCTAGTCCACATGCAAGTTTTATTAGTTATTAGGCAAATAGTACCAATGTTGGGACTTGCTGGAAAAGACTTAGCACTTAGCGGTTTATCAAGGGGGTCCCATACACCCCAACCGTGTTAGGAACGCATAATCAAGGAACATAACACCGGTTTATACGGTTCCTAACGGCATGAGTGGAACAAAACACCAAGCAAAAGGCTTAGCCTTCCACCCTTGCCAATATATAGATGATTTCATTTTAAGCATTTATATAGTGTGATATAACCCAACCAAACTTCAACATGAAGCAAGCATCTTCAATCTTCACCTGCAACTAACAATGCTATAAGAGGGGCTGAGCGAAGCGTACTTAGCCAAGCAACGGTTTGCGTAGGTAAGGTGGTTAAACAAGTTCATGGTTACAAGTAGGAGGCTGACAAGAAAGACATGGGCATCGAGGCAAAACTATAGATCGAGACTACTAGCAATAGGCAAAGATAGTAATGGTATCCGGGTTCGGTCATCTTGCCTGGAATTCCACAAGGGAGAAGAACGGATCCTCGAAGCAGACGGGGCAACATAGACGAGAGAATCCTCACAACTCCAGAACGAAACCAAAGCTAACAAGAGAAGCAACCGGAAAGAAGAAACAACACGATAAACATACAAGCATAAACATGGCATACAATGCACATCCAAGTATGATGCATGTCCGGTTTAAATATGCAAGGCATGGCAAAGTGCACAAACAAAACTACAAATTAAGTGGAGCTCAATATGCAACGAGTTGCATATTGACGAAACACCACATTTAATTATTTAGTTGACTCACATTTAATTACAAGACAAGATTAATTGTTTTTAACATAGCAAGAGGTGAAGCATAAAGAAAACTACACTATTAAGACATTTTAAATGAGGCCGGAGATAACAACAACAAGTCCGGAAAACCCCCATGAGCATGTTTAATAATTATAAGCAAACAACAATTTAACATATCAATGTTGTTAACATGATGCGGATGACATGATCAAGTTTATGCAATTTTTATTAAAAGATTGACAATTAACAAGATATGAAGCATTTGTCACCGTGGTGGAAGGAAAGGGTGCCACGGTAACGATCCGAAAAATGATGCCACGCAACATATCGGTTCCGGTAACTCGTTGAGAGACCGGTGCAAAACAAAAGGTGGAGTGAACGAGTCAAACGAGATGAAAGGTGGGGCGATCCCGTTACCGGGTTCCCACGAGTCGGTGACGAGGCAACCGAGGAACACGACAAAGATCGGAACGGGCACGAAGCACACAAGGGAGACATTTCATACAACACAAGCAAGCATGCATCTCACGGGTCATCCACGGGGTCGTCTCGTTATACCTTTGAAGCGTGCGTTTCGGGGCGGTTCGAGACGTAGAGGAAAAAGGCGTTCACGAGGCGGTGGTTGTACTCGGGTGACGGTAGCGGAAGTAGTGGTACACGTTTCCGAAGAGGAAGTAGTTGTTCACGTCATCGTGTCGTGGTACTTGGCGAATTCCTCGTTTCCGGGCGACGGTAGTGGAACTTGGCGCATCACACATGTAGTCGTACACGTTCATGTAGTCGTTCTCGAGGTCGTCGACGTCGTGGTACTTGGTGTCTTCAACTCGCCGGACTTGACAAAATGAAGGGGAACTTGATGATTCCTCGTGTAGTCGAACTTGCCGAACTTGGGGTCCTCGTCCACTTGGCGGAAACAAACAAAACAAAAAAAAACAGCAGCAGGCGGCAGCGACATGGCGAAAAGAAAAAAAACACAGCAGCAGCGCGGGACGAGGGGCTACAGGGGCTCGGCCCTGGACTGTTGCTGGCGCGCGAAGGGGAAGCCTGGCCGCGGCTGAAAGGAGAACGGACAGAGGCCTCGGGGCGCTCTGGCCGGCGAGGGGAACGGGGCCGCACGGGGCTACGAGGCCCTGGCCCGACGGTGGCCAGGAGGCGGCCGGCTTGGCGAAGAAGGGCGCCGGTGCTCCAAGCAGGGCAGCGGGGCGGCCTTGGCGCCCGGCGCTCGTCGCATGGAGGCCCGGAGGGAGGTGGGGGCCGACGCTTGGCCGCTGGAGGGGAGGCGCTCGGCTCGGGTGCTGCGAGGAAGGCGGAGGAGGGAGGACGCGCGCGGCCATGGCGGCGGGGAGATGAGGCCACGGCGACGGAGGGGCGACCGGCGCGGTCCGGGCCGAAGTCGAGGCTCCTGGTCGAGGAGAACCAGGCGAGGCGACCCTGGAGGGCGCGCTCGGGCGCTGTGGTGCTCGCGCCTGTGGCGAGGAGGGCTGCCACACGGGGCTTCGGTCCTGGCGCGCATCGGGCAGAAGAGGGGGAGGGGCGATGGATGAGCGAGCGAGGGACTCGGCGAGAGAAGCGGGACTGGGTCGGGCGCTGCGGGAAAAAATCGGGAGGGAGAGGGAAAGAGATCGGGCAGAGAGGAGGAGATCGAAGGAGAGGAGAGGGGTTCGGGCTGAGCGAGGGGAGACTGCGGCGGCGCTAAGAGGGAGAGGGAGGAGCGATCGCTAGGGGCTAGGGTTGGGGAGAAAACGGGCCAGGAGAGAGGAGGCCCAAGAGGGAGGAGAGATGGGCCAGAAGTAGAAATGGGCCGGCTGGGAGGAAAAAGGAGGCTGGGCCGCAGGTGGGAGGGAGGCCTGGGCTATCTTCCTTTTTTTAAAATAAAACAACAAAGAAGAGAAAGAAAGTAAAAGAGGTTAGGGAAGGAATTAGGACATGAGGTCAAATTTCCTGGCCTCGCAAAAATGTAAGGAATTTAATAAAATTGCTGGAGGGTTTGGAAGGACCTCGAAAAACGAGAAAAGAAATATTGGCAAGATTTAGAAGGTGAAACTCGAAGTGAAAAGACATGGGGAAATTATGCAAGTGTGTTATGGTGATTCCGAAGCAATGGAATAATTAATAAATATAGCTCCCTAAAATATTGGGATGATATGTTTTAAAGAGAAGACAATCTTCCCTCGATTTAAATGGACCGAAGGTCCACACGATTTATTTAAGTTGAGATGCAAAATAAAATATGACATGATGGCATGATGACATGATGCAATGCAAAAAATAAATAACACAAGCAAAATAAAACACACGGGCAACCCGGAACATCTGGAATCTTCTGGAACCTTCTCGAATCTTCTGGGACGTCGGTCTCGGGCGTCACAACTCTCCCACACTAACAGAGGATCTCGACCCGAGATCCTAGAGATATCACCGGGTAAAAACGGAAGAGGAAGAGGTAAAACAAAGTTGCTTCTTTGACAGACGAGTGAAACCAAGGAACCTTGAGAGGTTGACCAAAATGAAAGAAGAATACAACGGAGATGAACTAATATGAAAACTCCGTTAGAAAAGAGGAACAGGAACATTATGAGAACCTTGATAGATGAAAGACATGAAACAAGAGCTCACGGACGGAAAGAATATGAAACCGCAACGGTATAGCCAAGGAATAAGAATGACAGAATTTGGACAGCACTCCGTCTGAAAATGGAATGAATTAACAAGAACTAGCCAAGTTGGGAAGATACTTGATGAAAACAACAACATACTGCCTCCGAAACAATTGAAAGAATGGCACAAGGGGTAAGAAAGAATTCAGATAGCACTCCGGTTAAAAGAGAGTTAAAACTTGATAAGATGAGGGAACTTGAATGAAGAATACAATTCTCCGGTAAAATGATAAGCAAGGGAAAGAACATGATCTCGATAAAACGAGATGATGGTTTGGAGAGATCAACATCACAATATCTCCGGAACGAAAGAATAGCATATAGATCGTTGGAAACAAAAGATCGAAGAAGAAGATGACAACTTCTCCCACGAATGAATTAGAAAAACCTCCTTACGGAGAAGGGTTGAAAGGAGTTGTTGGAAGAAAAAAAAATCAACAATGAAAACGAATAAGCTTGATGTGGGCTTATGGAAAACATCTCAAAATTAAGAGGTGACAACCAGCCACTAACGAAAACAATTGATTGGATAGAGATCAACAAGGAGATGAAAAAAAAAACTTATTTCACCGGAATGATGAATGAAGAACTTGGGTCATTTATAAGCACCATAATAGCAACAATCCTTAGGGAAAGCTTATAGGTGTAATACAACCCAAGATAACTCCAACGAATAAATTGAAGGGTTGGAAAGATCTCCTGAACAAGGAAAAAAAATGGTTTTAAATATCTCATTCCTGACAATTTGTGAATCATGAAACATGAAGAAAATTGTCAAAAATGGCATACCACCATCTGAAAAGAATAGGTAGAAAGGATTGCACTTGGAATGCATGATGAAGAATGCTTGAGCTCCAACAAGAATCTTGATGAAGACTTCAAGGATGAATTAAATGATGATGAACCACCATGAAGAACTCCGGTAATGAAAGCATGAGAAGTGAAAGATGAAAAGAATAAGATTCAAGGTCTGCGATGAATTAGATTGAGCTTTGAAATGATATGACTGAAATAACTTGGAGCTCCGGAAAACAAGATGAACAACTTAGAACCAAGGATATGATATGATGAACAAGCTCTAGACAAAAGAATTAAATCACCTTGAAGGAATAAGAATAAGAATTATGTCATGCATCTCCTTCACCAATTAAATTGATGACAACCAAAGGATTTGGCATACTACTTATTCTCGTTGGAAAGAATTAAAGAGAGATCTAGCACAAGCTTGGTAAAACTTCAACGAAGCACCAGTAGGATTATGAAAAGAACAAATGAATTAAAACGAAAAACAACGGAAGGGTAAACTTGAAAGAACCACCGTAAGAATATGGAGACGAACGAAGAGTCATCAATGAAGAATATTTGGAGGACGAAGTTGAAAACTGAGAACGAAGAAATCTTCTGAAATGATGGCCTTCGGAGGAACACAAGAAAGAATTCATGAAATGCTTCAGATGGTATGAAAATAATTCCACACAATCGAAACAATAATGAGGATGGCATGAAGCTAGAACCACGAATCTTCAAGAGAACGGGCCAAGATTAAGAGAAACACTTCTCCGGTCTCCAATGCTGAGAATGAAGACGAGAAATGTCATGAAGAATTGTTGAGCACTCCGGAATGAAGAATTAAAAAGGTTGAACCAATGATGAACAAGAATTTGAAAGCGATCTTGGAGAAGGCATGTGACTGATGGAAATCATTCTTACGTCACACTTTGAAAAGAATTCTACGGAAAAAGAAGAGTCAGGTAAGATCCTGGGAAAAGACATGTGGGTTAGGGCCCACTAAGAAATCACCGTTGGAAAAGATTGCTTAAGAGATATTGCACCGGTTGAATTAAATGGCTTGAATAAGATGATAATCCTCAAAATAGCTTGAACGGATTAAGAATGGAATTATGAATCTTCAGCACTCCGGATATGAATAGCAAGAGGAGAATGATTAATTGGTGCACCGGAATAAGAAAGCATTGTGAAATGAGGAAAAGGATAAGATGAACACCGAAATCTTGAATTACATCCACCGCAGAATTTAGAGAACAAAAGAATGATGAACTTGAAGCTCTTGAGCATCTTCATGATAAATCACCGGATAAGAACATTGAAGGAAAAGAATGAAGAAACATCACATGAATAAAATGGTTACTTCATCTGAGAATTTCTTGCTCTGAGAAGAAGAAGGGTGGGAGGGCGGGGAAAACAAAGACAACTTGAGACGAACAAAATGGACACCGGTTGAAAAGAATTTAACATGACCATCTTGATGATCAAGAAGGATTAGCACTCCCATAGAAATATGAGAACATCGATTAGGAAAGGTATGGAATCAACATTTGACATCGAAGCAACTCGAATACCAGAATCAAAACAAAAACAAAGGATAGATGTGTAGCAGCCTAATCTTCACAATATCATCCGAGCAAAGAATTGAACGAATGAATTCTGCAGGTACATCAACTAGACGAGAAGCCACTTGGAGAACAAAAGATAAATAAAAAGGAACAAGGATCAGATAGAACAAATACAAGATAGAAGCTTCGTTCGACATCTTCGTGCTGAAAGCTCATGGAACGTGTTACAAAAGGGTTTTGCAATCCCCGGATCAGCATAGCCAAGGACCCTTTAAGATGCAACTCCCGATCAGAACAAGTCCATAAAACCACTTCACTCAATGTAGAACCCCAAACTTCATATCATGCATCCGTTGGAAGAATGCCTAGAACTACTAGATAAACCCACCTATAGATTTCCGAAAGATTCCAGTTATGCAATCAGGTGTTGGGGATACACGGGAAGCACCGCGCAATCAACTCTAAACCTACATCCAGGTGTATCCATCCTTCAACACATAACCAGTCTTTCTCGGAAACTGTTTACCTCGGACCTTCGAAAAGCATCCACTATAACAAGCTATGGCAATACTCTCGAACTACCTCCCCAGTACTGGGTGATGTCGGGGTTATCTTGCCACTGGCCGTATAGGAGAGATTTTCGATGTCGGCCGTCTTAAGTATTTAGTACTGCCGCGATATGCTTGTGACAACAATACCCCGAAGCTCAACTCCTCGGTAACAGGAGGCATCGAGAACAATATCCTTGTCACAAGAACATCGAAACAATCCCAGAATACTCGCGGGATCCTAAAAAAAAAATTTGGTGCAATTTTTGAAAGTAGAAGAGACAAGAGTAGTCGTCAGGAGTCCTCACCAGAGAGAAAGGGGATGAGAAGCAAATAAATCCTACTCTCCGATATAATATAGGACTCAAAACATTTTTAAGTGTGTGCCTAGACTCAACCGTCAACGATTCGATCAATCAGTGGGGGCTTCTAGGTCGGAGAAGGCTCTGAATACCAACTTGTAATGCCCAGGATGGAGTTATATCTCCTACGTGTCGAGGCACGACTTAAAGGCATAAGTCCATTCTAGAATGATCTCAAGTTTGGTATCTTTGCACGACTCATGTAAAAGATGGATTAAAATTGCAAAAGGAGATAGTTGGCTTACACTCGCCACTTCACACAATACATTACATAAGCAATCATCATTCAAAACATCACAACCCGACTACGGGCAAAGATCCAAAAGAAAGATACCAAAACAACATAAAACCACAGGTCAGGATCGAGTCCTAGTAGAAACCACTACTGATCGTCAAAGCGTCACAAGCAAACGGACACACTCTTCATCGAGCTCCAAGTGAAGCTCTGAACCAGCTCCTGCTTCAAACTCGGCTGAACCTGCATCTGGTGTGGTTAAGTAACTGTGAGCCACAGAGGACTCAGCAATCCCGTTCCCGGGTAACAAGACTATTTAAGCCTTGGGTGAGGACAAGGCTGAAGAAAGAACGAGAGGTGAAGGAACAACAAGAGTCTGCAGCAGCAACTAGCACTGACTTACGTAATAGAGAGCGAGAAGAGAAGAGCCTCGATCGAAAGATGATCACGAAGTGATCCTAACTAAAGCCGGTCAAACATAACCCCACCGTGTTCAACTCCCGAATCCCTATTCGGAAATTGACAGTCACGGTACACACGCTGGTAGTGTATTGAAACATTGTGTCAAGTTATCTACAACCGGATATTAACAAGCTCCCATCTGCCACATAACCGCGGGCACGGCTTTCGAAAGTTCAAACCCTGCAGGGGTGTTCCAACTTGACCCATTACAAGCCCACGATCCGCGAAGTCGCAACTCCATAGGTGGGAAGACCCGAGTATTCTCGGAATCCCGTGCTCAAGTTAAACCAAACTAAGGTAAGGCTAATCCAGCAAATCCTCCCGGCGTGTCGACACCCTGATAGTAGCCGCGCGTATCTAAGTCTCAGGACACGACCGGATGGGTGATCCCACAGGTTTTTACCAAACCTTGAGTTTCCTCGAGGTGGCCCCGCGTAACCCCCGTTTCGGACCAACACTCATGTGGAGCACTGGCCCGGGGTTGTAGAATTAAAATAAAAGGGATAGCTAGTCCACATGCAAGTTTTATTAGTTATTAGGCAAATAGTACCAATGTTGGGACTTGCTGGAAAAGACTTAGCACTTAGCGGTTTATCAAGGGGGTCCCATACACCCCAACCGTGTTAGGAACGCATAATCAAGGAACATAACACCGGTTTATACGGTTCCTAACGGCATGAGTGGAACAAAACACCAAGCAAAAGGCTTAGCCTTCCACCCTTGCCAATATATAGATGATTTCATTTTAAGCATTTATATAGTGTGATATAACCCAACCAAACTTCAACATGAAGCAAGCATCTTCAATCTTCACCTGCAACTAACAATGCTATAAGAGGGGCTGAGCGAAGCGTACTTAGCCAAGCAACGGTTTGCGTAGGTAAGGTGGTTAAACAGGTTCATGGTCACAAGTAGGAGGCTGACAAGAAAGACATGGGCATCGAGGCAAAACTATAGATCGAGACTACTAGCAATAGGCAAAGATAGTAATGGTATCCGGGTTCGGTCATCTTGCCTGGAATTCCACAAGGGAGAAGAACGGATCCTCGAAGCAGACGGGGCAACATAGACGAGAGGATCCTCACAACTCCGGAACGAAACCGAAGCTAACAAGAGAAGCAACCGGAAAGAAGAAACAACACGGTAAACATACAAGCATAAACATGGCGTACAATGCACATCCAAGTATGATGCATGTCCGGTTTAAATATGCAAGGCATGGCAAAGTGCACAAACAAAACTACAAATTAAGTGGAGCTCAATATGCAACGAGTTGCATATTGACGAAACACCACATTTAATTATTTAGTTGACTCACATTTAATTACAAGACAAGATTAATTGTTTTTAACATAGCAAGAGGTGAAGCATAAAGAAAACTACACTATTAAGACATTTTAAATGAGGTCGGAGATAACAACAACAAGTCCGGAAAACCCCCATGAGCATCTTTAATAATTTTAAGCAAACAACAATTTAACATATCAATGTTGTTAACATGATGCGGATGACATGATCAAGTTTATGCAATTTTTATTAAAAGGTTGACAATTAACAAGATATGAAGCATTTGTCACCGTGGTGGAAGGAAAGGGTGCCACGGTAACGATCCGAAAAATGATGCCACGCAACATATCGGTTCCGGTAACTCGTTGAGAGACCGGTGCAAAACAAAAGGTGGAGTGAACGAGTCAAACGAGATGAAAGGTGGGGCGATCCCGTTACCGGGTTCCCACGAGTCGGTGACGAGGCAACCGAGGAACACGACAAAGATCGGAACGGGCACGAAGCACACAAGGGAGACATTTCATACAACACAAGCAAGCATGCATCTCACGGGTCATCCACGGGGTCGTCTCGTTATACCTTTGAAGCGTGCGTTTCGGGGCGGTTCGAGACGTAGAGGAAGAAGGCGTTCACGAGGCGGTGGTTGTACTCGGGCGACGGTAGCGGAAGTAGTGGTACACGTTTCCGAAGAGGAAGTAGTTGTTCACGTCATCGTGTCGTGGTACTTGGCGAATTCCTCGTTTCCGGGCGACGGTAGTGGAACTTGGCGCATCACACATGTAGTCGTACACGTTCATGTAGTCGTTCTCGAGGTCGTCGACGTCGTGGTACTTGGTGTCTTCAACTCGCCGGACTTGACAAAATGAAGGGGAACTTGATGATTCCTCGTGTAGTCGAACTTGCCAAACTTGGGGTCCTCGTCCACTTGGCGGAAACAAACAAAACAAAACAAAACAGCAGCAGGCGGCAGCGACATGGCGAAAAAAAAACACAGCAGCAGCGCGGGACGAGGGGCTACAGGGGCTCGGCCCTGGACTGTTGCTGGCGCGCGAAGGGGAAGCCTGGCCGCGGCTGAAAGGAGAACGGACGGAGGCCTCGGGGCGCTCTGGCCGGCGAGGGGAACGGGGCCGCACGGGGCTACGAGGCCCTGGCCCGACGGTGGCCAGGAGGCGGCCGGCTTGGCGAAGAAGGGCGCCGGTGCTCCAAGCAGGGCAGCGGGGCGGCCTTGGCGCCCGGCGCTCGTCGCATGGAGGCCCGGAGGGAGGTGGGGGCCGACGCTTGGCCGCTGGAGGGGAGGCGCTCGGCTCGGGTGCTGCGAGGAAGGCGGAGGAGGGAGGACGCGCGCGGCCATGGCGGCGGGGAGATGAGGCCACGGCGACGGAGGGGCGACCAGCGTGGTCCGGGCCGAAGTCGAGGCTCCTGGTCGAGGAGAACCAGGCGAGGCGACCCTCAAGGGCGCGCTCGGGCGCTGTGGTGCTCGCGCCTGTGGCGAGGAGGGCTGCCACGCGGGGCTTCGGTCCTGGCGCGCATCGGGAAGAAGAGGGGGAGGGGCGATGGATGAGCGAGCGAGGGACTCGGCGAGAGAAGCGGGACTGGGTCGGGCGCTGCGGGAAAAAATCGGGAGGGAGAGGGAAAGAGATCGGGCAGAGAGGAGGAGATCGAAGGAGAGGAGAGGGGTTCGGGCTGAGCGAGGGGAGACTGCGGCGGCGCTAAGAGGGAGAGGGAGGAGCGATCGCTAGGGGCTAGGGTTGGGGAGAAAACGGGCCAGGAGAGAGGAGGCCCAAGAGGGAGGAGAGATGGGCCAGAAGTAGAAATGGGCCGGCTGGGAGGAAAAAGGAGGCTGGGCCGCAGGTGGGAGGGAGGCCTGGGCTATCTTCCTTTTTTTAAAATAAAACAACAAAGAAGAGAAAGAAAGTAAAAGAGGTTAGGGAAGGAATTAGGACATGAGGTCAAATTTCCCGGCCTCGCAAAAATGTAAGGAATTTAATAAAATTGCTGGAGGGTTTGGAAGGACCTCGAAAAACGAGAAAAGAAATATTGGCAAGATTTAGAAGGTGAAACTCGAAGTGAAAAGACATGGGGAAATTATGCAAGTGTGTTATGGTGATTCCGAAGCAATGGAATAATTAATAAATATAGCTCCCTAAAATATTGGGATGATATGTTTTAAAGAGAAGACAATCTTCCCTCGATTTAAATGGACCGAAGGTCCACACGATTTATTTAAGTTGAGATGCAAAATAAAATATGACATGATGGCATGATGACATGATGCAATGCAAAAAATAAATAACACAAGCAAAATAAAACACACGGGCAACCCGGAACATCTGGAATCTTCTGGAACCTTCTGGAATCTTCTAGGACGTCGGTCTCGGGCATCACAACTCCACCACCGACGAGGCCGCCAAGGCTGCCGGCACGGCGGCTGAGGAGGGATCCAGCAGTCGCACTGACGGCCCTGAGGCCGCAGGAGCGTCAGACGCTGCACCGGCTGCCGATCCCTCTGCTGCCGCGACCGAGCCAGGCGCCTATCTGGAAGCCGGCAACGGAGTCGTCATACAGCTCCCGTGGGTGTCCACGTCGAGGGCGCCTGCGGAGGGAGAGGTCTTCGACGGGCAGGTCCTTGCCTCCGCCGGACTGAAGCTCGTCGACGCGCCAAGCAGCAGCAGCGAGCCCGAGGAGGAGCGGCTGCTGCGCAGGCTTCTGGCTTTGTACCGCGCACGACAGGCCAAACTGGAGTCCTGAGAGGCTCTGGCCGTCAAGGCGGGCGTCGACTTGGAGATTGTGCCGAAGAGCTCCGAGCCAACAACCAAGCAGCTCTCCGATCCTTGGCGGAGGAGCGGGAGCAGCTTGCCGAGGCGCATCAGGCATTCATTCTTGAGAAGGCCGAAGCGGAGGAGCAGCAACGGCTTGCCGCCGAGGAGTTGTCCCGGCGAGAAGGCAAACTGACGCAGTGGAAGGTCGACCTTGACAGCCACGAGGACGAGCTTGCCGCGCGCGAATAGTCTCTTGGCGGAGCTCTGCAGGAAGCGAAGGATGCTGCTGCAGCTGCTGAGACCGCCAAGAAGGACTTGGAAGCGAGGGTGGCGCAATTGGAGGCCAACTTGAAGACGAGCGACGAGAATGTTGCCGCACTTGTGCTTGAGAGGGAGAAGGACGCCCACAGCCATTCCGAGCTGCAGGTCCGCCTCTCCGACAAGGGCAAGGAGCTCACCGTCGCCAATGACTCCATCGCCGATCTGGAGTTGAAGCTGTCCACCCTCACCACAACGCTCGACGGCGCCAGAGAGCGGGAGGCGAACCTGAAGGAGGAGCTCAGGGCCGAGAAAGCGCTGTTGGACAGCGCCGCCATCTCCCAAAACAACTTCAGGCTGACGGTGGAGCACTGGACAGAGGGTCTTGTTGCCGCCGCTGCCGACGTCGACAAGGAGCTGGTGGAGCTGGGGGCGGAACACCTCGGGTACTCCACCGACGAGAATCTCCCTCACAGCGCCAAGTTGAGTTTGTTCTTCAGGGGGGTGGCGCCGGCCCTCCAGCAGCTCCGGGAAAGGATCCCAAAGCAGTTGGCGGATGAGTCGCGCAGGCTCTGCGCGGGGGCCCTCGAGAAGGTGTTGATGAAGATAGCGCACCGCAACCCAGGCCTCAACCTTACCAACGTCCTCAGGACCTTGCCGCCGGACGTTGACCAGGAGGCGCTCAAGGCCCTTGTCGCGCCTATTGTGAATAAGGTGGGCGGCATCAAGAGGGTCGAGGGCGACCGCGCGGATTAGTCTTGTTTACTTTCTTCTTTCCTTGTCGCTGCCAACCACGTTATGAACAATAGTCTATTAGCACTCCGACAAGTTGCTTTGTGATATAACTTTACTTTGGGTAGTTAATGCAATGTTATTTCCTTTACTTGACTTCCTTGCTTTGTATGTTTTTACCCTACGCTGTCAGGGAACTTGCCGGCGAAGGCACCTTTGCCGCGAGCGCTGAGCGCGGAACTTCAGCAGCCTGCTGGCGGTGCCGTTGCCGACAAGAAACCTTGTCGCAACTAGTCGCAGCACACTTAAACTGTTGAGCGAACTCAAAAACGAAGTAAGGGCGCGACACTTGTCGCAGCACACTTAAGCCGTTGAGTGTGCTCGAAACAAAGTAAGGGCGCAGCTAGCCACGAGTTGGTTCCTCCGCGCACAGGTTTTCCATACAAAGTGCAGTCGTTCAAGGAAGATAACTCAAAAAATTTAAAATTTTGATTGTTCAAACTTTGGCAACTTAGCTTTTATGTTGTTTGCTTCCCGGCAAGGCAAGGTTTTCTTGAACGGCGCCTGGTCCATACCACTATCCTCCTTCCC
>LR738710.1:626994164-627102853 GCA_902687465.1 Secale cereale | reverse complement strand
CCCCCCCCCCCCCGAGAGCTTCAGCGGCAAGTGTTTTGCTATCTGTTGCGGCTGCTGCATCCTGGTAAATCTTGTCGGCACAGATAAGGGCGTCCTTCTTGTCGCCGGGGACAGAGATGACGCTTATCGGGCCTCGCATCTTGAGCATGTTGTAGGCATATTGAGAGGCTACCATGAACTTGGCGAGCGCTGGAGGGCCAAGTTTTCCATTGTAAGGCAAAGGAATATCGGCAACGTCAAAGGTGATCCTCTCGGTTCTGAAGTTCAGCTCTCCGCCAAATGTCACTGGCTGTGTGATCTTCCCCTTCAGCTTGCTCCTTCCTGGGTTAATTCCTTGGAAAGTGCCAGTTTCTTTGAGCTCGCTGTCGGGGATCTGGAGTTTCTGGACCACAGCGGAGGAGATCAGGTTCAGGCCGGCCCCACCGTCAACCAGCATCTTGGTGACCTTGAGGTTGCGGATAGCTGGTGAAACAAACATCGGCAAGCACCCGACCGCAGTTGTGCGATCAGGGTGGTCCTCAATGTCAAAGATGGTGGGCGTGCTGGACCACTTCAGAAGTTTGCGCGACTCGACGGGCGGTTCTGCCGCATTAACTTCCCGCACCCATTGCTTGAGTTGGCGGTGGGAAGAATGCAGGGAAGCACCACCGTCAACGCACAGAACCTCCGTGGCCTTCTGGAACTCCTGCTCGCTGTTACCTCCGTCATCCATGTCTTCGTCGTCGTCTTCGTCTTCGTCCTTGTTGCGGCCGCGGGGAGGTCTGTCTCCTTGCCGCGGTGTCCTCCCCGGCCATTGAACGGCCGCTTCTTGCCGGACTCTCCACCACCTCCCTGAGCCTTCTCCTTGTCGTGTCGCTCGTACTCAGCTTTCTGCTGCTCGACGAGGTACTCGACCCTTTTGCAGTTCTGGAGGTCGTGGCCCTTCGTGCGGTGGATCTTGCAGTATTGCTTGTCGGAGCCGTCCAGCTTGTCGGCGGCTGCCACAGTCTGGCAGTTTGTGCACGCGGCAGCCTCCTTGCCGGAGCCACCAGTCTGGGCTTTCTTGGCGCCAGCCTCCTTGCCGGACTGCTCAACGACCAGCACTTCTTTGTTCTTCTTTTTCCTGTTGTTCCGCCGCCGGTTCTTCTTTGCCGGGGCGGCGTCCTCACTATCTGATCCCCCTGCTCCAGTATCCTATCCGGGGAGTTTCCTCCCCTCCTCAGCGCGTGCGCACTTGTCGACCAGGGCATAAAGCTCACTGACATCTCGGATCTTGCACATCGCCATCTCCTCCCTCATCCCGCGGTTACGCACGTTTTGGTGAAACGCGCTAATAACCGCGGCAGGGTGGACGTCTGGGATGTTGTGCTAGACGCGGCTGAATCTTTGGATGTACTTTCACAGGGACTCTCCTTCTTTCTGGGCAAGTATGTGAAGGTCACTCTCCTGGCCATGGGGCTTGTGGCCACCCGTGAAGGCGCCGACAAACTGATGGCACAGGTCGGCCCAAGAATAGATGGAGTTCTCCGGCAAGTGCATGAGCCAAGATCTGATGTTTGGCTTGAGCACTAGCAGGAAGTAGTTTGCGAGTATCTTCTCGTCTCGTCCCCCGGCAGCCTGCACCGTGATGGTGTAGATGCTGAGGAATTCTGACGGATGAGTCTTGCCGCCGTACTTCTCGGGTACGTCGGGCTTGAAGTTCTTCATGCTGGGCCACTGGACTTGCCGCAGCTCACGGGTGAACACAGGGCAACCTGCCGCATACGGCAGGTCGCCTGGCCCCCCTGGCACTTGCATGTCAACAGCGGGCCTAGCGCGCTAGTCAGATTGACGCCGCGCTTCTCTTCGACGCTCGATGCGGGTTCGATCGTCCTCTTGCTGTCGGTCGTCAAGGACTTGGTGCTGATCGCGGCGAGCTCGCGGATCTGATGACGTTGTGGAGTCGTCGTCGAGGTTGATCCGACGAGTCGGCGATTTTGGCCTTCGGGGCGGGGAGTGCACGGTGGTTGCACCCCCGGCAATCTTGTCGCCATCAGCCCGCGCCTGGCTAACTTGCCGCGGCCGCGACGTCGTCGGCTGCTGCGGAGTGTCGCTGTTGGCGAAGGCAATGAGACTCTGGATGGTGGCCCTCCAGTCGTCGGCCTTGTCTGCCATTGGAGGGAAGTCGAGGAGCAGCTGAGCTCGAGCTAGAGCTTCTACTGGAGTGGCGGGGAGCGGTGGCGAACGGTGCGAGGAGCGAGATATGCTCGGAATTCTAACTATGTTAGAAGGAGCAGCGTCTCGTCCCGGCGACCGCGCCTTGCTCATGCCAGCGTGTTGGCCTTGAGCGTCCCGCGAACCGCCAGCTTGACCTTGGCCCAGCAAGCGTATGGTACCTTGTGCACCACGTCGCTGCCGGTCCCGCGCCTCCTGAGACGGGCGCGGGGCATGCACGGACGCCGAGGTCTTGGAGTGCGCCCGGTCGTCCGTCTTGTCCTTGGACTTGGCGGCGCCGTGAGTTCCCTCGCCGATGTCCGTCCTTCCGTCAGCGTCTACCCCACCAACCGTTGGCTCCGGTGGTGGCGGGATCGACGCGGACGGGCCTGCTACCTCCGAAGCTTTCTTCTTCGGCGGCATGTCGATGAAGTTGACGAAGTTGGTGGAGATTTCGCTCGCGTGAACGCCGGACCAGGTTCACACAACCTCGACGCACCCCCTACCTGGCGCGCCAAAGATGTCGGGGAAACTGATCGCCCACGAACACCTATGGGACCGGAGCCCCTTTTCGATACGGCAAGGGGGCGGAGGATGCACAAAGAGCATATCGGGGCAAACACTCGAGCAGTTTACCCAGGTTCGGGCCGCACGGGGGCGTAAAACCCTACTCCTGCCTTGGTTTGTATTGCGTTCTTGGCTCGGGAGCGAGAAGAGCTATAGTGCTGATCGCTAGCAGGACCGAGCGTGAGAGTGATCGATGATCGGAACCCCTTCTACGTTGCGCATGGGCCTCCTTTTATAGGTCAAAGGGGTCACATACAGGTGGCAACGCAGTCGAGGGTAAAATCGTAAAATGGGTGGTAGTTGGAACAGTGTTTGTATAGTGCTCCATACCTAACTCTGACGGCAGGGGACAAGGGCATTAAATGCCCATCGCCGTCGCCCCAAACAGTGCAAAAAGCGTCCGTCAGGGCGCCACCGTCCGCCACGACGGTGGCCTCGTCATCACAGCTTGCCACCGTGTACCCCAGGCTGCACAGCCTTCCGCCACGTGCGCCTGGAAGGGTCCCAGGGCGACGCGTGGGTGGATGTGCTGGAGCGCGGGTACCTAGTGGGAATTTGCCGCGACAAGCGCCTTGCCGCGGTTGCTATCTTGTCGCGCCTGGGAGCTTGTCGCTCTCCGGGCCTTGCCGGTACGCGTGGCGCGTCGCGGCAAGTCTCTTGAAATGCCATGTTTGGCCTTCCCGGCAAGCTCCTGTTGCCAGGGTCATGTGCCAAAGAAGTGGTCTTGAGCCTTGAGTGGCCTTCCCGGCAAGCTCCTCTTGCCGGGGTCTTGTCTCTTTAACTTGGATACTTTGTTCTTGAATGGCCCCAAAGGAACCACAGTGGGCCTTAGCGGTCGCACGACAAGCCCTTCCACGGGACGCTGCGACTGCCCGTGCACAAGTTCGGGATACTAAGGTACCCCTACTTTAGTACACCGACACATCAACTTTAGCCTTGTCAACTATAATACCTCTTTCAGAAATTTTATGTCCCAAGACAATGCCTTCATTAACCATAAAGTGGCACTTCTCCCAATTCAAGACAAGATTAGTGTCTTCACATCTCTGCAACACTCACTCAAGGTTGCGTAAGCAATCATCAAAAGAAGTTCCGTAAACGGAGAAATCATCCATGAAAACCTCAACAATCTTTCCACAAAAATCAGAGAATATAGCCATCATGCATATTTGAAAGGTAGCAGGTGCATTACATAAACCAAAAGGCATACGTCTATAAGCAAAGGTACCGAAAGGACAAGTAAAAGTAGTCTTTTTTTGATCCCCTTTTGACACGGGTATTTGAGAGAAACCAGAATAACCATCTAGAAAGCAAAAGTGAGTATGTTTGGATAACCTTTCTAGCATTTGATCAATAAAAGGCAAGGGGTAATGATCTTTCTTAGTAGCTTTATTTAATTTGCGGAATTCAATTACCATCCTATAACCTGTAACAATTCTTTGTGGGATCAATTCATCTTTATCATTAGGAACAATAGTCATACTTCCCTTCTTGGGGACACAATGGACATGACTTACCCACTGGCTATCAGCAACTAGATAGATAATACCTGCCTCTAGAAGCTTTAGTATTTCCTTCCTTGCCACTTCTTTCATCTTAGGATTTAACCGTCGTTTATGATCAACAACTGGTTAGCGTTTTCTTCCAATTCTATCTTATGTTGGCATAAAGTGGGACTGATGCCCTTAAGATCATCGAGAGTATATCCAATAGCAACACGGTGCTTCTTCAGAGTTTTCAATAATTTTTCTTCCTCCTGCTTTGAAAGGTTAACACTAATAATAATAGGATATATCTCCTTTTCATCAAGATAAACATACTTAAGATTATCAGGTAAAGGTTTAAGTTCAAACACGGGATCACCCTTGGGTGGAGGAGGATCCCCTAGGATTTCAACAGGAAGTTGTTTTTCAATACGATTCCCTGATTAAAGAATATTTCATCTATTTCCCTTCTCTCATTCATATGCATATCATTTTCATGGTCTAGCAAATATTGTTCTAAAGGATCATTACGATGCACAACAATAGAAGCAAGACCAATAATTTCATCCTTACTAGGTAACTCTTTATCAAGGGGTTGTCTACGGAATTTAGCAAAGTTAAAATCATGAGACATATCCCC
This sequence comes from Secale cereale, assembly GCA_902687465.1. Classification (NCBI taxonomy): domain Eukaryota; kingdom Viridiplantae; phylum Streptophyta; class Magnoliopsida; order Poales; family Poaceae; genus Secale; species Secale cereale. The sequence continues at coordinate 627,097,990 of LR738710.1, read as the reverse complement.
CAAACCAACAATAACAATATCTTTCACGCATTCTATCTTAGCATTAACAGTACTCAAGAAGGGTCTACCAAATATAATGGGACAAAAGTCTTCTTGTGGGGAACCAAGAACAAGAAAATCAGCAGGGTATTTAACTTTCCCACACAAGACTTCAACATCTCTAACAATCCCAATTGGTGAGATAGTGTCTCTATTAGCAAGCTTAATAGTAACATCTATACCTTCTATCTCAACAGGTGCAATATCATGCATAATTTCATCATATAAGGATATAGGTATTACACTCACACTAGCACCTACGTCACATAAACCATGATAGCAATGATCCCCTATTTTAACAGAGATAACAAGCAAGCCTACAATAGGTCTATGTTTATTCCTAGCATCGGGTTTGGCTATTCTAGTAGATTCCTCTTGGAGGTAAATAACATGTCCATCTAAATCTTCTACCAAGATATCTTTAACCATAACAACACTAGGTTCAACTTTAATTTGCTCAGAGGGTGTAGGTGTTCTAGTATTACTCTTACGAACTACAGTTGAAGCTTCACCATGATCCTTTATCCTAACAAGGGAAGGTGGTTTCTCGATATAAGCAGTAAGAATGATAGGATCAGCATTATAAGTGATAGTCTTTTCTTCAACTTTAACAGGTTCAACTACTTTTACTTCAATGGGAGGATGGTATTTAAACCACTTCTCCTTGGGAAGATCAACATGAGTAGCAAATGATTCACAGAAAGAAGCTACTATCTCAGAGTTAAGTCCATATTTAGTGCTAAACTCACGGAAAACATCGGTATCCATAAAAGCTTTAACACAATCAAACTTAGGGGCCATACCTGACTCCTTACCTTCGTCGAGATCCCAATCTTCAGAGTTGCATCTAATTCTTTCCAATGAATCCCATTTGAATTCAATAGTCTTCATCATAAAAGAGCCAGAACAAGAAGTATCGAGCATGGAGAGATTATTAAGAGAAAGACGAGCATAAAAATTTTGAATGATCATTTCTCTTGAGAGCTCATGATTGGGGCATGAATATAACATTGACTTAAGCCTCCCCCAAGCTTGAGAAATTCTTTCTCCTTCGCGAGGCCAAAAATTATAGATATAATTACGATCACGATGAACCTGGTGCATAGGGTAGAACTTCTGATGAAATTCCAACTTCAGACAATTATAGTTCCATGATCCAATATCATCACATAGCCTAAACCATGTCAATGCATATCCCTTCAAAGATAAAGGGAAGACCTTCTTCTTGATAACATCCTCGGGCATACCTACAAGCTTAAATAATCCACAAACTTCATCCACATAGATTAGGTGTAAATCGGAATGCAGTGTTCTGTCTCCTGTAAAGGGATTATCAAGCAGATTCTCTATCATACCCAAAGGGAATTTCAAAGCAAACATTTTCAGTAGGTGCAGTAGGTTGAGGACCAACTCTTTGCTCTTCTGGTCGGGGTGAAGATAGCCCGAACAAGCCCCTCAAAGGATTATTAGCCATAGTAACAAGTGACAAAAAAATTCAGCACATTATATAATTTTTCCTTACCAAAGGCGCTTCACTCCCCGACAATGGCGCCAGAAAAGAGTCTTGATGACCCACAAGTGTAGGGGATATATTGTAGCCCTTTTGATAGGTAAGAGTGTCGAACCCAACAAGGAGCAGAAGGAAATGATAGGCAGTTTTTAGTAAGGTATTCTTTGCAAGCACTGAAATTATAGGTAACAAATAGTTTTGTGATATGATAATTGGTAGCATCTGACAAAAGGTAAAAGTAAATAAGGCACAACAAGGTGGCCCAATCCTTTTTGTAGCAAAGGACAAGCCTAGACAAACTCTTATATAAAGGAAAGCGCTCCTGAGGACACATGAGAATTATCGTGAAGCTAGTTTTCATCACGATCATCTGATTCACGTTCTGTACTTTGATAATTTGGTATGTGGGTGGACCGGTGCTTGGGTGCTGTCCTTACTTGGACAAGCCTCCCACTTATGATTAACCTCTAATGCAAACCTAACCATAGCATGAAACAAGTGGATCCAAATCTGCCCCTTACGAAGCAATGCATAAACTATGGTTTAAGCTTCTGTCACTCTAGCAACCCATCATCTACTTATTACTTTCCAATGCCTTCCTCCAGGTCCAAATTATGGTGAAGTGTCATTTAGTCGACGTTCACATGATACCACTAGAGGAGAGACAACTTACATCTTATCAAAATATCGAACGAATACCAAATTCACATGACTACTAATAGCAAGACTTCTCCCATGTCCTTAGGAACAAAAGTAACTACTCACAAGAAATAATATTGTTCATGATTAGAGGAGTATTAATATGCATAATGGATCTGAACATATGATCTTCCACCAAATAAACCCACTAGCATCAACTACGAGGAGTAATCAACACTACTAGCAACCCACACGTACCAATCTGAGGTTTGGGTACAAAGATTGGATACAAGAGATGAACTAGGATTTAAGAGGAAATGGTGTTGGTGAAGATGTTGATGCAGATAGCTCTCCCCAACATGGGAGAGTTGTTGGGGATGACGGAGGTGATGATTTCCCCCTCCCAGAGGGAAGTATCCCCGGCAAAACAGCTCTGCCGAAGCCCTAGATTGGTTTCCGCCAAGGTTCCACCTCGAGACAGCGGCATCTGGTCCCGAAAGCCTCCTTATGATTTTTTCCAGGTCAAAACACCTCATATAGGAGAAGATGGGCATCGGGGGGCCCACGAGGCAGGGGGCGCGCCCCGAGAGGGGGGCGCCCCCCACCCTCGTGGACAGCTGGTGGCCCCCCTGGTGATCTTCTTTCGCCAGATATTTTTTATATTTTCTGAAACGGAGTCCTATGAAATTTCGGGGCTTTTTGACTTGTGCAGAATAGGTTTCTAGAGTTTGCTCCATTTCCAGCCACGAATTCCAGTTGCCGGCATTCTCCCTCTTCATGTAAACCTTGTAAAATAAGAGAGAAAAGGCATAAGTATTGTGACAAAACATGTAATAACAGCCCATAATGCAATAAATATCAACATATAAGCATGATGCAAAATGGATGTAGCATACCCTCTGGACTCTGTTTTCTTGCAAGATACTTCTTTTAGTCGGTAAAAAATCATTATATAGTCCCCTGAAGGTTTTGACCATGGTACCACGACAACATCCTCTGTTTTTGTTTCAAGCTGTTTTCTGTCAGAGTTCTCAAGGCCAGGCATCATGTCGCCCCCCTGCTCCAACAACGAGGACAAGGATGCTTGGCTAATGAAGATAGAGCTGAAGAGAGAAGAACCTAGGGAGATCAACAAGGATGATAGGATCAACAAGGCCATGGAGGATCATGCTCGGGCAGCAGAGGAAGAAGACATCCTTCAACCTCATCAAAATCTTTTTCCCCAACTGAGATTGAATCTTTCAAGATGATTGAATTAGCTCGCATACAAAACAAGTATCTCACACGAGAAAATATTGTGTTGAAGGAGCATATCACCGCACTCAAGGGCATTATCCGCAAATTGCAGGATCTCCTACGCTCAATGTACGACACTCCATCATCACCACCTCCGAAGAAAGAGACATAAACACATGGGTATGGGCACTCCCCTTGGCAAGTGCCAAGCTTGGGGGAGGTGCCCCGGTATCGTATCACCATCACACCTCTATCTTTACTGTTTTTCTTAGTTCGATACTTTTGGTAATATCTTGATCTAGTAGAATAAAGTTTAGTATGATCTAGTTGTGAGCTTTCCTTTATGATCTTTATCTATGTAATCGACTCAGTGAGCTTTATATATAATAAAGATTAGTTTTGAGTCAAGGGCTTGATTATCTCACTTTGATCATGAGAGAATAAAAGAAAGAATAAAAAGAATCAAAGAGATCATATTGACCTGATGGAGAGTGATGACTTCACATATAAAGAGTATGATGGATAAAAATTGTTGAGAGTTGACGAACATAGTTTTGGTCATCGTTGCAATTAATAGGAAGTAATAAAGAAATAGAGGTTTTCATATATAAATATACTATCTTGGACATATTTTATGATTGTAAGCACTCATTAGAATATGACATGCTAAAAGGTTGATGTTGCACAAGGAAGCCAACATAATGGGTTATGTTTTCTTATATCCGAAATAAAGTATATAGTCATGGATCTTCCAACATGTTGAGCTTGCCTTTCCCCCTCATGCTAGCCAAACCCCTTGCACCAAGTAGAGATACTACTTGTGCTTCCAGATATCCTCAAACCCAGTTTTGCCATGAGAGTCCACCATATCTACCTATGGATTGAGTAAGATCCTTCAAGTAAGTTGTCATTGTTGCAACTCTCTAAATATGTATGATCTATTAGTGTGGAGAAAATAAACTTTATACGATCTTGTGATATGGAAGCAATAAAAGTGATGGACTGCATGATAAAGGTCCATATCACAAGTGGCAATATAAAGTGACATTATTTTGCGCTAAGATTTTGTACATCCAACCATAAAAGCACATGACAACCTCTGCTTCCCTGTGCGAAGGGCCTATCTATTGTTCTTGCCTTATACCTTATACAAGAGTCATGGTGATCTTCACCTTTCCTTTTTACATTTTATCCTTTGGCAAGCACATTGTGTAGGAAAGATCCTGACTTATATACCCAATTGGATGTAAGTTATCATAAACTATTATTGTTGACATTACCCTTGAGGTAAAAGGTTGGGGGCAACACTATAAGCCCCTATCTTTCTCTGTGTCTGATCAAAACTCCATACCCATAAGTATTGCATGAGTGTGAGCAATTGTGAAAGACTAAATGATAGTTGAGCATGTGGACTTGCTGAAAAGCTCTTATATTGACTCTTTCTGATGTTATGATAAATTGCAATTGCTTCATTGACTGAGATCATAGTTTGTTAGCTTTCAATGAAGCTTCTGATTCATACTTGACATTGTGAATAGATTGTTACTTTAGCATAAGAAATCATATGACAATAAATATGTTGCTGCTATAAGAATGATCATGATGCCCTCATGTCCGTATTTTATTTTATCAACACCTCTATCTCTAAACATGTGGACATATTTTTCGATATCGGCTTCCGCTTGAGGACAAGCGAGGTCTAAGCTTGGGAGAGTTGATACGTCCATTTTGAATCATGCTTTTATATTGATGTTTATTGCATTATGGGCTGTTATTACACATTATGTCACAATACTTACGCCTTTTCTCTCTTATTTTACAAGGCTTACATGAAGAGGGAGAATGCCGGCAGATGGAATTCTGGGCTAAAAAAGGAGCAAATATTGGAGACCAATTCTGCACAACTCAAAAAGTCCTGAAACTCCACGAAAGTCAGTTTTGGACTATATAAAAAATATCGGGTGAAGAAAGCACCAGAGCGGGGCCACCCACCGTCCACGAGGGTGGGGGCGTGCCCTACCGCCTTGGGCGCGCCCCCTGCCTCGTGGGCCACCTGGTAGCCCCCCGATGACCATCCTCTGGTATAAGGTGTCTTCTGCCCTAGAAAAAATCTGGAGGAAGATTTCAGGACGAAGCGCCGCCGCCTCGAGGCGGAACCTTGGTGGAACCAATCTAGGGCTCCGGCGGAGTTGTTCTGCCGAGGAAACATCCCTCCGGGAGGGCGAAATCGTCACCATCATCATCACCATCGATCCTCTCATCGGGAGGGGGTCAATCTCCATCAACATATTCACCAGCACCATCTCCTCTCGAACCCTAGTTCATCTTTTGTATCCAATCTTTGTATCAAAACCTCAGATTGGTACCTGTGGGTTGCTAGTAGTGTTGATTACTCCTTGTAGTTGATGCTAGTTGATTTATCCGTTGGAAGATCATATGTTCAGATCCTTTATGCATATTAATACCCCTCTATTTATGAACATGAATATGATTTGTGAGTAGTTACATTTGTTCCTGAGGACATGGGAGAAGTCTTGCTATAAGTAGTCATGTGAATTTGGTATTCGTTCGATATTTTGATGAGATGTATGTTGTCTTTACTCTAGTGGTGTTATGTGAACGTCGACAACATGACATTTCACCATTGCTTGGGCCTAGAGGAAGGCATTGGGAAGTAATAAGTAGATGATGGGTTGCTAGAGTAACAGAAGTTTAAACCCTAGTTTATGTGTTGCATCGTAAGGGGTTGATTTGGATCCATATGTTTCATGCTATGGTTAGGTTTACCTTAATACTTCTTTTGTAGTTGTGGATGCTTGCAATAGAGGTTAATCATAAGTGGGATGCTTGTCCAAGTAAGGACAGTACCCAAGCACCGGTCCACCCACATACAAAATTATCAAAGTAACGAACGCGAATCATATGAGCGTGATGAAAACTAGCTTGACGATAATTCCCATGTGTTCTCGGGAGCACTTTCCTTTATATAAGAGTTTGTCCAGGCTTGTCCTTTTCTACAAAAAGGATTGGGCCATATTGCTGCACCTAATTTACTTTTACCACTTGTTACTCATTACAAATTACCTTATCACAAAACTATCTGTTACCGAAAATTCCAGTGCTTGCAGAGAACACCTTACTGAAAACTGCCTATCATTTCCTTCCGCTCTTCGTTGGGTTCGAAACTCTTACTTATCGAAAGGACTACGATAGATCCCCTACACTTGTGGGTCATCAGGGCCAGATCGTGGAAATCCAACCCGTAGAAAAATAGGAGGCCCCGCACAAAGGGGTGAAGCGGAAACTCTAGCCCCCGAATAAAGTGAGGGATGAATACCACCCTCACACCCAGCTCAGCGACGGGGATCACCTGATTCCTATCGGGAATCATGTGTGCTATGTCGTTCGCAAGGTAGCCCGCACTCCGGAGATTCTTCACGGTCTTCTTCGTGACCGTGGAGGCCTCCCACTTTCCCTTGGAACCCCATCCAGCCATTGCTGGAGAAGGAGGCGGTGGTGAAGGAGTTGAGAGTTGCGGGCGCTAGAGCTGTGGGAGCTGGGGCTAAAGAGATTGGGTAGCTAGGGCTTGAGGAGAACGTCAGGTGAAAGGGGTAGGATATGTGTCCTTTTATAGACGGTAAATACCAAACGTCCCCCCACTCCAGGCGTAAAACTTGCCGGTTCCCGACGTGATCGTGCGTAAGGCATGGTTGGGTTACCCATGTCATATTGATGAAGATCCCATAATAAGCGGGCACCATCTCTGTTTCGACAAGATGTGCCAATAGGGGCTATGCCTCGAAACGCGAAACCAGGACCAAGAAAACAGTTCGAAATAATTATGGATCGGACATGATGTTTCGCTGAAAAGTTGTCGGTAAAGACACAGTGTCCGTTTTTGACACATTGCCTTCGCGGCTAAGGGTTGTACTAATCACGTAGAGCCGTACATAGTTTCTTCATGCACGAAATAAACTTTTTATGTTCGGAAGGAAGAACCCGCCTTGCAATGCCGAAGACAGTACGCGTGCCGGACTCATCGTCATCGAAGACTGGTTCAGGGGATACTAAGGGAGTCCTGGTTTAAGGGGTCGTCGGGTGGTCGCATTACTCGTTACGGGCCGGACTGGTGGGCCGTGAAGATTGTCGCTGAAGATTATCCCCCGTACCGGATAGGACTCCTATATGTGTAGAATGGCAAGTTTAGAGTCTGGGTGTAATGTTTCCTTCCTCTGCAAGATGATCATGTACAACCCTAGGTCCCTCCGGTGCATATATAAACAGGAGGGTTTAGTCCATAGAGACAGAATCACAATTACACAGGCTAGACTTCTAGGGTTTAGCCATTACGATCTCGAGGTAGATCAACTCTTGAAACCCCATATTCATCAAGATCAATCAAGCAGGAAGTAGGGTATTACCTCAATCGAGAGGGCCTGGACTGGGGTAAAACATCGTGTCCCCAGTCCCCTGTAACCATCGATCCTCAGACACAAAGTTTGGGACCCCCTACCCGAGATCCGCCGGTTTTGACACCGACACATAGCACTAAAATTTTGGATCCAAATCGGTCCCTTATGAAGTAGCGCATAAACTAGGGTTTAAGCTTCTGTCACTCTAGAAAACCATCATCTAATAACTACTCCAAAATGCATTACCTTAGGCCCAAATATGGTGAAGTGTCATGTAGTCGATGTTGACACGACGCCACTAAGGGAATCAGAACATATATATCATCGAAATATCGAACAGATATCAATTTCATATGATTACTTGCAACATGATTTCTCCCGTGACCTCAAGAACTAGAGTAACTACTCACAAGTGACAAACATGCTCATGATTAGAGGGGTATTTAATAGCATAATGGATCTGAACATGTAATCTTTCACCAAATAAACCATATAGTGATCAACTACAAGATGTAATCAATACTACTCGTCACCCACAGGTACCAATCTGAGGTTCCAGTACAAATATTGAACACAAGAGATGAACTAGGGTTTGAGAGCAGATGGTGATGATGAAGATGTTGATGAAGATTGGCCTCCCCAATATGAGAGGGTTGTTGGTGATGACGATAGCTTCGGTTTCCCCCTCCGGGAGGGAAGTTCCCCCCGGCGGAATCGCTCCGTCGAAGGGCAAAAGTGCTCCTGTCCAAGTTCCGCTTTGATACAGTGGCACTCCGTCCCGAAAGTCCTCTCCTTTATTATTTTAGGTCAAAATGACATGCATACCAGACGACGGGCACTGGAGGTGGTCCGAGGAGGGCACAACCCACCAGGGCGTGCCTGGGCTCCCTGGCGCGCCCATGTGGGTTGTGCCCACCTGGTGGGGCCCTCTGGTAGTTATTTGCTCCAGTAATTCTTATATATTCCAAAAAAATTCCTCGTGGGGTTTTAGCTCAGTTGGAGTTGTGCGGAATAGGTAGCCTGACGTTGCTTTTTCAGGTCCAGATTTCCAGCTGCCGGTATTCTCAATATTGATATAAACTAAGGATGGCAATGGGTCGGGTTTGGATCGGGTTGAACAATATCAAATCCATACCCATATCCATGAAGACAGTTTTCGCCCGCCCATGAAAAAGTCCATGGGTGAAAAATTGTGTCCATATCCAAACCCGATGGATATCCATACCCATTGGATATCCATTGGGTCCTCTCTAGACATATAAATAAGACATAACACAATGTTAACATAAGCTCTTCCATTCTTCACTTCGTGGCAGGCTAGGCTTCACTTATGGTAAATCAACGTCCACTAACAACATAAGATCATTTAGTATTTTTCTAACAAATGAGAATGACGAGTCATTTAACAAAGAGATAAAAATATGGGAAGGGTGTTGGGTATGTTACAGAGGGGATTTAATGTCAACTAATAAAAGTTATGGTGGGGATTGTGTAATTTCGTTTGCATGTTTTGGATAACAAAGTGTAAAATTGCAGTGGGACATGTGACTGCGGGGTAGGGATAGCAGATTTTTGCCCATTAAGTCATACTATCGGGTCGGGTTTGGATATACCCACGGTACAAGATTATATCCATGACCTACCCACGAGTAATCGGGTCGGGTTTGGGTGCTGCCCATGGACACAAAACTATATCCAAACCCAATCCATTCGGGTCGGATATCCATGGATATCCATGTCCATGGACAAAATTGCCATCCTTAATATAAACCTTGCATATTATGAGAGAAAAGGGCATTATAATTACTCCAAAAGGCATTATTATGCATAAAACATTATAAATGATAGTAGGAAAACATGATGCAAAATGGACGTATCAACTCCCCAAGCCTAGACCTCGCTTGTCCTCAAGCAAAAACCAAAATCAAAAAACATGTCCACGTGCTTAGAGAGAGAGGTGTCGATAAAAACAAAATACAGACATAGAAGCATCATGTATATTATTGTAACAACAACAAACTTTATTAAAACTTAATACACATGGCTCTATCATACTACTTCTCATCAGCAAGTAACAATTCATCACACTTATTATAGTAGAAGCATAAACTCAATTGAAAACCAACAAACTATGTTCTCAATCAACTTTGCAACTACAATTCGTCATATTTTCAAGAAGGGTCACGTATCGGAGCCTCTAGGCAAGTCCACATACTCAACCATCATATAATCTTATAGGATTGCTAACACTCACCATATACACATGAGCAAAAACTTTCAGCCGGACACATAGATAGACAGAGGCTTATAATTTCACCACCCAACCTACTCACCTCAAGGGTGATGTCAATACTAATAAATCATGCTCACCCATATCCATCTGGATATATGTGCGTAGATCTTTCCTCACCACATGATGCTTTCCAAAAGGGAAAATAAAAATGAATATAGAGGTGCTCTGACTCTTGCATAAAAGTAAATACGTAAAAGTAAAAGATAGGCCCTTCGCAGAGGGAAGTAGAGGTTTTCATGCGCTTTTTGTTTGTATGCTCAATCTCTTAGTGCAAAAGAATGCCACGTTATATTTCCTCTTATGATAGCAACCTTTATTATGCAGTTTGTCGCTTTTATTCTTTGCCATCAGAACTTCGTACAACGCTCAATTTTCTCTTACACTAAATGATCTTACACATTTAGAAGCATTTTTATTGCCTTATTGCACCGATGACAACTTACTTGAAGGATCTTACTCAATCCATAGGTAGGTATGGTGACTCTTAAAAAAGTTTTGGGTTTAAGGGTTTTTGGATGCACAAGTAGTATCTCTACTTAGTGCGGAATTTTTGGCTAGAAAAGATATTGGGCAAGCACTACATGTTAAAGTATCTATGGCAATATAACTTCTATGTGGATATGAACAAACATGAATCATTATGTTGTCTTCCGGGTCCAACGTCAACTGTTTGGCATATAATATTTTGATGGGGGCTCACAATCATAAAAGATGTCCAAGATAGTATATTTGCATGTGAACCTTCTCTTACATTATTAATTCTTTCATGAATTGCATCATTAACCAATGCTATGTTTCTCACAGCCCTAGATCAGCCCTTGTTGTCTTTGCTTGTAGTTAGTTGCACTTGAGTGCATCATGCATCATGACTATTTTCTATTGAAGGTTGAAATGGGGATTGTTCAAACCCTAGCACCAAAAGAACCCAACTAGGTTCAATCTAAAAGTATTTTCATTGTCCCAAAGTGCCTCAAGAAAAGTTCATGATTTTTGGTTAAGGTAGAAACCCCTGCTAAAAATGATGAATATATTTCTAGGACATTTTTGGATTTTTGTATTAATCCATATTGTATTTGAATTGGGGCATTTAAATTCTATAAATAGTGTAAATGCTCTAATAATTGTGAAAGTACTTGAGGGCTGTTAGAAATAATTCAATAGGTGCCCACAATTTATTTCATGAATTTTCAAAATGGTTTGGTCTTTGAACTAAATCAAAAACATACAAAAGAAATAGAAAACAAAAACAAAACCAGAAGCAGAGAGAGAGTTAGTCTTACCTGGCGGCCCACTTACTTGTAACTGGTCCAGCTGCACTGGCCCAGCCCACCAGCAGTGTCGCCCATCGTCTTCCTCCCCTCGCCCCAAAGCAGCTGCGTGCCAGCAGCAGCGCGTGACCGTGGCCACCTCCTGCTTGCCGCCGAGGCGCTCGTGAGCCCATCCGACGTGCCTGGAGACATGCTGCAATCCCTCTCTCTTTCCACTCACCCTCTGATCTCTCCCTCACCCCTAGCTCCTCTCCGAGCTCCATCCGAGAGCAAACCACCGGCCGTCGTCTCGTGTACGCGTAGCCACCGTCCTCCTGTCGCCGCATCGCCGAGTCCAGAAGCCCCGCCGTCGAGCACCTTGTCTCCACGCCACAGAAAACGAGCCGGAGGGCTTCGCATCTTCGCCAACATCTCCATCTTCGCCATCGATGCCCGAAGAACGTCATCGGCGATTCGCGGCAACCAACGCCTCCCCGGCCCCTCCGGCTGCACCGGCCGACTCGCCGTGAGCCACTGAACCTCTTTCCTCCGCCGTTTCCTTCACGCACGCCCCGTAGACACTGCCCCGCGAGCACCCGAAGCCGCCATCTGCCATGGCCGGCGAGCACCGCGCTGCCGAGCCCCTCCGCTCCAACCAGAGGCTCCGGCGTGCCCCTGCTCCCCCTTAGGTGCTTCCCAGTACCTCTGTTCGATCTCCCTCGAGCTGCAGCACCGCGCCCGTGCATAGCCGTGCTCCGGCCACCGCCGTTGAGGTCGCCGCCGCCATTTTCGGCCACCCCAGCTCCAAACGCCACCACCGTTGGATGCGGACAAGCACCAGCGTCCCAAAGAACCAAACTGCCGCTCGTTTGGTCGCCGAAGGGCGAAACCCGACGCCCTCCGCCGTCTCTGGCTCCGCCGGTGACGAGCCGCCGGCGCTTTTTGACTTGTTTGACCGGTGGGTTGACCACCCCGGGTCACTAACGTATGGGCCCCACGCCCTTAGTTAACCACTGACTCGCTGACAAGTGGGGCCCGCCCTGTTAATTAAGCTAGGTTAGTACTAATTAATTGGTTAGTTAGTTAGTCACTGACATGTGGGCCCTGTCCTGTCTAATTATAGTTTAGGATTTAATTAATGTTAGTTAATCATGTTAATTAGCTGAGCCACTGACGTGTGGACCCCACACGTCATGTTTGACCTGGACTGACCCTGTTGACCTGCTGACACCAGAGTGAGGTCATGCTGATGATGTAATTGTTTTCTGGGATTTTAAATAAATTAGAAATGATTTATTTATTCCAGAAAATAGTTAAAACTTCTAAAAATCATAGAAAATAATCTATAACTCAGAATGAAATAATTTATATATGAAAAATTATCAGAAAAATCCAAAGAATCTGTTTATAGCATTTTCATGCAAGTTTGAACAACTTACAGCCACTGTTTAGGAAAATTTGAATAAATGGCATTTGAATAATCACATATGGAGTTTGAATTTGAACCTTTGGTTCAAACCAACTTTATTTAATATGGTTCCTAGATGCATTAGCTCAATCAACAGCATATTGCCATGTCATGATCATGCATCATATTGTCGCATTGCATTGATTGTGTCCTCTCTTGTTGCCGGTGTTTGTCCCCTCTCAGTAGACGACGTTCAGACGATAGGAAATCGATGACACCGATGAAGAACTATACTATCTTCGGAAGTGCCAGGCAAGCAAACCCCCATTGAGCATTCCGATACAATCCCACTCTCTCGCTCCTGCTCTCCCTTACTGCATTAGGACAACAATGATTGAAGTGCTTTTGCTGCGGTAGTTGAACCCCTTTCCTCTGCATGACCTGTCATTGCCACAGTAAATAGTGGAAACCCACTAGCATGAGTAGGAGTTGTTTGAGCCTTGTTGTGCCTACTCATTCATGTTTTCTGGTTATGCCTGCTATTGCTTACAGTTGTGTCAGGTCTGATTCATCGGGGATGAATTGGATTGGTGATGAACATGTCCTACTGTGTGTGAGCTAAGTGTGTGAACACGATTTGGTAAAGGTAGCGGTGAGAGGCCATGTAGGAGTACATGGTGGGTTGTCTCACTGGAACCGTCCTTAAGAACTGAGTTCTATGTAAGTTGTCCAATGACTAGCTACTACCACGCATTGGAATGCTTAAGTGCCCCTCTCGACTTATTAATCAACTAGATCTCTGTCCAGGAGTCGCAACTAGTTTCTGGTGTCTGTCGGTAGTGCTAGTAGTCTACCAAGTGGCACCTGGTATAGGTGGGCTTGGGACAGACTAGGCACCGTGGCACGGTGTACCAAGCGTAGATCCATCCATCGAGGTGGGCTTGGGAACCCTGCGCACATCGTTTGGGGCCGTGAGCGACACCCTGGCCGGATCTCCTTGCGGATGGAACCCGAATAGGCGATACACCTGGACTTGAGTCTTGTGTGGTTAGTCAAGTCGTGGCCGACACCCTCGCCAGGCTTCCGCTTGAAGGTTGCCGAGATACACGACATGTACATGGCGGTAAATGGCGAGAGCGTGTGTGAAGAAGTACACCCCTGCAGGGTTAGCATGATCTATTCGAATAGCCGGGTCCGCGTTTATGGACTTCTTGGATGCTTACGTAGTACATAGACAACTTGAAGTGGATACTCTAAAATGCTCAAGACAAGTGTGAGTGCTATGGATGGCCCTCTCGTAGGGAGACGGGAGCGGATCCATAGTAGTGTATTGATTGGTGAATATGTGGACTCGTGTGCGTCACCTCAAAAGAATTACTTGCAGTCGTAGTTCAGGATAGCCACCGAGTCAAAGCTGGCTTGCTGCAGTCAAACTCCACCACCCCTTGATGATACTGATGCATATGTGGCTAGTTCTGATGTAAGTCTTGCTGAGTACCTTTGTACTCACGTTTGCTTAATTTATGTTTTTGCAGAGAGACTTCAGTCTCACTAGTAGTTCCGCGTGGACTTCGACGTTTAGCTTGTTACCTCAGCTACGATCTTGTGCCGTTGGGAGGGTCTTGTACATAGTCAGGCTTCTAAGCCTTTTTCATTTGTAGTTGCCTGTACTCGGACATGTTATGCTTCCGTTGCCTGTATGCTCTGTATGTTGGGTCATGAGGCCCACTGCTTGTAATAAATGCTATGATGACTCTTCTGGGCCTTTATCTATATGAGTTGTTGAGTTATGTTGTGATGCCATGTTGTACAACACATACTTGCATGTTATGCGTATGTGTAATGTGTATTGCTATGTGTGGGATCCGACACCTAGCTGTTTACCCTTGGTAGCCTATCTTACAGGGAAATGTCTCCTAGTGCTTCCACTGAGCCTTGGTAGCTTGCTACTGCTCCGAAACACTTAGGCTAGCCGGCATGTGTCCTTCTTCGTTCCTGTGTCTGTCCCTCAGGGGAAATGTCACGCATTGTTCCTTTAAGTCCTTGTAGCTTGCTACGACTTGGGTTCATACGTTGATGACCGACACGTTCGTTGCTGGGTCATGTATGCCTGTCTGTGTAATTTAGCGTCACTTTTTGTTTATAACTAGTCATGTCGGCCCGGGTTCTCTGTCATATGGATGCTAGCAAAATTATCATATACGTGTGCCAAAATGCGCAAACGGTCCCGGGCCAGGTAAGGTGGCACCCGTGGGGATACCGTGTGTGAGGCCGCAAAGTGATATGATGTGTTACATGCTAGACCTGTGTGACTTAGGATCGGGGTCCCGACAATGTTTGTCAGTCTCCTATAAATTTTACTACTTATACTCTTCCTTATGTGATGTCAGTGCTTACCATAAGATTAGCATATCATATTTTACATTTATTTCTTTTCTTTTTATTCAAACAAAGAAGTAAAGAAAGAAAAACTCAAACTAAACTTTATTATATATACCTCGCACATGATTACAAAGATATATAGATAGATAGATAGATCACTAAGGAAACTTTCATAGAAAATATCAAACTAAACTTTTATTCAACTAGTGCAAAAGATAACTAAAGATCGAACTAAGGTAGATAAAGGCAAAAGATAGTGATGTGATATGATACCGGGGCACCTCCCCCAAGCTTGACTCAAGCCAAGGGGAGTGCCCATACCCGATACTCAATTCTCCTTTGGTGGTGAAGAAGGCGTTGGTGGTGGTGATGAGGTAGTAGCGGGCTTATCCTCCGGCGTCCATGGGAGTGGCTCACCATCATAAGATGAGGCAAGAGTCTCACGAGTCCTGCAACTGGCAGCCAAACTCATACCTTCAAACCTTGCCTCATATTCAAAGACTTGGTTTTGGAAATCCTAGATTTGGCTTTGTTGAAACTTGATCCGCTCGGTGAGGGCGAAGACGACATCCTTCATGGACTGGCCATCCACCTTGTGATCACGGGTAATGTTCGTAATCGTGCAGTGATTGGCATCAAGTCCATGCTCCACCATCCCCTTGCACTTGAAGACTTCTTGCTCCATAGCTTCAAGCTCAGCCTCCATGGTTCCCTTCCCCTTGGGTCCCTAGACGTCTCGGATCTGGAGCACCCCCTCACGCATCTCAATGGATTGAGGGTGCTTCATCACCTCCGACAAGTAGGGGTTGATTACCCTCTCCAAGAACTTGTCCTTGGAGGAGCTCGGAGCAGCCATAGTGATTTGGATCTCTCGGAAAACACCAAGAAAGAAGAACAGAGGATTTCTCCGTGATACGGAGGTCATTAGGTTCGGGAAGTATATGTAGACTTTTTTATCTTGGGAAACAAGAAAACGGGAGAAAAACGGAGTCCAGAAGGTACCCGAGGTGGGCACAACCCACCTGGGCACGCCTGGCAAGCCAGGCGCGCCCTCGTGTATTGTGCCCACCAGGCTTGCCTTCCTGGTTGTTTCTTATTTTCCTAATTTTTCTAATATTCCAAAACTAACAAAAAATATTTTTGTAGATTTTTCGGAGTTCATTTACTTACCGTATCACATACCTCCTTTATTTCACGATTCTGGAGTGTTCCGGAGGGTTTCCTTTATATGCTCCTCCGGTGTCATGGTTTGGATAATATTACTTTCAACATTAATAGGTGTACCTGACATATAGTGTTTTATTCTTTGACCATTGACCGCCTTCGGGTTTGTACCTTCAACATTATTTATTTTGATGGCTCCAGAACGATAAACTTCTTCAATAACATAGGGTCCTTGCTATTTCTCGAGCTTGCATTGTATTCCCTCGAAGAGGAAAGGGTGATGCAGCAAAGTAGCGTAAGTATTTCCCTCAATTTTTGAGAACCAAGGTAGCAATCCAGTAGGAGACCACGCGTGAGTCCCTCGCACGTGCACAAATAAATAAGAACTTCGCAGCCAACGCAATAAGGGGTTGTCAATCCCTTTACGGTCACTTACGAAAGTGAGATCTGATAGATATGATAGTTTGATATTTTTGGTATTTTTGATATAAGAACAGAAAGTAAAAACATCAAAGTAAAGTAGATTGTATATTGATATGTTGAGAATAGACCCGGGGGGCATAGGTTTCACTAGTGGCTTCTCTCATGATAGCAGATTTCTACGGTGGGTGAACAAATTACTGTTGAGCAATTGATAGAAAAGCAAATAATTATGAGAATATCTAGGCATGATCATTATATATAGGCATCACGTCCGTGACAAGTAATTAGACCGAAACGATTCTGCATCTACTACTATTACTCCACACATCGACCGCTATCCAGCATGCATCTAGAGTATTAAGTTCATAAGAACAGAGTAATGCTTTAAGCAAGATAACATGATGTAGAGGGATAAACTCAAGCAATATGACATAAACCTCACCTTTTTATCCTCAATGGCAACTATACAATACGTGCCTTGCTGCCCCTGCTGTCACTGGGAAAGGACGCCGCAAGATTGAACCCAAAGCGAAGCACTTCTCCCATTGCAAGAACTATAAATCTAGTAGGCCAAACCAAACCGATAATTTGAAGAGACTTGCAAGGATATTATAATCATACATAAAAGAATTCAGAAAAGAACCAACTATTTCTCATAGATAATCTTGATCATAAAGCCACAATTCATCTGATCTCGACAAATACACCACAAAAAGATTACATCGAATAGATCTCCTCGAAGACCGAGGAGAACTTGGTATTGAGATCCAAAAAGAAAGAAGAAGCCATCTAGATACTAACTATGGACCCGAAGGTCTGTGGTAAACTACTCACAACTCATGGTGAGGCGATGGTGTTGATGTAGAAGCACTCCGTGGAAGATCCCCCCTCCGGCGGAGCTCCGGAATAGGCCCCAGATGGGATCTCACAAGAACAGAAGGTTGCGGCGGTGGAATTAGGGTTTTCTCTATTGCTTCGATGTTTTCAGGGTACATGGGTATATATAGGAGGAAGGAGGGCATCGGGGGAGCAACGTGGGGCCCATGAGGCAGGGGGCGCGCCCCCCACCCTCGTGGACACCACATGTCCCCTCTGCCTTGGTTCTCAAGTCTCTCGTGAAGATATCATTCCAAAAATATCTCTCCTGAAGGTTTCATTCCATTTGGACTCCGTTTGATATTCCTTTTCTGCGAAACCCTGAAATAGGGAAAACAACAATCTGGACTGGGCCTTTGGGTTAATAGGTTAGTCCCAAAAATAATATAAAAGTGTATGATAAAGCCCATTAAACATTCAAAACATCATATATAATAGCATGGAACAATAAAAAATTATAGATACGTTGGAGACGTATCAAGCATCCCCAAGCTTAATTCCTGCTCGTCCTCGAGTAGGTAAATGATAAAAACAGAATTTTTGATGTGGAATGCTAACCAACATAAATTTCAATGTAATTCTCTTTATTGCGGCATGAATGTTCAGATCCGAAAGATTCAAGACAAAAGTCTACATTGACATAAGAAATAATAATACTTCAAGCATACTAACAAAGCAATCATGTCTTCTCAAAATAACATGGCCAAAGAAAGTTATCCCTACAAAATCATATAGTCTGGCTATGCTCCCTCTTCATAACACAAAATATTCATATCATGCACAACCCCGGCTTCAGCCAAGCACTTGTTTTCATACTCAATTTTTTCAAACCTTTCAAGTTTCACGCAATACATGAGCGTGAGCCATGGATATAGCACTATGGGTGGAATAGAGTGGTGGTTGTGGAGAAGACAAAAAGGAGGAAGATAGTCTCAAATCGACTAGGCGTATCAACGGGCTATGGGGATGCCCATCAATAGATATCAATGTGAGTGAGTAGGGATTGCCATGCAACGGATGCACTAGAGCTATAAATGTATGAAAGCTCAACAAAAGAAGCTAAGTGGGTGTGCATCCAACTTGCTTGCTCACGAAGACCTATGGCATTTGAGCAATCCCATCGTTGGAATATACAAGCCAAGTTCTGTAATGAAAATTCCCACTAGTATATGAAAGTGACTAAACATGAGACTCTCTATCATGAAGGACATGGTGCTACTTTGAAGCACAAGTGTGGAAAAAAGATAGTAGCATTGTACCTTTTCTTTTCTTTCTTTTATTTTTTTTCTTTTTTTCCTTTTTTTAGGGCCTTTCTTTTTCTTGGACTTTCCTTTTCCTTTTTTTCTTTGGGACAATGCTCTAATAATGACGATCATCACACTTATATTGATTTACAACTCGATATTACAACTCGATACTAGAACAAAGTATGACTCTATATGAATACCTCTCGCGGTGTACCGGGATGTGGAATGAATCAAGAGTGACATGTATGAAAAATTATGCATGGTGGCTTTGCCACAAATACGATGTAAACTACATGATCATGCATGGCAATATGACAATATGAAGCATGTCATAAGAATGGAACGATGGAAAGTTGCATGGCAATATATCTCGGAATGGCTATGGAAATGCCATGATAGGTAGGTATGGTGGCTGTTTTGAGGAAGGTAGGTTGCTGTTTTGAGGAAGGTATATAGTGGGTGTATGATACTGGCGAAAGTTGCGAGGTACAAGAAAGGCTAGCAATGGTGGAAGGGTGAGAGTGTGTATTATCCATGGACTCATCATTAGTCATAAAGAACTCATATACTTATTGCAAAAATTTACGAGTCATCAAAACAAAGCAATCAACGCATGCTCCTAGGGGGGAGGTTGGTAGGAGTTAACCATCGCGCACCCCTGACCTCCACACAAAGGATGCACTCTACAAATACCTCATGCTCTAACTACGTCACATAGCGGTTCACCATACGTGCATGCTATGGGAATCACAAACTTTAACACAAGTATTTCTCAAATTCATAATAACTCCACTAGCATGACTCTAATATCACTATCCTCATATCTCAACACAATCATCAGGTATCAAACTTCTCATCATATTCAACACACTTTGTATGAAAGTTTTTACTACATACATCTTGGATGCCTATAATATTAGGACTAGTTTTATAACCAAAGCACATTACCATGCTGTTCTAAAAGACTCTCGAAGGATATAAGTGAAGCATGAGAGATCAACAATTTCTACAAAATAAAATCACCACCGTGCACTAAAAGATATAAGTGAAGCACTAGAGCAAAACTATTTAGCTCAAAAGATATAAGTGAAGCACATAGAGTGTTCTAACAAATTCTAGGCCATATTTATCTCTCTCAAAAAGGTGTTTCCAGGAAGGATGATTGTGGCAAACTAACAAGCAAAGACTAAAATCATACATGACGCTCCAAGCAAAACACATATCATGTGGTGAATAAAAATATAGTCCTGAGTATAGTTACCGATAGATGAAGACAAAAGAGGGGATGCCTTCCCGGGGCATCACCAAGCTTAGGCTTTTGGTTGTCCTTGAATTTTACCTTGGTGTGCCTTGGGCATCCCCAAGCTTAGGCTCTTGCCACTCTTTGTTCCATAGTCCATCAAAGCCATACTCAAAACTTGAAAACTTCACAACACAGAACTTAGCCAAAAATCTCGTGAGCTCCGTTAGTATAAGAAAACAAACCACCACTCAAAGGTACTGTAATGAACTCATTATTTGTTTATATTGGTGTTAAACCTACTGTATTCCAACTTCTCTATGATTCATATCTTCCAATACTACTCATAGATTCATCAAAATAAGCAAACAACACACGAAAAACAGAATCTGTCAAAAACAGAACAGTCTGTAGTAATCTGTAACTTTCGCATACTTCTGTAACTCCAAAAAAAATTAAATAAATTGGTAAACGTGAGGAATTTTTCTATTAATCATATGCAAAAAGAATCAACTATATAGCACTCTCCAGTAAAATCAGGTGACCATTCTCGTGAGCGCTAACGTTTCTGTTTTTTACAGCAAGATCATATAAACTTCACACAAGTCTTTCCAAAGGTTCTACTTGGTACAAACACTAATTAAAACACAAAAACACACTAAATGGAAGCTAGATGCAATATTTATTCCTAAACAGAAGCAAAAAAAGAGAAAATAAAATTGGGTTGCCTCCCAACAAGCGCTATCATTTAACGCCCCTAGCTAGGCACGATACAAGGATAGATCTAGGTATTGCCATCTTTGGAAGGCAGTCCATAGGTGGCTCTCATAATATATTCATATGGTAATTTAATTTTCTTTCTAGGAAAGTGTTCCATGCCTTTCCTTAACGGAAATTGGAATCTAATATTTCCTTCCTTCCTATCAATAATTGCACCAATCGTTCTAAGGAAATGTCTACCAAGAATAATAGGACATGAAGGATTGCAATCTATATCAAGAACAATGAAATCTATGGGCACATAATTCCTATTGGCAACAACAAGAATATCATTAATCCTTCCCATAGGTTTCTTAATAGTAGAATCCGCAAGATGTAAAGAACAATCATCAAGCTCATGGAAACCTAACAAATCACACAAAGTTTTTGGGATAGTAAAAACACTTGCACCCAAATCACACAAAGCAAATCATTCATGATCTTTAATTTTAATTTTAATAGTAGGTTCCCATTCATCATAAAGCTTTCTAGGGATAGAAACTTCTAGTTCAAGTTTTTCTTCATAAGATTGCATAAAAGCATCAACTATGTGTTTGGTAAAAGCTTTTTTTTTACTATAAGCATGCGGAGAATCTAGTACGGATTGCAACAAGGAAATACAATGAATCAAAGAGCAATTACCATAATTGAATCCCTTGAAATCCAAAATAGTAGGTTCATCACTATGCAAAGTTTTAATCTCTTCAGTCCCACTTTTAACAATTTTAGCATCAAGATCTAAAAACTCTGAATCATTGGGACGCCTTTTAATTAAAGTAGACTCATCTCCAGTCCCGTATTTATCAAGATTCATACTAGAAAACAGGGATCTAATAGGAGACAAATTAATAAATTTCAGATCTTCATCTTTATTTTCATGATAACTAGAAGAACACGCTTTTATAAAACTCTCTTTTTTAGCACGCATCCTAGCGATTCTTTCCTTGCATTCATCAATGGAAATTATCATGGCTTTGAGAGACTCATTGATATCATGCTTAGGTGGAATAGAACTAAGTTTCAAAGAATCAACATCAAGAGTAATTCTATCCATGCTTCTAGCCAATTCATCAATCTTAAGCAATCTTTCTTCAAGCAAAGCATTGAAATTCTTTTGCGAATTCATAAACTCTTTAACACTAGTTTCAAATTCAGAAGGCATCTTTCCATAAGAGTTATTGTAGGAATTACCATAATTATTAGAGGAATTACTAGGAAAAGGCCAAGGATTAAAGATTCCTCTATAAGCATTTTTACCAAAATTATTCCTACCAACAAAATTCGCATCCAAAGATTCATTATTATTTTCAATCAACGTGGATAAAGGCGTATCATTAGGATCAGAGGAAGCACTCTTAGCAGCAAATAATTTCATAAGTTCATCCATCTTTCCACTCAAAACACTAATCTCTTCAATAGCATGCACTTTTTTACTAGTAGATCTTTCGGTGTACCATTGAGAATAATTAACCATAATATTATCTAGGAGTTTGGTAGCTTCTCCTAAGGTAGTTTCCATGAAAGCGCCTCCTGCGGCCGAATCTAAAAGATTTCTAGATGCTAAATTCAAGCCATCATAAAAGTTTTGTATAATCATCCATAAGTTTAAACCATGTGTAGGACAATTACGTATCATAAATTTCATTCTCTCCCAAGCTTGTGCAATATGCTCATGATCTAGTTGCTTAAAATTCATAATATCATTCCTAGGGAGATAATCTTAGCAGGAGGAAAATACTTAGAGATAAAAGCATCTTTGCACTTATTCCACGAATCAATACTAGTTCTAGGCAAAGAGGAAAACCAAGTTTTAGCACGATCTCTCGGTGAAAATGGAAATAACTTCAATTTAACAATATCATTATCTGTATCCCTCTTCTTTTGCATATCACACAAATCAACAAAGTTGTTTAGATGGGTAGCGGCATCTTCACTAGGAAGGCCAGAAAATTGATCTTTCATGACAAGATTCAACAGAGCAGCATTGATCTCACAAGATTCAGCATCGGTAATAGGAGCAAACGGAGTACTAATAAAATCATTATTGTTGGTATTGGAAAAGTCACACAATTTGGTATTGTCTTGAGCCATAGTGACAAGCAAGCAATCCAACACACAAGAAAACAAGAAGCAAGCGAATGATAAACACACGGCAAAAAGAAGGGCAAATAAAACGGCAAGGGTGAAGTGGGGGAGAGGAAAACGAGAGGCAAATAATGTAATGCGAAGGATAAGGGTTTGTGATAGGTACTTGGTATATGACTTTTGTGTAAGCCTCCCCGGCAACGGCGCCAGAAATTCTTCTTGCTACTTCTCGAGCTTGCGTTGCATTCCCTCGAAGAGGAAAGGGTGATGCAGCACAGTAGCATAAGTATTTCCCTCAGTTTTTGAGAACCAAGGTATCAATCCAGTAGGAGACCACGCCCGAGTCCCTTGCACCTGCACAAATAAATAAGAACTTTGCAACCAACGTGATAAGGGGTTGTCAATCCCTTTACAGCCACTTACGAAAGTGAGATCTGATAGATATGATAGTTTGATATGTTGGGTATTTTTTATATAAGAACAGAAAGTAAAAACAGCAAAGTAAAGTAGATTGTAGATTGATATGTTGAGAATAGACCCGGGGGCCATAGGTTTCACTAGTGGCTTCTCTCATGATAGCAGATTTCTACGGTGGGTGAACAAATTACTATCGAGCAATTGATAGAAAAGTGAATAATTATGAGAATATCTGGGCATGATCATTATATAGGCATCATGTCCGTGACAAGTAGACCGAAACGATTCTCCATCTACTACTATTACTCCACACATCGACCGCTATCCAGCATGCATCTAGAGTATTAAGTTCATAAGAACAGAGTAATGCTTTAAGCAAGATGACATGATGTAGAGGGATAAACTCAAGCAATATGACATAAACCCCATCTTTTTATCCACGACGGCAACAATACAATATGTGCCTTGCTTCCCCTGCTGTCACTGGGAAAGGACACCGCAAGATTGAACCCAAAGCCAAGCACTTCTCCCATTGCAAGAACTATAAATCTAGTAGGCCAAACCAAACCGATAATTCGAAGAGACTTGCAAGGATATTATAATCATACATAAAATAATTCAGAAAAGAATCAAATATTTCTCATAGATAATCTTGATCATAAACCCACAATTCATCGGATCTCGACAAACACACCGCAAAAAGATTACATCGAATAGATCTCCTCGAAGACCGAGGAGAACTTGGTATTGAGATCTAAAAAGAGAGAAGAAGCCATCTAGATACTAACTATGGACCCGAAGGTCTGTGGTAAAGTACTCACAACTCATGGTGAGGCGATGGTGTTGATGTAGAAGCACTTCGTGGAAGATCCCCCCTCCGGCGGAGCTCCGGAACAGGCCCCAAGATGGGATCTCACGGGAACAGAAGGTTGCGGCGGTGGAATTAGGGTTTTCTCTGTTGCTTTGATGTTTTCAGGGTACATGGGTATATATAGGAGGAAGGAGGGCATCGGGGAGCAACATGGGGCCCATGAGGCAAGGGGCGCGCCCAGGGGGAGGGCGCGCGCCCCCCACCCTCGTGGACGCCACGTGTCCCCTCTGCCCTGGTTCTCAAGTCTCTCGTGAAGATATCGTTCCAAAAATATCTCTCGTGAAGGTTTCATTCCATTTGGACTCTGTTAGATATTCCTTTTCTGTGAAACCCTAAAATAGGCAAAAAACAGCAATCTGGACTAGGCCTTTGGTTTAATAGGTTAGTCCCCAAAATAATATAAAAGTGTGTGATAAAGCCCATTAAACATCCAAAACATCATATATAATAGCATGGAACAACAAAAAATTATAGATACGTTGGAGATGTATCAGTCTTTCCCATTTAGAGAGAAGTTTTCGTGCAAAGAATCTAAAATGAGAGTTGTACAATAAAACAAATTCACCCACCTTGAATTCTCGTTGTTGGATTCTTTTATCATGCCATCTTTTAACTTTTTCTTTGAATAGTTTGGCATTTTCATAAGCTTGGGTTCTCCATTCATCTAAAGAGCTAATATCAAATAACCTCTTTTCACCAGAAAGTTTGAAATCATAGTTGAGTTCTTTAATTGCCCAATATGCTTTATGTTCTAACTCAAGAGGCAAATGACAAGTTTTTCCATAAACCATTTTATAAGGAGACATATCCATAGGATTTTTATAAGCTGTTATGTAGGTCCAAAGTGCATCATCCAATTTCTTGGACCAATTCTTTTGAGACCTATTGACATTCTTTTGCAATATTAATTTTATTTCTCTATTGCTAAGTTCAACTTAACCACTGGACTGAGGATGATAGGGTGATGCAATTCTATTGGTAACATCATACTTGGCAAGCATTTTACGGAAAGCACCATGAATAAAGTGTGAACCACCATCAGTCATTAAGTATCTAGGGACTCCAAACCTTGGGAAAATGACTTCCTTAAGAAATTTTAATAGAGGTGTTGTGATCAGCACTACTAGTTGGAATAGCTTCTACCCACTTAGTAACATAATTAGCAGCGACCAAAATATAAGTGTACCCATTAGAGGAAGGAAAAAGGTCCCATGTAATCAAATCCCCAAACATCAAATGGTTCAACAGCAAGTGAATAATTCATAGGCATTTCTTGAAGCTTATCGATATTACCTATTCTTTGGCATTCATCACAAGATGAGACAAACTTACGAGCATCCTTGAAAAGAGTAGGCCAATAAAAACCAGATTGTAATACCTTGTGAGCAATTGTGTCTCCCGCATGATGTCCTCCATAAGCTTCGGAGTGACATTTCTGTAGTATTTGTTCATGTTCATGCTCAGACACACAACATCTAATAATACCATCTACTCCTTATTTATAAAGATGTGGGTCATCCCAAAAGTAATGTCTTAAATCATAGAAGAATTATTTCTTTTGTTGGTATGTGAAGCTAGGAGGCATGTATTTAGCAACAATATAATTAGCATAGTTAGCATACCAAGGTGTGCTATTAGAAACATTTACTTCGGTTAATTGCTCATCCGGAAAAGTATCATCAATAGGTAGTGGGTCATCAAGAACATTCTCCAACCTAGAAAAGTTATCAGTTACGGGGTTCTCAGCTCCTCTCCTATCAGTAATATGTAAATCAAATTCTTGTAGCAAGAGAACCCACCTAATGAGTCTAGGTTTAGCATCTTTATTTTCCATAAGATATTTTATTGCAGCATGATCAGTGTGAACAATTACTTTTGAGTCGACAATGTAGGATCTAAATTTATCACAAGCAAACACAACTGCTAGAAATTATTTTTCAGTAGTAGCATAATTTCTTTGCGCACTGTCTAGTGTCTTACTTGCATAGTGACTAACGTTCAGTTTCTTATCAACTCTTTGTCCTAGAACAGCACCAACATCATAATCACTAGCATCACACATAATTTCAAAGGGTAAGTTCCAATCAGGTGATTGAATAATAGGTGCGGAAATTAAGGATTTCTTGAGTGTTTCAAAGGCTTCTTCACAATCATCATAAAAAACAAAAGGAATATCCTTTTGCAAAAGATTTGTAAGAGGCCTAGAAATTTTAGAAAAGGCTTTGATAAATCTCCTATAAAACCAACATGACCAAGGAAACTACAAATACCTTTGATATCTGTAGGGCGTGAAATTTTCTCAATTGCATCAACCTTAGCATTGTCCACCTCAATACCTCTTTCGGAAATTTTATGGCCCAAAACAATAACTTCGTTAACCATAAAGTGGCACTTCTCCCAATTCAAGACAAGATTAGTTTGCTCACATCTGTGCAAAACTCGATCAAGATTGCTTAAACAATCATCAAAAGACTTCCCATAAACAAAAAAGTCATCCATGAAAAACTCAACAATATTTTCACAAAAATTAGATAATATAGCTGTCATACATCTTTGAAAGGTAGCAGGTTCATTGCATAAACCAAAAGGTATACATCTATAAGCATAAGTTCCAATAGGACAAGTGAAAGTGGTCTTTTCTTGATCAGGTTGAGAAACAGGTATTTGTGAGAAGCCAGAATATCCATCAAGGAAACAAAAGTGTGTGTGTGCTTAGATAATCTTTCTAGCATTTGATCAATAAAAGGCAAAGGGTAATGATCTTTTCTAGTTGCTTTGTTTAATTTTCTAAAATTGATTACCATTCTATATCCTGTAACAATTCTTTGTGGAGTAATTTCATTTTTATCATTAGGAACAACAATAATACCTCCCTTCTTAGGAACAGAATGAACAGGACTTACCCATCTACTATGAGCTATAGGATAGATTATACATGCTTCCAGAAGTTTTAATATTTCCTTTCTTACCATTTCTTCCATCTTTGGAGTTAACCGACGTTGGTGATCAACAACGGGTTTAGCATTAGGTTCCATATTAATCTTGTGCTGACGTTGAGTGGGACTAATGCCCATAAGATCATCAAGAGTATATCCAATAGCAGCTCGGTGCTTCCTCAAAATTTTCAATAATCTTTCTTCTTCATGTTCTGAAAGGTTAGCACTAATAATAACAGGATATATCTTTTTCTCATCAATATAAGCATATTTCAAAGTGTCGGGTAGTTGCTTCAATTCAAACATAGGGTCACCTTTAGGTGGAGGAGGACCTCCTAGAGTTTCAATAGGTAAGTTGTGCATAAGAAGATGTTGTTGTTCAAAGAAAAATCTATCATTTCATTTCTATCATGCATATGAAAATCATTTTCATGGTCTAGCAGATATTGCTCTAAAGGATCAATAGGAGGTACATCAATAGAAGCGAGACCAATTATTTCATCCTTACATGGAAAAAAAATTATGAGGTTTTCTACTAAACTTGGAGAAATTAAACTCATGAGACTCATCACCAAATCTAACACCGACAATTTGTTTAGTGCAGTCTATAGTAGCATTGACGGTGCTCAAGAAAGGTCTACCAAAAATTATGGGACAAAAGTCATCTTGTGGGGAACCATGGACTAGAAAACCAGTAGGGTATTTTGTTTTCCCACACAAGACTTCAATGTCTCTAACAATTCCAAGTGGTGTGATGGTGTCTCTATTGGCAAGTTTAATAGTAACATCTATTTCTTCTATTTCAGCGGGTGCTATGTCATTCATAATTTCTTGGTATAAAGTAAAAGGAATAGCACTTACGCTAGCACCTATATCACATAAACCATGATAGCAATGATCTCCTATTTTAACTGAGATAACATGCATGCCAACAATGGGTCTATGCTTATCTTTCCCGTCGGCTTGGAGATTCTAGCAGCTTCACCAACGAAGTAAATAACATGCCCAACAATATTATCGACCAAGAGATCCTTAACCATAGCAATACTAGGTTCTAGTTTGATTTGATCAGGGGGGTTAGGTGCTTAAATATTACTTCTACGGACCAAAGTTGAAACCTTAGCAGGCTCTTTTATCTTAACAGGAAAATGTGGTTTCTCAATGTAAGCAGTAGGAACAACTGGATCAACATTATAAATGATAGTTTATTCCTTAGCAACTACCGATTCTTTGATTTCTTCTTTAATAGGGGGATAATACTCAAACCACTTATCCTTAGGGAAATCATCATGAGTAGCAAAAGATTCACAAAAAGAGGCTACAATCTCAGACTCAAGTCCATATTTAGTGCTAAACTTTTGAAAATAATATGTTTTCATAAAAGATTTAACACAATAAAACTTAAGCTTAATACCTGACTCTTTACCTTCATCGAGTTCCCAATCTTCATATTTGTGTTTAATTCTTTTTAAGAGATCCCATCTCAATTCAATAGTCTTCTTCATAAAAGAACCAGCACAAGAAGTATGAATCATGGATCGCTCATTATTAGAAAGCCGAGCATAGAAGTTGTGAATGATAATTTCTCTCGACAGCTCATGATTGGGGCATGAACGTAACATTGATACAAGCCTTCCCAAGCTAGAGCGATGTTTTATCGAGGCCAAAAATTGTATATATATAATTCCGATCACAATGAATTATATGCATAGGATATTTTTTTGGTGAAATTCCAATTTCAAGCGATTTCAATTCCAAGATCCAATATCATCGCATAGCCTATACCATGTCAATGCCTTTCCCTTCAAAGATAAAGGGAAAACCTTCTTCTTAGCTTCATCTCCAGGTAAACCTGCAAGCTTAAATAATCCACAAATTTCATCCACATATATCAAATGCATATCAGTATGTTCGCTTCCATCTCCTGCATAAGGATTAGCTAGCAGTTGTCCAATCATACCCGAAGGAATTTCATATTCAGCATTTTCAGTAGGTGCAGTAGGTTGAGGGGAAACTAATTGTGATTCTGCTCGAGGTGAACATACCCCGAACAAACCCCTCAAAGGATTGTTCTCCATAGTAACAAGTGACAATTAATTTCAGCACGTAGTAATATTTTTTCCTTACCAAGAGCGCTTCACTCCCCTTAATGGCGCCAGAAAAGAGTCTTGATGACCCACAAGTATAGGGGATCAATTGTAGTCCTTTCGATAAGTAAGAGTGTCGAACCCAACGAGGAGCAGAAGGAAATGACAAGTGGTTTTTCAGCAAGGTAATGTCTGCAAGCATTGAAATTGTCGGCAATAGATAGTTTGATAGCAAGATAATTTGTAACGTGCAAGTAACGGTAACGGTAAATAGTATGCAGCAAGGTAGCACAATCCTTTTGTGGCAAAGGACATGCCAAAACGGTTTCTTATAATGAGAAAAGTGTTCTTGAGGGTACACGGGAATTTCATCTAGTCACTATCACCATATTGGTTTGATTTGTGTTTGTTACTTCGATAATTTGATATGTGGGTGGACTGGTGCTTAGGTGTTGTTCTTACTTGAACAACCTCCTACTTATGTTTAACCCTCTCGCAAGCATCCATAACTACGAGAATAGTATTAAGATAAAATCTAACCACAACATTAAACTTTTGGATCCAAATTGGTCTTTAAGCTTTTGTCACTCTAGCAACCCATCATCTAATAACTACTGCACAATGCATTACCTTAGGCCCAAATATGGTGAAGTGCCATGTAGTCGACGTTCACACGACACCACTAAGGGAATCACAACATACATATCATCGAAATATCGAACACATATCAAATTCATATGATTACTTGCAACATGATTTCTCCCGTGACCTCAAGAACTAGAGTAACTACTGACAAGTGACAAACATGCTCATGATCAGAGGGGTATTGAATAGCATAATGGATCTGAACATGTAATATTTCACCAAATAAACCATATAGTGATCAACTACAAGATGTACTACTAGTCACTCACAAGTACCAATCTGAGGTTCCGGTACAAAGACTGAACACAAGAGATGAACTAGGGTTTGAGAGGAGATGGTGCTGGTGAAGATGTTGATGAAGATTGGCCTCCCCAAGATGAGAGGGTTGTTGGTGATGACGATAGCTTCGATTTCCCCCTCCGGGAGGGAAGTTTCCCCCGACAGAATCGCTCCGCCGGAGGGCAAAAGTTCTCCTGCCCAAGTTCCGCCTCAAGAAGACGGCGCTCCGTCCCGAAAATACTCTCCTTTATTATTTTAGGTTAAAATAACTTATATACCAGAAGACGGGCACCGATGGTGGGCCGAGGAGGGCACAACCCACCAGGGTGCGCCTGGGCTCCCTAGCGCGCCCAGGTGGGTTGTGCCCACCTGGTGGGCCCCCTTTTGGTAGTTATTTTCTCTAGTAACTCTTATATATTTCATAGAAAATCCTCGTGGAGTTTCATCTTAGTTGGAGTTGTGAAGAATACGTAGCCTGACGTTGCTTTTTCAGGTCCAGATTTCCAGCTGCCGGTATTCTCCCTCTTGATATAAACCTTGCATATTATTAGAGAAAAGGCATTAGAATTAATCCAAAAGGCATTATTATGCATACAACATTATAAATAAAAGTAGGAAAACATGATGCAAAATGGATGTATCAGTACAATTACCTCATCAAGTTCTACTTTCCTCCCACTCACTTCTTTCAAGAGAAACTCCTTCTCTAGAAAGGACCCATTTTTAGCAACAAAAATCTTGCCTTTGAATCTATGGTAGAAGGTGTACCCAATTGTTTCTTTTGGGTATCCTATGAAGACGCACTTCTCCGATTTGGGTTCAAGCTTATCAGGCTGAAGCTTTTTGACATAAGCATCACCACCCCAAATTTAAGAAACGTTAGCTTTGGTTTCTTGCCAAACCATAGTTCATACAGCGGCGTCTCAACAGATTTAGATGGTGCCCTATTTAACATGAATGCAGCTGTCTCTAATGCATAACCCCAAAATGAT
This sequence comes from Secale cereale, assembly GCA_902687465.1. NCBI lineage: Eukaryota > Viridiplantae > Streptophyta > Magnoliopsida > Poales > Poaceae > Secale > Secale cereale. Next base: position 627,066,803 of record LR738710.1, on the reverse strand, counting down.
AAAGGCAAATCGGTAAGATACATCATAGAACGCACCATATCCAATAGAGTACGGTTACGACGTTCGGACACACCATTACGCTGTGGTGTTCCAGGTGGCGTGAGCTGTGAAACTATTCCACATTGTTTCAAATGAAGACCAAACTCGTAACTCAAATATTCGCCTCCGCGATCAGATTGTAGAAAGTTTATTTTATTGTTTCGATGATTCTCTACTTCACTCTCAAATTCTTTGAACTTTTCAAATGTTTCAGACTTGTGTTTCATTAAGTAGATATACCCATATCCACTCAAATCATCTGTGAAGGTGAGAAAAAATGATACTCGCCGTGTGCTTCAACACTCATCGGACCGCATACATCGATATGTATTATTTCCAATAAGTCATTAGCTCGCTCCATTGTTCCGGAGAACGGGGTTTTAGTCATCTTGCCCATGAGGCATGGTTCACAAGTATAAAATGATTCATAATCAAGTGATTCCAAAATTCCATCAGCATGGGGTTTCTTCATGCATTTGACACCAATATGACCTAAACGGCAGTGCCACAAGTATGTTGCACTATCATTATCAACTTTGCATCTTTTGGCATCAGTATTATGAATATGTCTATTACCATGATCGAGATTTAATAATAATAGACCATTTCTCAGGGGTGCATGACCATAAAAGATATTACTTATATAAATAGAACAACCATTATTCTTAGACTTAAATGAATAACCGTCTCGCATCAAACAAGATCCAGAAATAATGTTGATGCTCAACGCATGCACCAAATAACAATTATTTAGGTCTAAATCTAATCCCGAAGGTAGATGTAGAGGTAGTGTGCCAACGGCGATCACATCGACCTTGGAACCATTCCCGATGCGCACGTCGCCTCGTCCTTAGCCAATCTTCGTTTACTCCCCAGCTCACCCAGGCGCTGCTACGAGCACTAGTAAGGAACACATCAATAACATGTATATCAAATATACCTTTGTTCACTTTGCCATCCTTCTTATCCGCCAAATACTTGGGGCAGTTCCGCTTCTAGTGACCACTCCCTTTGCAGTAGAAGCACTCAGTTTCAGGCTTAGGACCATCTTTGGGTTTCTTTATGGGAGCGGCAACCTGTTTGTCGTTCTTCTTGAAGTTCCCTTTCTTTTCTTTACCCTTTTTCTGTAAACTAGTGGTCTTGTTAACCATCAAAAGTTGATGCTCCATCTTGATTTCTACCTCCGCTGATTTCAGCATCGCGAAGAGCTTGGGAATTGAATTCCCCATCCCTTGCATATTATAGTTCATCATGAAGCCTTTGTAGCTTGGTGGCAGTGATTGAAGAACTCTGTCAATAACACTCTCAGGTGGGAGAGAGATTCCCAACAGAGTCAAGTGGTTATGATACCCAGACATTTTGAGTATGTGTTCACTGACAAAACTATTCTCATCCATCTTGCAGCTATATAACTTGTTAGAGATTTCATATCTCTCAACCTGGGCATTAGCTTGGAATATCAATTTCAGCTCCTGGAACATCTCATATGCTCCATGACATTCAAAACGTCTTTGAAGTCCTGGTTCTAAGCCGTAAAGCATGGCACACTGAACTATAGAGTAGTCATCACTTCGCGCTTGCCAGATGTTCACAGCATCCAGGTTAGCGGGAGCGGGTGGGTCACCTAGCGGTGCATCAAGGACACAATTCTTTTGTGCAACAATGGGGATAATCCTCAAGTTACCGACCCAGACAGTGTAGTTTCTACCATCATCTTTCAACTTAGCTTTCTCTAGGAACGCATTAAAATTCAAGGGAACGGTAGCATGGGCCATTGATCTACAACCTAGATATGCAAATACTATCAGAACAAAGTTCATGAAAAATTAAGCTCAGTTAATCTAATTACTAATGAACTCCCACTTAAATTAACATCCCTCAGGTTATCTAAGTGATACATGATCCAAATCAACTAAACCATGTCCGATCATCACGTGAGATGGGGTAGCCATCAATGGTGAACATCTCTATGTTGATCATATCTACTATATGACTCATGTTCGACCTTTCGGTCTCCAGTGTTCTGAGGCCATGTATGTACATGCTAGGCTCGTCAAGTTTAACCAAAGTATTCCGCCTATCTAAAACTGTCTTACACCCGTCGTATGTGAACATAGAGTCTATCACACCCGATCATCACGTGGTGTCTCGGAACAACAAACTATAGCAACGGTGCATACTCGGGGATAACACTATTATCTTGGAATTTAGTGAAGGGGTTATCTTATAATGCTACCGCCATTCTAAGCAAAATAAGATGCATAAAGGATAAACATCACATGCAATCAAAATATGTGACATGATATGGTCATCATCATCTTGTGCTTTTCATCTCCATCTCCACAGCATCGTCATGATCTCCATCATCACTGGCTCGAGACCTTGATCTCCATCGTTGCTCGTGGTCATCTCGCCAACTATTGCTTCTATGACTATTGCTAACTCATAGCAATAAAGTAAAGTAATTACATGGCATTCGCATTTCATACAATAAAGAGAGAACCATAAGGCTCCTGTCGGTTGCCGATAATTTACAAAACATGATCATCTCATACAATAACGTATAACTCATCACTTCTTGACCATATCACATCACAATATGCCCTGCAAAAATAAGTTAGACGTCCTCTACTTTGTTGTTGCAAGTTTTACGTGGCTGCTATGGGCCTCTAGCAAGAACTGTTCTTACCTACGGCACAAAACCACAACGGTGACTTATCAAGTTTGCTATTTTAACCATCAACAAGGACCGGCCGCGGTCAAATTCGATTCAACTAAAGTAGGAGAAACAGACACCCGCCAGACACCTTTATGCAAACAAGTTGCACATGACAGTGGAACCGGTCTCGTGTACGTGGACATGTAATGTTAGTTTGGCCACTTCATCTTACAATACCGCCGAATCAAAATAAGACGTTGGTGGTAAGCAGTATGAACATCACCGCCCACAACTCCTTCGTGTTCTACTCGTGCATATCATCTACGCATAGACCTGGCTCATGATGCCACTAATGGGAAACATTGCATGGAAAACAAAACAAAAATCTATGCACATGCAATGATCTATCCATGGAGATGCATAGCAACGAGGGGGAGAGTATGTCTACGTACCCTCGTAGACCGAAAGCGGAAGCATTTAGTAACGAGGTTGATGTAGTCAAACTTCTTCGTGATCCAACCGATCAAGTACCGAACGTACGGCACCTGCTTGTTTAGCACACATTCAACTCGATGACGTCCTCGCCTTCTTGATCCAGCAAGACGGGAAAAGTAGTAGATGAGTTCTGGCAGCACAACGGCATGGTGATGGTTGGTGATGAAGATCAATATTCACAGGGCTTCGCCAAGCACTAACAAAACTAGATGAGGATAAACTAGAGAGTCGGGGTTACCGACACATGGCTTGGTGAATCTTGATGTATTTTAGGTGCTAGCCCTGGCCCTCTATTTATATGTTGAGCCCTGGGGTCGAAACTTGGAGAAAAAGCCTCCTCAAAGTCGGTTTTGCCTGAAAGGCAAGAGTCCCACTTGGACTCCACGCCTAGACGCCAGGGTCCCCATCGTCTAGCCCTAGATGCCAAGGTTCCCAACGTCTAGCCCTAGACGCCAGGGTTCCTGACGTCTAACCCTTGGCCTCTGCAAAAATTCCTTTTGCACTTTCCAAAACCCTCGTGGGCTTTAGCCCTTGGCCCAAATAAAGTGTTTTCGTGCCCAAACACTTCGGGAAACATCTGAAACTTCTTCCGGAGATCAAACACTATTATCCCATATATTAATATTTACCTCCGAACTATTCGGAAGCTCCTCGTTATGTTTGTGATCCCATATGGAACTCCGAACAACATTTGATCACCAACATACATAAATCATTCAATACTATATCGTTAATGAACGTTAAGCATGCGGACCTTACGGGTTCGAGAACTATGTAGACATGACCGAGACACCTCCCTGGTCAATAACCAATAGTGAAACTTGAATACCCATATTGGCTCCTACATATTCTATGAATATGTTTATCGGTCGAACCGTTATGACAACATACACAATTCCCTTTGTCCGTCGGTATGTTACTTGCTCGAGATTCGATCATCGGTATCTCTATACCTAGTTCAATCTCGTTACCGGCAAGTCTCTTTACTCGTTCTGTAATACATCATCCCGTGACTAACTCATTAGTCATTTGCTTGCAAGGCTTATTATGATGTGTATTACCGAGAGGGCCCAGAGATACCTCTCCGATACTCGGAGTGACAAATCCTAATCTTGATTCACGCCAACCCAACAAAACACCTTCGGAGATACATGTAGAGCTTCTTTATAATAACCCAGTTACGTTGTGACGTTTGATAGTGAAGGAAATATGCCCTAGAGGCAATAATAAAGTTATTATTTATTTCCTTATATCATGATAAATGTTTATTATTCATGCTAGAATTGTATTAACCAGAAACTTAGTACATGTGTGAATACATAGACAAAACAGAGTGTCCCTAGTATGCCTCTACTAGACTAGCTCATTGATCAAAGATGGTTGTGTTTACTAGCCATAGACATGAGTTGTCATTTGATCAACAGGAACACATCATTAGGAGAATGATGTGATGGACAAGACCCATCCGTTAGCTTAGCACTATGATCGTTTAGTTTTACTGCTATTGCTTTCTTCATGACATATACATGTTCCTATGACTATGAGATTATGCAACTCATGTATACCGGAGGAGCACCATGTGTGCTACCAAACGTCACAACGTAACTGGGTGATTATAAAGATGCTCTACCGGTGTCTCCGAAGGTGTTCGTGCTGTTGGCATAGATCAAGAGTAGGATTTGTCACTCCGATTGTCGGAGAGGTATCTCTGGGCCCTCTCGGTAATACACATCATAATAAGCTTTGCAAGCAAATGACTAATGATTTAGTCACGAGATGATGTATTACGGAATGAGTAAAGAGACTTGCCAGTAACGAGATTGAACTAGGTATTGAGATAGCGACGATCGAATCTCGGGCAAGTAACATACCGATGACAAAGGGAACAACGTATGTTGTTATGTGGTTTGACCAATAAAGATCTTCGTAGAATATGTAGGAGCCAATATGAGTATCCAGGTTCCACTATTGGTTATTGGCCGGAGATGAGTCTTGGTCATATCTACATATTTCTCGAACCCGTAGGGTCCGCACGCTTAACGTTTGATGACGATCGGTATTATGAGTTTATGAGTTTTGATGTACCGACGGTAGTTCGGAGTCCCGGATGAGATCATGGACATGACGAGGAGTCTAGGAATGTCCGAGTAATAAAGATTAATATATTGGACAACTATATTCTGACACCGGAAGTGTTCCGGGTGTTATCGGCTAAAACCTGAGTGTCGGAGGGGGTTACCGGAACGCCCCTGAGGGAGTATGGGCCATAGTGGTCCTATGAGGGAAAGAGAGGGGCAGCCCATAGGGCTGGCCGCACCCCCCTAGGTTTCCTAGTTGGACTAGGAAAAGGGGGGAGGCGCCACCTCTCCTTTCCTTCTCATCTCCTCCCCTTCCTTTCCTACTCCTAGTAGGAATAGGAAAGGGGGTTCCTATTCCTACTAGAAGTAGGAATCCTACTCCCTTGGCGCGCCCTATGGCCAGCCGCACCTTCCCCCTTGCTCCTTTATATACGGGGGCAGGGGGCACCCAAAAACATACAAGAAACATTGTTCTAGCCGTGTGCGGTGCCCCCCTCCATAGAAACACACCTCGGTCATACCGTTGCAGTGCTTAGGCGAAGCCCTGCGCCGGTAGCTTCATCATCTCCGTCACCATGCCGTCGTGCTGACGAAACTCTCGCGTGAAGCTCAACTGGATCAAGAGCTCGTGGGACGTCATCAAGCTGAACGTGTGCTGAACGCGGAGGTGCCATACGTTCGGTGCTTGATCGGTTGAATCACGAAGACGTTCGACTACATCAACCGCGTCACTAGACGCTTCCACTTTCGGTCTACGAGGGTACGTAGACACACTCTTCCCTCTCGTTGCTATGCATCTAGTAGATAGATCTTGCGTGATCGTAGGAATTTTTTTTAAATACTACGTTACCCAAACAGTGGCATCATGATCCAGGTCTATGCGTAGATGATATGCACGAGTAGAACACAAGTGTGTTGTGGACGATACTAGTCATACTGCTTACCAGCATGTCATACTTTGATTCGGCGGTATTGTTGGATGAAGCGGTCCGGACCGACATTACGATTATGCTTACGCGAGACTGGTTCTACCGACGTGCTTTGCACATAGGTGGCTGGCGGGTGTCAGTTTCTCCAACTTTTGTTGAATCGAGTGTGGCTACGCCCAGTCCTTGTGAAGGTTAAAACAACACATACTTGACGAAAAATCATTGTGGTTTTTGTATGCATAGGTAAGAACGGTTTTTGCTAAGCCCGTAGCAGCCACGTAAAACTTGCAACAACAAAGTAGAGAACGTCTAACTTGTTTTTGCAGGGCATGTTTTGATGTGATATGGTCAAGACGTGATGAGTTATACGTTATTGTATGAGATGATCATGTTTTGTAAAGTTATCGGCAACCGGCAGGAGCCGTATGGTTGTCTCTTTATTGTATGAATTGCGAAGGCCATGTAATTGCTTTACTTTATCACTATGAGTTAGCGATAGTAGTAGAAGCAAAAGTTGGCGAGACGACCACGACGCTACAATGAAGATCATGGTGTCCAGACGGTGACGATGGAGATCATGACGATGCTTTGGAGATGGAGATCAAAAGCACAAGATGATGATGGCCATATCATGTCACATATTTTGATTGCATGTGATGTTTATCTTATTATGCTTCTTATTTTTCTTAGAACGACGGTAGCATTATAAGATGATCCCTTACAAAATTTCAAGGTACAAGTGTTCTCCCTGAGTATGCACCATTGCGAAAGTTCGTCGTGCCGAGACACCACGTGATGATTGGGTGTGATAAGCTCTACGTTCAAATACAACGGGTGTAAGACAGTTTTGCACATGCAGAATACTCGGGTTAAACTTGACGAGCCTAGCATGTACAGACATGGCCTCGGAACACTGGAAACCGAAAAGTCGAGCGTGAATCATATTGTAGATATGATCAACATAAGATGTTCACCATTGAAAACTACTCCATCTCACGTGATGATCGGACATGGTTTAGTTGATTTGGATCACTAGATCATTTAGATGACTAGAGGGATGTCTATCTAAGTGGGAGTTCTGTTGTAATATGATTAATTGAACTTTAATTTATCATGAACTTAGTCCTGGCAGTATTAGTATATCTATGCTGTATATCAATAGCTCGCGATGTAGCTCCCCGTTTATTTTTATATGTTCCTAGAGAAATATAAGTTGAAAGATGTTAGTAGCAATGATGCGGACTAGGTATGTGATCTGAGGATAATCCTCATTGCTGCACAGAAGTATTATGTTCTTGATGCACCGCTAGGTGACAGATCTATTGCAGGAGCAGATGCAAATGTTAGGAACGTTTGGCAAAGCTCAGTATGATGTCTAATGAATAGTTTAGTGCACCATGCTTTACGGCTTAGAACGAGGACTTCAAAAATGTTTTGAACGCCACGAAGCATATAATATGTTCCGAGAGTTGAAACTAGTATTTCATACTCATGCCCATCTCGAGAGGTATGAGACCTCTGACAGTACTTTGCCTACAAGATGGAGGAGAATAGCTCAACTAGTGAGCATGTGCTCAAATTGTTTGGGTACTACAATTGCTTGAATCAAGTGGGAGTTAATCTTCCAGATAAGATAGTAATTGACAAAGTTCACTAGTCACTATCACCAAGTTAGTAGAACTTTGTGATGAACTATAATATGCAAGGGATGACGAAAGTAATTCCCGAGCTCTTCGCAATGCTGAAATTGACGAAGGTAGAAATCTAGAAAGAGCATCAAGTGTTGATGGTTAACAAGAGCACTTGTTTCAAGTAAAGGGCAAAGGAATAGAAGGGGAACTTCAAGAAGAATGACAAGCAAGTTGTCACTCCCATGAAGAAACCCAAAGCTAAACTCAAGCATGAAACTAAGTGCTTCTACTGCAAAGGAAATGGTCACTGGAAGTGGAACTGCCCTAGATACTTGGCGGATAAAAAGGATGGCAAAGTGAACAAAGGCATATTTGATATACAGATTATTGATGTGTACTTTACTAGTGTTCATAGCAACCCCTAGGTATTTGATACCGGTTCAGTTGCTAAAATTAGTAACTCGAAGGAACAGAAACTAGTTAAAGGTGAAGTGACGATGTGTGTTGGAAGTGGTTCCAAGATTGATATGATCATCATCTCACACTCCCTATACTTTTGGGATTAGTGTAGAACCTAAATAAATGTTATTTGGCATCCGCGTTGAGCATGAATATGATTTGATCATGTTTGTTGCAATACGGTTATTCATTTAAAGTCGTAGAATAATTTTTATTCTATTTACATGAATAAAACCGTCGATGGTCATACACCCAATGAAAATAGTTTGTTGGATCTCGATCGTAGTAATACACATATTCATAATATTGAAGCCAAAAGATGCAATGTTGATAATGATAGTGCAACTTATTTGTGGCACTGCCATTTTGGTCATATTGGTGTAAAGCGCATGAAGAAACTCCATGCAGATGGACTTTTGGAATCACTTGATTATGAATCACTTGGTGCTTGCGAACCATGCCTCATGGGCAAGATGACTAAAATTTTGTTCACCGAAACAATGGAGCGAGCAACTGACTTATTGGAAATAATGCATACCGATGTATGTGGTTCGATGAGTGTTGAGGCTCGCGGCGAGTATCGTTATTTTCTGACCTTCACATATGATTTGAGCAGATATTGGTATATCTACTTGATGAAACATAAGTCTGAAAAAATTGAAAAGTTCAAAGAATTCCAGAGTGCAGTGGAAAATCATCGTAACAAGAAAATAAAGTTTCTACGATCTGATCGCGGGGGAGGATATTTGAAGTTACGAGTTTGGCCTTCATTTAAAACAATGTGAAATAGTTTCACAACTCACGCCACCTGGAACACCACAGTGTAATGGTGTGTCCGAACGTCGTAACCGCACTTTATTAGATATGGTCCGATCTATGATGTCTCTTACCGATTTACCACTATCGTTTTGAGGTTATGCATTAGAGACAACTGCATTCACGTTAAATAGGGCACCATTTAAATTGGTTGAGACGACACCTTATAAACTATGGTTTGGCAAGAAACCAAAGTTGTTGTTTCTTAAAGTTTGGGGATGCGATGCCTATGTGAAAAAGCTTCAACCTGATAAGCTCAAACCCAACTGAGAGAAATGTGTCTTCATAGGATACCCAAAGGAGCCTGTTGGGTACACCTTCTATCACATATCCGAAGGCAAGATATTCGTTGCTAAGAATGGATCCTTTCTAGAGAAGGAGTTTCTCTCGAAAGAAGTGAGTGGGAGGAAACTGGAACTTGATGAGGTAATTATACCTTCTCTCAAATTGGAAAGTAGTACATCACATAAAGTAGTTCCAATGATTCCTACACCAATTAGCGAGGAAACTAATGATGATGATCATGAAACTTCAGATCAAGTTACTACTGAACCTCATAGGTTAACCAGAGTGTGTTTCGCGCCAGAGTGGTACGGTAACCCGGTTTTGGACGTCATGTTACTAGACCATGATGAACCTATGAACTATGAGGAAGCGATGATGAGCCCAGATTCCGCAAAATGGCTTGAGGCCATGAAATCTGAGATGGGATCCATGTATGAGAACAAAGTGTGGACTTTGGTTGACTTGCCCGATGATTGGAAATCCATTGAGAATAAATGGATTTTCAAGAGGAAGACAGATGCTGACGGTAGTGTTACTATCTACAAAGCTCGACTTGTCGCAAAAAGGGTTTTTCAACAAGTGGTTATGATGAGTTTTTTCTCACTCGTAGCGATGCTTAAGTCTGTCTGAATCATGTTAGCAATTGCCGCATTTTATGAAATTTGGCAAATGGATAACAAAACTGCATTCCTAAGTAGATTTATTAAAGAAGAGTTGTATATGATGCAATCATAAGGTTTTTTCAATCCTAAAGGTGCTAACAAAATGTGCAAGCTCCAGCGATCCATCTATGGACTGGTGCAAGCATCTCGGAGTTGGAATATACGCTTTTATAAGTTGATCAAAGCATATAGTTTTATACAGACTTGCGGTGAAGCCTGTATTTACAAGAAAGTGAGTGGGAGCACTACAACCTTTCTGATAAGTATATGTGAATGACATATTGTCGATCGGAAATGATGTAGAATTTTCTGGAAAGCATAAAGGAGTGTCTAAAAGGAGTTTTTCAAAGAAAGACCTCGGTGAAGCTGCTTACATATTGAGCGTCAAGATCTATAGAGATAGATCAAGATGCTTGATAAGTTTTTTCAATGAGTACATACATTGACAAGTTTTGAAGTAGTTCAAAATGGAACAGTCAAAGAAAGAGTTCTTGCCTGTGTTGCAAGGTGTGAAGTTGAGTAAAGACTCAAAACCCCGACCACGACAGAAAATAGAAAGAGAATGAAAAGTCATTCCCTATGCCTTAGTCATAGGTTCTATAAAGTATGCTATGCTATGTACCAGACCTATTGTGTACCTCGCCATGAGTATGGCAAGAGGGTACAATAGTGATCCAGGAGTGGAACACTTGGCAGCGGTCAAAATTATCCTTAGTGGAATAAGGAAATATTTCTCGGTTATGGAGGTGATAAAGAGTTCGTCGTAAAGAGTTACGTCGACGCAAGCTTTGACACCGATCTGGATGACTCTGAGTATCAATCTGGATGTGTATTGAAAGTGGGAGCAATTAGCTAGAGTAGCTCCATGCAGAGCATTGTCGACATAGAAATTTCCAAAATACATACGGATCTGAATGTGGCAGACCCATTGACTAAACCTCTCTCACAAGCAAAACATGATCACACCTTATTACTCTTTGGGTGTTAATCACATGGCAATGTGAACTAGATTATTGACTCTAGTAAACCTTTTGGGTATTGGTCACATGGCGATGTGAACTATAAAGTGTTAAATCACATGAGGAGGTGAACTACTGGTGTTAAATCACATGGTGATGTGACCTAGATTATTGACTCTAGTGCAAGTGGGAGACTGAAGGAAATATGCCCTAGAGGCAATAATAAAGTTATTATTTATTTCCTTATATCATGATAAATATTTATTATTCATGCTAGAATTGTATTAACCGGAAACTTAGTACATGTATGAATACATAGACAAAACAGAGTGTCCCTAGTATGCATCTACTAGACTAGCTCATTGATCAAAGATGGTTGTGTTTCCTAGCCATAGACATGAGTTGTCATTTGATCAACGGGATCACATCATTAGGAGAATGATGTGATAGACAAGACCCATTCGTTAGCTTAGCACTATGATTGTTTAGTTTTACTGCTATTGCTTTTTTCATGACTTATACATGTTCCTATGACTATGAGATTATGCAACTCCCGTATACCAGAGGAGCACCGTGTGTGCTATGAAACGTCACAACGTAACTGGGTGATTATAAAGATGCTCTACATGTGTCTCTGAAGGTGTTTGTGGTGTTGGCCTAGATCAAGAATAGGATTTGTCACTCCGAGTGTCGGAGAGGTATCTCTGGGTCCTCTCGGTAATACACATCATAATAAGCCTTGCAAGCAAATGACTAATGAGTTAGTCACGAGATGATGTATTACAGAACGAGTAAAGAGACTTGCCGGTAACGAGATTGAACTAGGTATTGAGATACCGACGATCGAATCTCGGGCAAGTAACATACCGATGACAAAGGGAACAATGTATGTTGTTATGCGGTTTGACCGATAAAGATCTTCGTAGAATATGTAGGAGCCAATATGAGCATCGAAGTTCCGCTATTGGTTATTGGCCAGAGATGAGTCTCGGTCATGTCTACATATTTCTCGAACCCGTAGGGTCCGCACGCTTAACGTTTGATGACGATCCGTATTATGAGTTTATGAGTTTTGATGTACCGAAGGTAGTTTGGAGTCCTGGATGAGATCATGGACATGACGAGGAGTCTCGGAATGTCCTAGACATAAAGATTAATATATTGGACGACTATATTCGGACACCGAAAGTGTTCCGGTTGTTATCAGGTAAAACCGGAGTGCGGGAGGGGGTTACCGGACCCCCCCCCCCCCCGAGGGAGTATGGGCCATAGTGGGCCTATGAGGGAAAGAGAGGGGCAGACCATAGCGCTGGCCGCACCCCCTAGGGTTCCTAGTTGGACTAGGAAAAGGGGGGCTCCACCTCTCCTTTCCTTCTCCTCTCCTCTCCTCCCCTTCCTTTCCTACTCCTAGTGGGAATAGGAAAGGGGGGTTCCTATTCCTACTAGGAGTAGGAACCCTACTCCCTTGGCGGCCCTAGGGCCAGCCGCACCTCCCCCCTTGCTCCTTTATATACGGGGGCGGGGGCACCCAAAAACACACAAGAAACATTGTTCTAGCCATGTGCGGTGCCCCCCTCCACGGAAACACACCTCGGTCATACCATTGCAGTGCTTAGGCAAAGCCCTGCGCCGATAGCTTCATCATCTCCGTCACCACGCCGTCGGGCTGACAAAACTCTCCCGTTAAGCTCAACTGGATCAAGAGCTCGTGGTACTTCATCAACCTGAACGTGTGCTGAACGCGGAGGTGTCGTACGTTCGGTGCTTGATTAGTTGAATCGCGAAGACGTTCGACTAATCAACCGCGTCACTAGACGCTTCCGCTTTCGGTTTACGAGGGTAGGTAGACACACTCTCCCCTCACGTTTCTATGCATCTAGTAGATAGATATTGCGTGATCGTAGGATTTTTTTTAAATACTACGTTCCCCAAACAGATAGCACACAAGGTATTCCTCCCGTATCCGGGAGTTGCATGATCTCATAGTCAAAGGAATATGTATTTAACATACTAGAATGCAGTAGCAATAAACTATACGATCAAATGCTAAGCTAATGGATGGGTCTTGTCCATCACATCATTCTCCTAATAATGTGATCCCGTTATCAAATGACAACTCATGTCCATGGTTAGGAAACCATAACCATCTTTGATCAACGAGCTAGTCTACTAGAGGCTCACTAGGGACACGGTATTTTTCGATGTATTCACACATGTATTTAAGTTCATGTCCAATACAATTCTAGCATGAATAATAATACTTTATCATGAATAAGGAAATATAAAATAATAACGACTTTATTATTGCCTCTAGGGCATATATCCATCACTCAGTACCGTCGTTGAGCGTTTATTCAACGTTGCATCTATGAATTGATTATTGCTAACATTTTTGCTACCATATCATAAGCCATCCCAGCTCCACATACATCTACATCGTGCGTTTGGCCCTCCCTGGTAATCACTTTATCCAAGCTTTAAGAGTTTTGACTACCACGGTTGCCGATCACCACCTACTACTGAGTAAGAACTGGTAAGAATTTTTGCTTGACGGATTTGTGACACCCACCACTACCACTTTCTAGTAGTCTGTAGGATCATATTCTTGTGTATTTCTATAGATGCTAACCATGGCAGGATCGCAAGCCAACGAGATTGACTGGGAGAACATGACGAATAAGGAGCTTCATGACAAATTTTAGCAAATGTTGGGTCAATAGGTGGAAGACGTGATGACCAACTTTGGAAAGGCACTTGAGAGGATTGATGACATTGGGAAGACAATTGGCACCAAGTTGGATGCCAAGTTCGATGAAGTACTCGCGCATCTAGCACAGACACCAGCCGCCTCTGCTGCACCGTAGCAACGACATCAATATCCAACTCCACATCGCGATACAGTAGGACGAGCGCAGCGCATTCCCCTTGGGCCTAACCAAATTCCTGGTGCGGTCGCACCTATTGTTAATGCTTTTGTGGCTGCTGCTGCTGAGGAGGACTATTACGAGGATGAGGTTGATCAAAATCAGAACTACGTGCAACCACCAGCACCACCACCACCAGGTCGTCCTCATGCATATCATTGCAACGGTAGGGCTGCACCACCACCTCAGGTACACGATGAAGGCCACATCCCTAAACAAAAGTTGAATATTCCACCGTTCGAGGGTAGATACAATCCTGATGTCTATTGTAGGATCGAAAGTATGTCTAGAGGGGGGTGATTAGACTACTTGACCAAATAAAAACTTAGCCTTTTCCCAATTTTAATTCTTGGCAGATTTTAGCAATTAAGGACAAGTCAAACAATCAACCTACACATGCAATTCTAAGAATATAGCAGCGGAATGTAAAACAATTGCATATGAAGGTAAAGGTAAAGGGAGGGGTTTGGAGATTACAAACGCAAGTGTAGACACGGATGTTTTTGTCGTGGTTCTGATAGGTGGTGCTATCGTACATCCACGTTGATGGAGACTTCAACCCATGAAGGGTAACGGCTACGCGAGTCCACGGAGAGCTCCACCCACGAAGGGTCCACAAAGAAACAACCTTGTCTATCCCACCATGGCCATCGCCTACGAAGAACTTGCCTCACTAGGGTAGATCTTCACGAATTAGGCGATCTCCTTGCCTGTACAAACTCCTTGGTTCAACTCCACAATCTTGTCGGAGGCTCCCAAGTGACACCTAACCAATCTAGGAGACACCACTCTCCAAAAGGTAATAGACGGTGTGTTGATGATGAACTCCTTGCTCTTGTGCCTCAAATGATATTCTTCCCAACACTCAACTCTCTCTCACAGATTTGGATTTTGTGGAAAGATGATTTGAGTGGAAAGCAACTTGGGGAAGGCTAGAGATCAAGATTCATATGATAGGATTGGAATATCTTGGTCTCAACACATGAGTAGGTGGTTCTCTCTCAGAACAATGTGTAATGGAAGTGTAGGTATGTTCTGTTGGCTCTCTCCACGAATGAAGAATGGGTGGAGGGGTATATATAGCCTCCACACGAAATCTAACCGCTACACACAATTTACCAAACTCGGTGGGACTGAATCACAAAACTCGGTCAGACCGGTTTAGTTCATAATGTGATCGTTAGGCATTTCGGTGGGACCGATGTGATCAACTCGGTAGGACCGATTTCATTAGGGTTAGGGTATAACGTAATCTCGGTGAGACCGATTACACAAACTCGGTAGGATCGATTTTGGTAATAAGCTAACCAGAGAGTTGGTCAGGCAAACTCGGTGGGACTGATTCGCTCGTTCCGGTTGGATTGAAATGTTACGAAGGGGAAACAGAGAGTTTGCATTGCGAACACAGTGGGAACAATCGCTCATCTCGGTTAGACCGGAATGTTACGAAGGGAAACACAGAGTTTGCAATCCCATCTCGATGAGACCGAGATCCCTAGCGGTGATACCGAAGTGATTATGGTTTTGTGGCAGTGGCTATGTCAAATGAATTATGTGGCGTCGGATAGAAGATTTCGGTGGGGCCGAGTTTGACTTTTAGGTTTGGGACAGATGTGTATGTGAGAAAGTGGTTGAGGGTTTTGGAGCATATCACTAAGCATTTTGAGCAAGAAACCCATTAAGCAACACCTCATCCCCTTTTAATAGTATTGGCTTTCCTATGGATTCAATGTGATCTTGGATCACTAAAATAGAAAATCTAGAGTCTTGAGCTTGAGCCAATATGTGTCCTTAGCATTTTGAGGGGTCCACATTCCTAGTCCATGCCATGCCAATCATTGAACTTTCCTGAAATATTTATCTTGAAATAGCATTAGTTCAATGAGTTATATGTTGTTAGGAATTACCAAAACCACCCAGGGATAGTTGCACTTTCAATCTCCCCTTTTTTGGTAATTGATGACAACATATAGATCAAAGCTTCGACAAATGATAATAAGATTTAAATACATCATCGCTTTGAGAAGTATGTGATAAGCAAGAGCTCCCCCTAAATTTGTGCATTATTGAATATTTGTGTTTGAATGCAAATGCACAATCGATTAGGATCATGGGTTACTCTTCCATGTCACAAACATCTTGGTGGAGCGCTCAAAATGATATAAACTAAAAGCATGCACTCATCACCAAGCGAAGTGAATGATCATATAGGGATATGCAAGATAATGTCATTCAAGCAAGCATTAAGGTAGCATATGATCAATCACATGATCAAACAAGTATCTCACACAAGGACATAAAGTATATATCAAGCACACAATAAAGTTCAACCAAAAGCAAGAGAATAAGAAGAAAAACACTCTCTCTCGAAGCCTATGATCTATACATATTTCTCCCCCTTTGGTAACAAGTTACCAAAAAGTTTGAAAATTCATAGTGCTATGCGTATCTTAGGCTTGATCTTTGGGAGGCGGTGTAGAGAGAACTCCAAGGACGAAGGCTTCAGATGATGTAGTTGGAGCTGGTGGAGTGGCAACTGGAGGTGGCACTGAAGCTCTGGCTGCTGGTGCTGATGTAGTAGCCCTTGTATCAGGTACAGGCACTGCAGCAGATCTTTGACCTCTAGGCACTCTCTGAAAGGCATCTGTGGTAGCCTGCCTTTTCCTCTCCTATGCTTCCTCCTGGAGCTGCTCAACTGCAGTCTGTATCTCAATTACTTTCAGATCAAGACCATAGAACTTTGTTTCAATGATCCTCTCCAAGCTCTCCTAATTTTGAGTCAAGGTAGCCAAGCCCTTCTCAATACTCAAAGTTGCTTGAAGCAGATATGACATTTGATCTTGTTTTGACTTGAGGGACACTTGAGATGCCTCTTCAACACTTGGCATCTTGGCAGCTTTCTTAGCTCTAGCTTTGGCTCTCTTCTCATGTGCTTGCACTGATGAAGGTTCATTCTCATCCATCACAACTGTGTTGTGCTCAAAGTCAGGATATAAGGGCATATGTTCCTTGTCCAACAAGTATATGCCTATGCCCATCTTGAAGTTGATGAGCTCCTGAATGTGTGAATCATACCCACATGATCTCTTCTGATCTGCGGCAGTCCTCTTGATTGTTTCAACAATCAGGCTCATAACTTTGAATTTTTGAGGAACATCAAAAATGTGCAGCAAGTTGATTGAATGGCCTCTGATCATCTTGTGTTCTCCAGATTTGGGCAACAATGTATGCCTCAAGATAGTGTTGATTGTGGCTAGACCAGACAACAAGAAATGTACAGATCCAAGCTGATGGGTTTCCAATGCTTTATCAGAGATCTCTTTGTACATGTTTGCCATAGAGTTGTGGTCTTGCTTCTTCTTGGCATACACATCCAAGTCATCTTCATGCTCTTCAGGGGATTTTATCAACTTGTCCCACTCATTAACAGTTGACCGGTACCTTGTACCTTCAGACATCCATACAATTCTACCATCAGGATAAAAGTGAGTTGTAGAGTAGAATTGCATGATGAGTTCATCATTCCATTTTGTCAGCTTCTGACCCACAAACTTTTCAAGACCACATGCTTTGAAACTTTCATGCATCACTTGGGAAGTGATCTTCATTGTTCTTGATGTATTCCCAATCAACCCATCTCATGTCACACACTATGGGCTTCTTGTCAACCAGAACTGTCTCATAGAAGTCTTGCTATTCTTTGGTATGAAATCTGTAGTCCACAGCAGTCCTTCTCCTCACAGCATATGGGCCACTTTGTCTCCATCTTTTGAGACATGCATCCTTCCTCAACTTCATGTCCTCAGCAACAATATGAGTATTATCATGATTAGGGATCTTGGGCTTCAACTTTCTGAGCACTTGAACCTCATCATCTTCATCAATCTCTGGCACTGGGGCCTTGTTCTTCTCTGCGTCAGTAATGTTCCTTGTGCTTCTCTTAGGTGCAGACTTGGTGGCTTGAGCAGCAGCTTTGGGAGCAGTCTTGGGCTTTGAAGGAGCAGCCCCTGACTTGATTGCATCTCCCATAAGCTTCAGAGCTTTAGGTACTAGTGCAGCAACCTCTTCCTCTTCTTCTCCAGCTTCATCATCATCATCCTCTCTCATAGATTGCTTGTCAATCACTCTGGCTATTTTCTTTCTAGCTCTCTTCTTTGTTCCTCCTAGCTCATCATCTCTGGTTTCAAGAGTGAAAACCATTGTCTCTTGAGTAGAGGCTCTGGCCTTAGACATTGGAGCTCTTTTGGCAGGTGCCATCTTGTTCAGACATGGCTTTGTTGCAGCAGTTGTGCCATACTCTTTCCTTAGCACCTTCTTCTTTGAAGTGGCCTCATCAGCCACAAAGTCCTCATCCTCATTGTAAGAAGTTATCTTCTTCTTTGTCTTGGTAGCTGCCTTGGGCAAGTTGCTAGGTGTGCTCCTGCTGCTCTCCTTATAGCTGCTAGAGGAACTAGTGCCCTCACTCATGTGAACTTTCTCCTCATACATGTTCTGGCTGTCACTCTGGTCAGACATCTTGGCAAATACACTGACAGCAAACCCTATGAATAGATGTAGATGAGGTAGAGTGGATAAGCATCACAAAGTGCAGAGTTTTTGCAAGACAGATGACTCGAAAACTTAGTTTTAGTTCTCTACATAAAGCATTTCGGAGCTACTGATTTGTTAAACTCGGTGATACCGAAGCAACTTTGGAGCCTAAACTAGTGAACTCGCTCAGACCGAGTCACAGTTCGGTGGCACCGAGATTGCTAGGGTTTCACAGAGTCGAACTCGATCACACTGATTTGCCATTTTCGGTCAGACCGAAAATTGCAAGTGCAATGGCCTAAGCCAAATCGGTGAGACCAATTTCTACAACTCGGTCGGTCCGAGATGAGTTCGGCAGAGACCTAACCCTATATTTTTGAATCAAAGCTAATCTATACGGAGTTTCTGCTGGATAGGATGATTTCAATCGTGGAAAGAATCATGGCAAAGCAATGTGCTATGAATCAGAGTTAAGGAATAGCACATAGGTCGAGCTAATACCCTAACTTGGCGGTGATCACGCTACGGCGGCAACGGTGGGGCAGATTGCCGTTGACAGCAGCGGAGACCAGCGGCGGGAGGTCACTGACGGCGAGGAGATGATCCGGAGACCCGAGATGGCAGAGCAGGTCACGCGCGGGCGAGAAGGTTTTGGAAAGTTTTCCAAAATTCAACCCGTCGGTATATATAACCTGATCCTGTCGGTGTGACCGAGTGGAACAACTCAGTGGCACCGAGATGCAAAACTGCTAGCAGTTACTGCAACTCGGTGTGACCGAAAAGTTCAAATCGGTTGCACCGAGATTGAAAACCTAGATCAACTTAGTGAACTTGGTGTGACCGAAGTGGATGACTCGGTCATACCAAAATGCACAAAGAGGTTTTGGAAGTTTAAGTCTATGACAAATCGGGGACTCGAGTGCTCCTCACACAGAGTGGTTCGAATCTGACTTGATCAAACTTTGTGATGTAGCATGAATAGTTTTTGAGACGAGAAAAGCATAGATAGCTAGAGGGAGGTTCTTAGGCATTCTTGTCCATCCATTTGGCAAAAGAAAAAGAGCCAAACAATCAAAGCAACAAATGGATGTCCTCGAATGAGAAAAATATTCATTCAACATGCTCACACAATAAGATAGCAAATGAAACATGTGGCAAAGCATGCACAACCATTCTAGCATCTATGAAGCAATTGGCGATGACTAGGTCATCTATATATGAGTATATTGACTTAGGAGTCAAATGAGAACATTTGATCATAGGTCATACTCATCTTTTAAGCACAAGTGGGGTTACCACTTTTACATAAAGCATTGTTGTGTTCACATCATTAGAGTTGCTTTAGCTCAATTGATTAGAGTAAAGCTCCCCCTAGATGTGATATTCCCCCAAAGAGGGATGAACTAACCTTGGGTTTTGTCGATGATGACTTCATGTAGGTGTTGAAGATGTAGATGCTCAATGGTGAAGTAGATCATTTGGAGCCATCCATTGGAGTGAGTTACACTTTCAATACCTAGACGGGTTAGTCCCACAAGGAACAAACAAAGATATCTGTGGACATAGAGTGATGTTCACATAAGATGATGTCCATGAAAGCATTTTGTTACCTTGTCCCGTGTCTTACCAACAAGAGGGTTTGTGACTCCTTGAACTAGTGCAAGATATGGAAGTTGTTTGCACTTGTCGTCGCCAAAATGATATGAGTGAAGTATGTTGGCGGAGTCACCCTCAAGAACTCTCTAGTTCTTTTTCTTCGGGATCCACACCATCTTGATGGGAATCCTTGGAGTTGTAGATGTACTTGATGAAGTAGAACTTGAAGTAGTCTTGGGAACCCACTTGACCAAGGCCTTAGGAGCTTCTTCAAATGCATCAATCTATTCTTGAAGCTTGTCCTTGCCCTTTATCTTGTGGTCTTGTGGTGGAAGATCATCTTGTGCTTGTGTCCCTTGAAAAGAAGTATGATCATACTTCTCTTGTTGAGGAACAAACTTTGTCTGGGGCTATTGATCTTTTTCCCACTCAACTCCATTGGCATTGTAACGCCCTAGATGTAAAACTTCCCTTTATGGCAATATATGCATTATTGACTTAATCAATTCCATTCTGGGCTCTTCCTTCATTTCGGGTTTCTTCGTTTTTGTCTTGTGTGTGTGTTGCATGTCACCATGTCATTTTCATTATGTGCATTGCATTGGCATAGTCTCACCTGCATCTGTGTGTAGTTTCATCATCTCCGCCCTCTCCGTTGTCCGTTTCGGTTTTCTACTCTCTCTCACGGCACCGTCACACCTCTCAAGCCTTTGTTTCGTGAGTGGGTTAAAAACATCCTCGGAATAGGCCGAGAGTTCTAAAGTGGTCTTGGTATATCACCGGTAGACCGCTTGTCAAGTTTCGTCTCATTTGGAGGTCGTTTGATTCTCGCCGCTCGGCCACGTCCCGCTGGCAACGCCGTTGCCGATCGCCCCATCCGCCACTGCCGAGCTCCACCACGTCGCCGCCCACCTCACTACCTCTCCGGTCGTCTTCTTCTTCGTCTCCGGCCTCATCTCCGGTGAACTCCGGCGAGGTCCGGGTCGGGATCTGGAACTGGACCAAATCCACCAACACCACCAACCAAACGCCACCCCGAGCCCGGATCTCTCCGTCTCGGGATCCCTCCGTCCACATTTGACTTTTTCGGAGGGGGTAAATTCCACTAAGTCCCGGATTTGAGTAATTTGTATGCCCTTTTTTTCATGTCACAACTTTGTGCTCGGTGCTCCACTTTGCATGTATAATATATCGAAATGTTCGTCTCGAAGTGATCTTCATGTTAGAATCAGTTTCATGCATGTTTGGGTTCATTTGAATGTCTTAATCTTTGTTGCAAGACTGCTTCGTGATGTTACTGTTTCAGGACTAGTTGTATGTTAACAATTTGTTGGCATGTTCGTGAGGTCGTAACTAGTTGTCTGTTAGCAATTCCGGCAACACCTTCATCTTGAGTATCTTCGGAGTCGGAGTAATAGCTTCTCTCGAAGTGGTCATCGGAGTCGGAACCGGATACCCATTCACCAACATGAGCTTGATGTCTTCGTCTTGTATAGCTCCTTGATGATTTGTCCTTCCTTTTCGAATATTTGCTTCTCCGAGAAGGTCTTCATTCATAATGATCATCTCTACTCCTTCTCTCCCTTGGTGGTGATTCTTCTCTTCTACTTCTCCTTTTAGGTGAGTCTTCTCTTCTTTTGTGGGGAGCCGTACACTCATTGGAGTAGTTCCCGGGTCTTCCACAATTGTAGCAATTTCGGTCACGACTAGAAGATATTTTGTCATCGTAGGACCTTGACTTGGAACTTCTCTCTTTGCTTCTATTCTTGTAGAACTTGTTGAAGTTCTTCACCATCAAGCTCAATTCTTCATTGAAGACTTGTTTCTCACTTGATGATGTAGGAGCATCACATGAGGCTTTGTAAGCACAACTAGACTTGTTGGGAAGCTCTTCTTTATCCTTGAGTGACATCTCATGAGCAACAATCCTTCTAATGACTTCCGTTGGCTTGAGATCTTTGTAGTTGGGCATCATTTGGATCAATGTGCACACGGTATCATATTTTCCATCCAAGGCTCTTAGGATCTTCTTGATGATGAATTTGTCAGTCATTTCTTTGCTTCCTAAGCCGGCAATCTCATTTGTGATGAGAGAAAGCCTAGAGTACATTTCAGCGACACCTTCACCATCCTTCATCTTGAACTTGCCAAGTTGACTTTGAAGCACATCCAACTTGGATTCCTTGACGGAGTCGGTACCTTCGTGCATATCAATCAAAGTATCCCAAATTTCCTTTGCATTCTCAAGACGGCTGATTTTGTTGAATTCTTCGGGGCACAATCCGTTGAAGAGGATATGGCAAGCTTGATTATTGTATTGCAATATCTTCAACTCTTCCGCAGTAGCTTCACGATTTGGTTCCTTCCCATTGAAGAATTCACCTTGCAAACCAATACACACAATATCCCAAACGGCGGGGTTATGTCCAAGAATGTGCATTTTTATCTTATGCTTCCAACTAGCAAAATTTGTACCATCAAAGTAAGGACCTCTACGGTGGTAACTTCCCTTGCTAGACGCCATACTCTCCTAGGTTGTGAAACCAAGGCTATGATCACCAAAGCTATAGAAATCAAGGCAAATTGAGACCAAAGGTCTGATACCATGTGTAGGATCGAAAGTATGTCTAGAGCGGGGTGATTAGACTACTTGACCAAATAAGAACTTAGCCTTTTCCCAATTTTAATTCTTGGCACATTTTAGCAATTAAGGATAAGTCAAGCAATCAACCTACACATGCAATTCTAAGAGTATAGCAGCGGAATGTAAAACAATTGCATAGGAAGGATGATTTCAATTGTGGCAAGAATCATGGCAAAGCAATGTGCTATGAATCAGAGTTAAGGAATAGCACATAGGTCGAGCTAACACCCTAACTTGGCGGTGAGCATGCTACAGCGGCAACGGCGGGGCAGATTGCTGTTGACGGCGGCGGAGACCAGCGGCCGGAGGTCACTGGCGGCGAGGAGATGATCCGGAGACCCGAGACGGCAGAGCAGGTCACGTGCGGGCGAGAAGGTTTTGGAAATTTTTCCAAAATTCAACCCGTCGGTATATATAACCTGACCCTGTCGGTGTGACCGAGTGGAACAACTCGGTAGCACCGAGATGCAAAACTGCAAGCAGTTACTGCAACTCGGTGTGACCGAAAAGTTCAAATCGATTGCACCGAGATTGAAATCCTAGATCAACTTAGTGAACTCGGTGTGACCTAAGTGGATGACTCGGTCATACCGAAATGCACAAAGAGGTTTTGGAAGTTTAAGTCTATGATGAATCGGGGACTCCGAGTGCTCCTCACACAGAGTGGTTCGAATCTGACTTGATCAAACTTTGTGATGTAGCATGAATAGTGTTTGAGACGAGAAAAGCATAGATAGCTAGAGGGAGGTTCTTAGGCATTCTTGTCCATCCATTTGGCAAAAGAAAAAGAACCAAACAATCAAAGCAACAAATGGATGTCCTCGAATGAGAAAAATATGCATTTAACATGCTCACACAATAAGATAGCAAATGAAACATGTGGCAAAGCATGCACAACCATTCTAGCATCTATCAAGCAATTGGCGATGACTAGGTCATCTATATATGAGTATATTGACTTAAGAGTCAAATGAGAACATTTGATCATAGGTCATACTCATCGTTTAAGAACAAGTGGGGTTACCACTTTTACATAAAGCATTGTTGTGTTCACATCGTTAGAGTTGCTTTAGCTCAATTGATTAGAGTAAAGCTCCCCCTAGATGTGATATCCCCCCCTAAGAGGGATGAAATAACCTTGGGTTTTGTCGATGATGACTTCATGTAGGTGTTGAAGATGTAGATGCTCAATGTTGAAGTAGATCATTCGGAGCCATCCATTGGAGTGAGTTACACTTTCAATACCTACACGGGTTAGTCCCACAAGGAACAAACAAAGATATCTGTGGACATAGAGTGATGTTCACATAAGATGATGTCCATGAAAGCATTTAGTTACCTTGTCCCTTGTCTTACCAACAAGAGGGTTTGTGACTCCTTGAACTAGTGCAAGATATGGAAGTTGTTTGCACTTGTCACCGCCAAAATGATATGAGTGAAGTATGTTGGCGGAGTCACCCTCAAGAACTCTCTAGTTCTTCTTCTTCGGGATCCACGCCATCTTGATGGGAATCCTTGGAGTTGTAGATGTACTTGATGAAGTAGAACTTGAAGTAGTATTGGGAACCCACTTGACCAAGGCCTTAGGAGCTTCTTCAAATGCATCAATCTCTTCTTGAAGCTTGTCCTTGCCCTTTAGCTTGTGGTCTTGTGGTGGAAGATCATCTTGTGCTTGTGTCCCTTGAAAAGAAGTAGGATCATACTTCTCTTGTTGAGGAACAAACTTTGTCTCGGGCTATTGATCATCTTCCCACTCAACTCCATTGGCGTTGAACTTTCGTTCAAAACCAACACCTTGATTCTTCCGGTGTCTTCCTTGCTTGCGTACAATTTCCTCGAATTGCTAACTCCCGGCAAGGCTTTTGTAAACACCTTTCTCTATAATTCCCTTCAATAAGCTATTTTCTTTATCAAGTGTAACTTGGCTAAGAGAATCATTAGTGGAATCATGAGTACTACTAGAAGCAACAACATTGGATTTAGCATGATTATTGTTACTGCTAGAAGAAGAATCTTCCTTGTTCTTGTTGCTAGATTTTACTTGTGGCATGTAAGTAGACAAGAGTAAACGCTTGGCAATGTAAGAAGAACTTTTCTTACGAGGATCATCATTGATTGCTTTTAAGAACTCGTGCTCTTGCTCTAGGTTAAGCTTTTCAAAGCGTAGCTTCTCATGAGTCCTCAAAAGTTCTCGATGATCCTCTAAGGTAGTTTCATGAGCTAACGTGAGAGTGTTTTATTCTTTAGTTAGACGCTCAATCTTCTCCTTATCATTGTCATTCGTTTTATCTTGATTAGCATGATTAATAGCAATTTCATCATAGTTTTCATCATCCGTTTCATCACTATTGCTACCATCACGTAAATTATCATCTCCTAGAAAATCATCTTCATCACTATTGAAATCAAGATACTCGGGGTGTAACGTCCCGGATGTAAAACTTCCCTTTATGGCAATATATGCATTGTTGACTTAATCAATTCCATTCTGGGCTCTTCCTTCATTTCGGGTTTCTTCGTTTTTGTCTTGTGCGTGTGTTGCATGTCACCATGTCATTTTCATTATGTGCATTGCATTGGCATAGTCTCACTTGCATCTGTTTGTAGTTGCATCGTCTCCGTCCTCTCCGTTGTCCGTTTCGGTTTTCAACTCTCTCACATGGCACCGTCGCACCTCTCAAGCCTTTCTTTCGTGAGTGGGTTAAAAACATCCTCGGAATGGGCTAAGAGTTGTAAAGTGGTCTTGGTATATCACCGGTAGACCGCCTGTCAAGTTTTGTCTCGTTTGGAGGTCGTTTGATACTCCAACGGTTAACCATGTGGGCCGAAAACCCCTATCTCTTTTGGCCCAGCACCCCTCCACAACAGCCCACTAGCCCAGCACAACCACCTCCATCCTCTCGGTCGTTGGATCGTGATCGTGTGGGCGAAAACTGCACCTCATTTGGAAACTCCTAGCTCCCTCTACATATAAAAAGGCAATTCTCCCTCCATTTTCGGATCCAAACCCTAGCCCCGAGCTTCCCGCCGTCAGACGCGTCCAGACGGCGCCGGACACGTCCACCGAACGCGCCTGACCAACCAGCATCCGCCACGTGTCCTCCGTCGCCACCCTCTCTCTCACCCACGCCGCCGGGCCCGCCACGGCCCGAGGCCGGCCCGCCCAGCCCGTGCATCCTCCGCCGCCTTCGCCTGCGGACGCTCGTCCCCGCCGCCGCTTCGGTCCCGCGCGTAGGGCTGGACCAAAAGCTCGTAGCTCGCGAGCTTAGTGAGCGCTCGATAGTTCGGCTCGTTAAGCTCGTAGCTCGTTTCTTAATGAACAGAGCCAATCATTGATTTTAGCTCGTTAAGCTTAACGAGCTTAACGAGCAAGCTAACGAGTTTCACGAGTAGCTCGTTAAGCTCGTTAGTAACATCACAACACATATTTCATCTTACGTGGCAAACTTTTGTATCACCTTAGCTCTCCTATTCAATCTAATCAACATAGGAGGCAACAAACTAGTGTATTTCTTTTCGTAGCCACCATTATTCATGTTAAAAACCACACATATGCACTCACAATGTAGATTGTAACACATTATAATCTGTTAACGAGCGCTCGCGAGCGCTCATGAGCTTAACGAGCTTCAAATGAACCGAGCCGAGCAGGGTTTTCTGCTCGTTAATCTTAACGAGCTTAACGAGCCGAGCCTTAACGAGCACGAGCTTAAAGAGTATGAGCTTAACGAGCCGAGCAGCTCGTTAGTCCACCCCTACACGCGCGCCGGCGTCGAACCGCGCCGCCGCCGCCCGGTCGGGCCGCGACGCCACCGGCTGGCCGTGCCTCTACAACCCGCCGCCCGGCCGCGTGCCGCCAGCAACGCCGCTGCCGGTCGCCCCATCCACCGCCTTCGGGCTCCACCATGTCGTCGGCCACCTCGTCACCTCTTCGGCCGTCTTCTTCTTCGTCTACGGCCTCGTCTCCGGCGAGGTACGGATCGGGATCTGGAACTGGACCAGATCCACCAACTCCACCAACCAAACGCCACCCCGAGCCCGGATCTCCCCGTCCCGGGATCCCTCTGTCCATGTTTGATTTTTTCAGAGGGGTAAAATTCCACTAAGTCCCGGATCTGAGTAATTTTTATGTTCTCTTTGTCATGTCACAACTTTGTGCTCGGTGCTCCGCTTTGCATGTATAATATATCGAAATGTTCGTCTCGAAGTGCTCTTCATGTTAGCATCAGTTTCATGCATGTTAGGGTTCATCTAGATGTCTTTATCTTTGTTGCAAGACTGTCATGATGTTACTGTTTCAGGACTAGTTAACAATTTGTTGGCCTGTTTGTGAGGTCGTAACTTGGTGCATGTTGGTCCGAATGGAGTGTATGTTATGTCAAAATGTTCTTCTTGTGATGCTTTTCAATATGGATGCATTTGCATGCATGTTAGGTTGCATTATGCCATGTTTAAACCTGTTGCAAAAGTGCATGTGGCTGATAAGTTTCTGAACTTGTTATGAGATGATGATTTGTCTTTTTCGTGTGAATTAATCCATGTGTCATATGAGCTAGGTGTCAACATGGATTTTGCTCATTGGAATGTGCTCTACATGATAGAATTATTTTCATGCCATGATATGTCTTGAGATGAGTGCATCAAGCTTGTTAACATGTCATCGTGATGTTAAATTTCTGCTAAGGCTGAATTTGTTAATTTTTATGCCATGTTTCCATGAGGCTACCGTCATTGTTGTGCATGGTTAGAGTTGTCCAATGGGTGTTCCTTGATGTATATGTTATACTCTAGCTATCCATACTCTTGTTTGCCATGATGCCTTGCTTTAGCTTGTTGTTTTCATGCTCTCAAGTTGCTATAAAATGTTTCTGTCAGCCTATTATCAGCAAGTTCAGTTTTGCCATGTGAATAGCTAGTATTCTATGCATCCTATGACCATGTTCTTGCCATGAGTAGCTTCACAAACATGTCTTCTTGCTGTTGGTTATATTCACATGCCATGCTATGCTTTGAGATGAGTTGCACAAACTTGCAAACATGCCTACTTGTCGTTGTTGCTGCCATGCCTTGTAATTTTCACCAAGTTTGAGAAATCTGTTAACTTATTGATCTTGACATGCTTGTTTAATTGTGTTCGAGCAAGTTTTTGGGTGTGCTCTGAGTTCATGCTTGTTAAGAATCATATATATTTCACATCCATGCCTTTTTTCTTCATGTTTGGGTGTTGTACCATATTTAAATCTTGCTCTAAAGATGCCATGTTGTTGTTAACTGCAGTTTTGCATTGCATCTTGTTTTGCTTGCCATTTACAAACCGTGCATCCGTTTCCCATGATCTTTATATCGTTTTCGACCGAAATCATCCCCTCTATCTAGTGGCTTGCTTGGTTGCCCAAGATGAAGCCATTTCCATCATCTTCTCCTTTAGGTTCGAGAGCATCCTCATGCATACGCACATCATACTTGCATTCCATGACATGTCTTGCATCATGTTGATTGTGCATTGCACCATGTTTCATCTTGTGTCGTTGTTGTTCTCTTGTGTTGGGTAGAGCCGGGAGCCGATACCTAGTTCGAGGATCTTGTCGAGACTGAGTTTGAGGAGCCGTCTTACCATTCCACCGAGGACTTACCAGGCAAGATGACCGTTCCCCGATATCACCTCTATCTTTGCCTTGCTAATTGTCTCGCTCTATAGTTATGCCTCGATGCCTATTCTTGTCTTGTCAGTCTCCTTTGCTGCCATGAAACACTCTAACCGCCTTCCTAGCAAACCATTGATTGGCTAAGTATGCTTTTGCTCAGCCCCTCTTCTAGCGTTGTTAGTTGCAGGTGAAGTTTGAAGATTGCTCCATGTTTAGACTTGTTTATTGGGATAACACAATATATGTCTCAATTAAATTAATGCACATATATATTGGTAATGGGTAGAAGGCTTGACCTTCTGCTTGGTGTTTTGTTCCACTCATGCCACCTTAGGACCCGATAAACCGGTGTTATGTTCCTTGATTTTGCGTTCCTAACATGGTTGGGGTTTATGGGCCCCCCTTGATAATTCACACTGCTTAAAGCTTTTGCAGCGAGACCCAACTTTGGTACTACATTTGCCTAATAACTAAAACTTGCATAGGGAGTTATAAACTCGAGTTCTTAATCAACAACCCGGGCCAGTGCTCCTCATGAGTGTTGCTCCAAACTGGGCGGACTGTGGGGCCACCACGAGGAAACTCGAGGATTGGTATATACATGTAGGATGTCCGATCCGGTCGTGGCCTGAGACGAGATATGTGCGGCTACTATCAGGGTGTCGGCACGCCGGGAGGTCTTGCTGGATTAGTTTTACCGTTGTCTAAATATCTTGAGCACGGGATTCCGAGAATACTCGGGTCTTCCAAACATGGAGTTGTGACTCCGCAGATCGTGAGCTTATGATGGGTTAGGTTGGGACACCCCTGCAGGGTTTTGAACTTTCGAAAGTTGTGCCCGCGGTTATGTGGCAGATGGGAATTTGTTAATATCCGGTTGTAGATAACTTGACACCTTATCCTTAAGAATACACTACCTGTGTGAGTAACCGTGATGGCCTCTTTTCGACGGGGTTTCGGAAAGTGAACACGGTGGGGTTATGCTTCAACATGAGTAGCTAGGATCACTTCTTGATCAACTTTGGCGACCGTTGGCACATATTCTCATCTCGCTCTGAATTCGTAAGCTAGTTGCTTAGTGCTTGCTGCAAACACTTTATTACCTCTCCACACCTGAAGGATTTGTTAGTTTTGATACCCGGGAATGGGATTGCTGAGTCCTTGTGGCTCACAGATTACAACACACACCAGATGCAGGTACAGACGAGAATGATGCAGGATATGGATCAGAACTTCATTGGGAGTTCGATGAAGAGCGTGGTCGTTTCTATGTTACGTATCCCGACAATCAGTAGTGGTTCCTACTAGGGGCGATCAGGACTTGTGTTTGTGGTATCTTTTCTCATTTGGATTTCGTCCGTAGTCGGACCCCGTGTTATTTGGATGAATGTATGCTATTGTATTCATTGTGTGACCTGGCGAGTGTAAGCCAACTATTTTACTCTTTCATCCCTGTTCTTTTACATGAATTGTGCAAAGATACCACGCTTGTGATCACTCTAGAATTTGCTTATGTCTCTAAGTCGTGCCTCGACACGTAGGAGATATAGTCGCATCCTTGGCATCACAAGTTGGTATCAGAGCCTTCTCCGACCTAGGAGCCCCCTGATTGATCGAACCGTTGACGGTTGAGTCTAGGCACAGACACACAAAATGTTTATATATATATATATATATATATATATATATATATATATATATATATATATATATATATATATATATATATATATATATATATATATATACACTGGAGAGTAGGATTTCTTTTTACTCCTTATCCCCTTCGTCGCTCTGGTGAGGACTCCTGACGTTGTTTTAACTTCACTATTCTCAAAATTTCACCAAAAAAAATTTAGGATCACGAGGGTATTGTTTGGATTGTTCCGATATCTTTGTGACGAGAACATTGTTCTTGGTGCCTCCTGTCATTTAGAGGTTGTGGTAGTGTCCCGGGGAGTTGAGCTCCGAGGTGTTGCCGTCACAAATGTATCGTGGCAGTTCTAGAATACCAGAGGCGACCGACATCAAAAACTCTTCTATGCATATCTGGTGGTGAGATAACCCCGACGTCACCCAGTACTGGGGGAATAGTTAGGGAGTATTGCCGCAGCTAGTATAGCGGATGAGTTTCGAAGGTCCGAGGTAAACAATTTCCGAAGGTGCCTGGTTATGTGTTGACGTATGGATATAGCTGGATGTAGGTTTTAGTAGTTGAGTGATATGCGATGCTTCCCCTGTATCCCCAACACCAGATTGCATAATCGGAAAGCTTGGGGAATTAATAGGTGGGATTCAAGTAGATCTTAGGTAATCCTCCAATGGGTGCATGATATGAGGTTGGGGTTCAACATCTAGTGGAGAGGCTATCATGGGCGTTGTTGCACTAGGGGGTTGCATCTTAAAGGACCCTTGGCTATGCCGATCCGTGGATTGTAAGGCCCTTTGTAACAGGTGTGATGGGGCATTCAGCACGAACATGTGGGACGAAACCTCTATTATGTATTTGTTCCATCTGTTACCTTGTTGTTTTATCCTATAATTTTGTTCTCCCAAGTGGCTTCTCGACAAGTTGTTGTATCATTAAACTATGGAATTCATTCGTTCAATTTTGTTCAGATGTTCATTGTGAAGACTATATGTTGCAAATATCTAGCCATTGATTTAGCTTATCTATTATTTGTTTCAATGGCTAATGGTTGTCATCATCTTCAGGATGGCACCTAAGAAAGTTCCCAGCCAGAACCCAGAGGGTGAAGAAGAGTGTCCTCCTTCGCCTCCTCCTCCGTCTGAGGCATGGAGAGCGATTATGCAGACAACCAATCAAAACACCCAGATGCTCATGCAGATGATGCAGAGTTTCCAAGCCAAGCAAACAAATCAAAGCAATCAAGGGAACCAAGGCCAAGGAAATATGTTCAATCAACCTCACTTTGCAACTCTGAACCAATTCCTAGCAAATCGGCCCAAGTCTTTCAGTTACTGTGTGGATCTTCTAGATGCTGAAGATTGGATTACAGACATCAAGAAACATTTCGAGCGCAGTAATGTCAGACTTGAGGATTATGTCAAGTTTGTCGTTTTCCAACTCGAAGATCAAGCTGCAGATTGGTGGCAACAGTACAAAGATACCAGAGCGGGTCGTGAGATCTCATGGACTGACTTCTGCCGTGATTTCTGTTCTCATCACATTCCTACCGGTGTCATTGAAGGCATGCGTGAGCAATTCCGCAATCTGAAGCAAGGCACCATGTCTGTCTACCAATACAATGTCAAGTTCCAAAATATTGCCCGTTATACGAAGCAAGACATCCCCGATGCCAAGAGCAAGATCTACCAGTTCTGAGGTGGTCTGAAAGATGAACTCCAACTTGCACTCACTTTGTTCGAGCCAGATGAATTTGATCAATTCTACAACATGGCTCTCAAGCAAGAGGCGGCTCAGCTTAAGTGTGAAGCTTCCAAGAAGAGGATAAGAGATGTTGTTCACTCCTCCTCTTCCTCTCAAGTGGTTGCCAGGCAGCAGAAGTTCTGGCTCCCGCCTCCTCCAGTGCTCCGTCCTCCAATTCAGAACAAGCACTCAGGTGATCATGGATTTCCCACCCACCCAACCCAAGAAACCAGTCCAAGTCTCAGTTCCAAGCTCCAAGACCAAGTGTTCCTCCTTCCCGTCCAGTTTCAGAGGTCACTTGCTACAAATGTGGTCTGAACGGTCACTATTCCAACAAGTGCACCAACCAGAGGCGCCTTCCGCCTCCTCCACCTGTCAGCAATGCTATTGTCAAGCACAATCCCAAGCCCGCAAGAGTGAACATGATGAATGCAGCTCAAGCAGAGAATTCTTCTGATGTGATAATTGGTAATCTTCTAGTTAACTCTAAACCTGCAAAAGTCTTGTTTGATTCTGGTGCATCAATTTCCTTCATGTCATATCCATTTGCATCTAAGCACAACGTGGACACAGTGGCTTTGCCTGCAAATTATTTCTCCGGGCAAACACATGACTTCTAATTTGATGGCTCCGGATATCTCTATTCATATGGGCGATTACAGTTTTCTCGTTTCCCCGGGTTTTCTCGGTAACTCGGACATTGATCTTATTCTTGGGATGGATTGGCTCTCTAAGCATGATGCTCTTATTGATTGTGCAAACAAGGAAGTCAATCTAACTCATCCTTCCGAAGACGTGATTATCTTCGCAGCTCGGGATAACACAATCAGGCCATTCTCTCTCAATGAAAAGGGCGAGGTTAATGCCATTTCCCAGATTCCGTTGGTTTGGGAATATGAGGATGTATTCCCTAAAGAGCTTCCAGGTATGCCTCCCAACCGTCCAGTTGAATTCGTCATTGAACTTGAACCTGGTACGGAGCCAGCCTGTTGGCATCCGTACAAGCTTTCTCCTGATGAGTTGAAGGAGTTGAAGAAGCAACTTGATGAGCAAGAACGAATGGGTCTGATCAGACCAAGTACTTCTCCTTGGGGCTGCGGTGTTCTTTTTGTCAAGAAGAAGGATGGTACGGAACGATTGTGCGTCGATTACCTGCCATTGAACAAGAAGACAATAAAGAATAAGTACCCGCTCCCCAATATCAATGAATTGTTCGAGCAGCTCAAAGGATCCAAGGTTTTATCGAAGCTTGATCTTCGGATGGGCTACCATCAAATTCGTATCCATGAAGAGGATATTCCCAAGACCGCATTTAGGACAAGCTACGGCTCCTACGAGTACACAGTCATGTCCTTCAGGCTTGCAAATGCTCCACCCACTTTCTCTCGGATGATGCACTTCATATTCAACCCCTACACCAATGAGTTCGTCCTTGTCTATCTCGATGATATCTTGGTATTCTCCAAGAATGAAGAAGACCACGCCAAGCACCTCCGTTTGGTCCTTGACAGGCTCCATGAGCACCGTTTCTATGCGAAATTCTCCAAGTGTGAATTCTGGCTTGATAAAGTCCTCTATCTTGGCCATATTATCTCTGTCGAGGGCATTCGCGTTAACCCCGAGAAGGTTGAAGCTATTGTGAAGTGGGAACCTCCTCAGAATGTCAAACAACTCCGAAGTTTTCTCGGTCTCGCAAGCTATTGCAGAAGGTTCATTGAGAACTTCTCAGAGATTGCCAAGCCTATTTCCAACCTGTTGCAAAAGAATGTCAAGTACTCATGGACTCCTGATTGTGATGTGGCATTCAATACACTCAAAGAGAAGCTCACTTCTGCTCTAGTACTTTCTCCTCCGGATGAGTCAAAGCCTTAGGAAGTGTTCTGTGATGCTTCATTGCAAGGTCTCGGTGGTGTTCTCATGCAAGACAAGAAGATCGTTGCATACACTTCGCGTCAGCTTAAACCAAATGAGAAGAATTACCCCACACATGATCTTGAGCTAGCAGTAGTTGTTCATGCCTTGATCATGTGGAGACACCTTCTGTTGGGCAGAAAGGTGGACATCTTCACCGATCACAAGAGCCTGAAGTACATCTTCACCCAGCCAAACCTTAACCTCCGCCAGACTCGTTGGGTCGAAATGATTCAAGAGTACGATCCAAGCATTGAGTGTACTCCTGGCAAGGCCAATGTCATTGCAAATGCCTTGAGCAGAAAGGCTTATTACAACAGTCTCATCCTCAAACCGTTCCAACCTGAACTTTGTGAGTCATTCAGGAAGCTCAACCTCCAAGTCATTCCGCAAGGATTTCTTGCCAACCTTCAAGTCGCTCCTACCTTGGAAGATCAAATCCGTGAGGCCCAACTCAATGATGCTATGGTGCAGAAGGTGAAACATGGTATTGCTAAGGGTACTCCCAAGTACAAGTGCTATCGCATTGATGACAGAGACACTTTGTTCTTTGAGGATAGAATTGTGGTTCCCAAAGGTGATCTCGGGAAGCTCATAATGAATGAAGCACATGACTCACTCCTCTCCATACATCCAGGAAGCTCCAAGATGTACCATGACCTCAAGCAATCCTATTTGTGGACTCGCATGAAAAGAGAAATTTCTCAATTCATGAACGAGTGTGATGTCTGCAGAAGAGTGAAGGTAGAGCATCAATGTCTAGCCGGACTTCTTCAACCTCTACCTATTCCCATGTAGCGACCACGATCCGAATGGACCGAAGTCTCTATGCTTCTGTGTCATCCCTGGATCAGTAATGCTGACACACAGAGTACTTGAAGGATTTATAACAGAGTGGCAATCACACACTTATTACATCGAATGTCTCAAAAGAGAACTTATTACAAAAGTCTATGGCATAAGGCCATCTAACAAAATAACAGCGGAAGGCTTGGAAGATAAGTGAGTCCATCAACTCCAACGCCATATCTGAGTGCATGACAAATGACCTAGAGTGTCTTACTCTTCTTCTGAAAAGTCTGCAACGTAACATGTTGCAGCCCGAAACGGGTCAGCACATGGAATATGCTGGCAAGATAACACAGTAGAGCAAGTAACAGAAATAAAGGCTAACACTATATCCATATTTGGCTGGTGGAGGCTCTAAGGTTAAAGTTTTTGCGTAAAGCCAATTTTTCCCTACAACAAAGGAATAAATTTTATTTTATTTTAACTATCATGGTAGTTGAAACATCATTGAGACGGTACCTCCAAATCGATCCCAATTAAAGTAGTCATCTTTAACCCAACAAATTAGTTTTTAGAGTGATGAGATCAACCAATAATTCAACTACCAAATACTCAAGATTGTCCATAACCAAGGACACGGCTAATCATGATTAGTTTGTACACTCTGCAGAGGTTTGCGCACATTTCCCCACAAGACTCAATCTCCTTCGTTGGATTTCTCGCACTGCATGGTGTTTGAGAAACGGATGACCGAGACACAGTCTTTTAGAAGTATTTACTCTTTACCCTGGGTGGACCCGTACACCTACTTTCCCCTACATCTGCTAGTCCACCACTGAAAGAGCTCACACAACTTACTCATACTATGCCAGAGCCCATAATGGCATTGTGGCTACACACGGAAGTTTCTAGCATGAATAGTTTTATGATCCCTTTGAGCCTGGGTGGCATTCCATAGGATAATCACACGGTACCCCCGGGATTTCCTGGGACAACACTGGATTCTCCAGGTGCCCTGCAACCAATCCACCCAGATGTGTATTAAAGTAGCCACCTTAAGTTGAACCATTAATTAACATCTCACATCTGTAATGGATACTCTCAAACCCAATCCACGTCTACGAGCATAGCATGGCAACCTAAGCATAACGTAGAGGTAACTCCCAAGGGTTTGAAAATAATGCAGGTAATATGGTCTACCTCAATCTACTTCCCAGTCCCACAAGTTAAGAGATCCTACTCATGCAATGTGTGAGGGTTTGATCTAATGCATATAAACTGGGTAATAAAAGGGTATGATCAAAGTGTTACTTGCCTTGCTGATGATTCGCAAAACCTAGGGACTCGTAGTAGCACGCATCACACTCTAGGAATTCTATCGCAAGCAAACAATAGCATACATAAGCAAACAAGCAAAGATGCACGGATAAAACTCCAAATAAGAAGATCTAACCAGAAAGTTCAACTTAAGAACTTCGGTTTGCAAAAAGAATCAAATCAAACGGAGCAACGAAACTCAAACTGTGAAAGAAACAAGATCCGTTTACTAGTTGATCTAAAGTCAAATTTTACAGTAGCGAAAACCTTGTTCAAGTTGGTTAAACGGAAAGAGGCTTAGAGACGAAGATCTGGGCGCTTGAATCGCCTGATTCCGACTCTCGAGCGAAAAGAAAAACTAAAAACAAGATCGGGGCAGAAATCACGATCGAAAATAACCGCGAAAAAAGCCCTAAAAAGGAAAACTGACGAACAGGCTAACGAACGAACGTTCGCTGTCTGCGACTAATGGGCGAACAACGTTCATTAAAATGAACGTACAGACAAACGTCCGCTAAACAACTAAACCGGAAAAAAAACCGATCTATTTAAAAAAAAGATCTAGGGTTTCAAAAAAAACCGAACGGTTTTTAAAACAAACCGGTGGCGGCTCGGGACGGCGTCTACCTCGACGACGGCGGGCTCCGGCGGCGGTCGGCTGCGACGGCGAGTCGGCGGGGCGGCGAGGCGGCGGGGGGCGGCGAGCTCCGGCGCGGCGGCGAGGCTGCAGCGGCGACGACGGCTTGCTGCGGCGTCGGTGGCTGGCGGCTGCGGCGGTGGTTGGCGGCGAAAGAGGGGGGCGGCGCCTTATAAAGGGGCAGGGAGTGGCTTGGGGAAGGGGCAGGCGGCGGCGGGCGGGGGTAGGACTCCGACCGGATTCGGAGTCGGCGGCGGCGCTGGGCCGGCTGGGCTTCGGCCCAGTCGGTCCGACCCACTATTTTTTTTTTAAAAAAAATATCCTCACGCAGAAAAACTCAAAAATAAAATACTAAACGGAGATGAAAAATTCCGAAATAAATTTTCAACGTACTCTAATAAAATTTAGGACAACGTGAACATTTTTCCCGAACCTAAATGCAATTTTGGTAAACGTGCATTTTTCCTATGCAAATAAAATCACAAATAAATCCGAATAAAATTCCAAAAGATGACTTTAATATTTTTCCTCCAATATTTATTTTATTTAGAGAAGTAACTTCTTATCTCTGCTCGTATATTTTATTAAGAAATATTTTTAGGAGAGAAAAAATATTAAAACCAAAGTGATCCCCTTACCGGTATTTGAGAAAACTCAAATACGAAAACGGTAGAATTCCCAACTCTCTCCATAGGTCCTTGAGTTGCTTAGAATTTTCGAGGATCACAACGCA
Source organism: Secale cereale (assembly GCA_902687465.1). Taxonomy (NCBI): domain Eukaryota; kingdom Viridiplantae; phylum Streptophyta; class Magnoliopsida; order Poales; family Poaceae; genus Secale; species Secale cereale. The sequence goes on along the minus strand of LR738710.1, from coordinate 627,029,674 downwards.
CAAATGCAATAAAATATGCAATGCAATATGATCCATGTATAACATTCCACATTAAAAATTTGGGATGTTACGAACCTACCCCCCTTAGAATGAATCTCGCCCTTGAGATTCGGTTTGGCTAGAGAATAGGTGTGGGTGGTCCTTGCGTAGATCATCCTCTCGCTCCTAGGTGGCTTCATCTTCGGTGTGGTGACTCCACTAAACTTTGCAAAACTTGATAACCTTGATGCGGGTGACTCTGCTCGCAAACTCGAGGATCTTGACGGGTTTCTCCTCGTAAGTCAAATCACTATCTAACTGGATTGCTTCCAGGGGCACTATGTCTCTTAAAGGAATATCGACCATCTCCGCGTGGCACTTCTTAAGCTGAGAAACGTGAAACACGTCATGAACTCCTGACAATCCTTCGGGTAACTCCAATTTGTAGGCGACCTCTCCCATGCGTTCCAAAACACGGTACGGTCCCACAAATCCCGGGGATAACTTTCCCTTAACTCCAAAACATTTAACTCCTCGCAGAGGCGACACTCTCATACGCTCTGTCCCCAATTTAATAGACTACTTCATTGCGCTTCGAGTCTACATAACTCTTCTGCCTGGACTGAGCTACCTTCAGTCTATCCCGAATCAACTTAACCTTCTCTTCTGACTCTTTGATCAGGTCTGGTCCAAACAACTGACGGTCTCTGACTTCATCCCACATCAACGGCGTTCGGCATCTCCTCCCGTACAATGCTTCGAGCGGTGCCATCTTCAAACTGGCCTGGTAACTATTGTTGTACGAGAACTCCGCGTAGGGCAAGTTGTCATCCCAACTAGATCCATAATCTAGCGCACAAGCTCTCAACATGCCCTCCAAAATCTGATTGACTCTCTTAGTCTGTCCATCGGTCTGCGGGTGAAAAGTTGTACTAAATTCCAGCCTCGTTCCCAAAGTTTGGTATAGCTGATGCCAAAACTTTGAGGTGAACTGTGTTCCTCTATCTGATACAATGGTCCTCGGAACTCCGTGCAGACATATGATCATGGTCATGTATATCTTGGCCAACTTCGCACTGGTATACGTGGTTTTCACGGGGATAAAATGGGCTACTTTGGTCAAGCGATCCACTACTACCCAGATTGAGTCATATCCCGATCTTGTTCTGGGCAATCCGGTGATAAAGTCCATGCCAAGCTTATCCCACTTCCATTTGGGTATCGGCATAGGCTGTAGTAATCCTGATGGCTTCTGATGTTCCGCATTTACTCTCTAGCATACATCACATACTGCTACATACTCGGCAATATCCTTCTTCATTCCCGTCCACCAGAAACGTTCCTTTAAATCCAAATACATCTTAGTGTTTCCGGGGTGTCTCGAGTATGGGGAATCATGTGCTTCATGTAATATCAACTTCGTGATCTCAGCATTGTTGGGCACATAGATTGGGTCCTCAAACCACAAGGTGTCGTGTTCGTCCTCACAAAAACCCTTGGCTTTTCCTTCACTCATCTTCTCCTTGATATCGGCAATCTCTTTGTCATCCTCCTGGGCTTCTCGTATCTTTCCCAACAATGTTGACTGAACCTCCAATGTTGCAACAAAACCTCTAGGAACTATCTCCAAACGAAGCTCCCTGAGATCTTTTGCTAACTCCTCTGCCAATCCTCCCTTCACTAGGGTATTTGCATAACTCTTCCGGCTCAAAGCGTCTGCAACGACATTGGCCTTTCCGGGGTGATAGTGCAGCTTCATATCATAATCCTTTATAAGTTCCAACCATCTCCTCTGTCTGAGGTTCAGCTCCTTTTGAGTGAAAATGCACTTAAAACTCTTGTGATCCGTGTACACATCACAACAATTTCCAATAAAAAAATGTTTCCAGGTTTTGAGAGCATGCACAATTGTTGCTAACTCCAAATCATGCGTAGCATAATTCAACTCGTGCGGTCGAAGTTGACGAGAGGCATAAGAAACAACTCTTACATCCTGCATGAGTACTCCTCCAAGTCCTAAGCGTGAAGCATCGCAATACACTTGGAAATCCTTGCGTATGTCCGGCAAGATCAGCACTGGGGCTGTCGTCAAACGTTTCTTCAACTCCTGGAAACTTTCTTCGCACTCTTCAGTCCAATAAACTTGGTGTCCTTCTTCAGCAATGTTGTCATAGGCTTTGCAATCTTGGATAAATTCTCTATGAATCTTCGGTAATATCCTGCGAGTCCAAGAAAACTGCGGATCTCTCCAACTGAAGTGGGTGCCAGCCACTCAGTGACTGCCTGCACTTTGACGGGGTCCACTGCTATACCTTCTCATGATATAACATGCCCTAAGAATCCAACTTCCTTCAACCAAAACTCGCATTTGCTAAACTTGGCGTACAACTGATGTTCTCTGAGCTTCTCCAGAACCAATGCAAATGCTCCGCGTGTTCCTCTTCGTTCTTTGAGTACACCAAGATATCATCAATGAATACCACGACAAACTTATCCAAAAACTCCATGAACACCTTATTCATCATACTCATGAAATAGGCAGGGGCGTTAGTCAATCCAAATGACATAACCGTATACTCATATATCCCGTACCTTGTGGTGAAGGCTGTCTTAGGTATATCCTTCTCTCGGATCTTCAACTGGTGGTATCCTGATCGTAGGTCGATCTTGGAGAACACTTTAGCTCCTTGAAGTCGGTCGAACAAATCATTGATCATCGGCAGTGGGTACTTATTATTAATCGTCACTTCATTCAGTGCTCGGTAATCAACAACCATCCTTAGGGATCCATCCTTCTTCTCGACCAAGAGCACTGGGGCTCCCCAAGGTGATGAACTTCGTCGAATAAATCCTTTCTCCAATAACTCCTTAATCTGCTTCTTGATCTCCTCCAGATCATTTACTGGCATCTGATATGGTCTCTTCGATATTGGTCTAGTGCCAGGCAATAGCTCTATCAAAAACTGAATATCCCTATCCGGCGGCATGCCTGGTAGCTACTCTGGAAATACATCTGTATAATCCCTTACTATGTGCACTTCCTCCTCAACAACTCCCGAGAGAGAATTTACTTGTGTCCTCTTAGGCGAATGCCTAGATACATACTTGATCATCTTTCCCTCCGGGGTGGTAAGCAAAATAGACTTACTGGCACAATCGATGTTCCCTCCACACATCGATAGCCAATCCATACCTAGTATCACATCCAATCCTTGTGACTCCAAAATTATCAGGTCGGAGGGGAAAACATGGCGTCCAATGGTCAATGGCGTCTGAAAACATCCTTGATGTGCCATATATTCTGCTCCGGGTGAACTTACTAACATGGGGGTCATCAGGACTTTGGTGGGCAACTTATGTCTATTTACGAATCCCCTTGAAATGTATGAATGCGATGCACCAATATCGAAAAGAACTACTGCGATAAATGAATTAACCAAAAACTTACTGATAACTGCATCTGGTTGCTCTTCAACCTCCTCCATGGTCACGTGGTTCACTTGTCCTTTATTGAACGGGTTGGGCTTCTTCCCGGCGCTTCCATTGCCGTTCCCATTCTTAGCTTCAGGGCAGTCTGTGGCGTAGTGTCCATTCTTCCCGCACTTGAAACATGTAACGTGGCTTAAATCCCTCTTGGTGGGTGTGGATGGAGTGGAGCAGTTCTGATTATTGCTTGCTCCATTCCCGTTCCCATTTTTAGAGCCATTATGGTTGTGAGCACTCCCTCCATTATGGGTGTGGCTTCCATGGTTATGGGTGTATCCTCCCGAGTTCGGGGTGAAACGGGGCTTCTGCTGAGCTCCAGAGTTATTCCTTCCTTGTCCATACTTCCTCTAGTGGATTTCAATCTGCTGCTGCTTCCCTTCAATCATAAGAGCCTTATCTACCAACTCCTGGTAGTTGTTGAAGGTTGCCACCATCAACTGTATGCTCATCTCATCATTCATCCCTTCCATAAACTTCTCCTGCTTCGTGGCATCTGTGGCCACATCATCCGGGGCATAACAGGATAAAGTACTAACCTCATCTACGTACTGAGCCACAGTACGATTTCCTAGGCACAAGTTGCGAAACTCTCGCTTCTTCATGCTCATGGCTCCAGTTGAGACATGGGCGGTGCGAAAAGCTTGCTAAAACTGATCCCACGTGACATTGGCTACGGGGAAAGTGGATGTGTAGTTCTCTCACCATTCTTCTGCTGGTCCAGCCAACTGATGTGCGGCAAAATGCACCTTCTCAGCATCCGTGTAGTTCGCGATGGCCAAATCCCTTCCAATCTTGCGCAGCCAGTCATCAGCAACTATTGGTTCAATGCTGCTAGAAAACACCGGTGGTTGCAACCTTAGAAAACGTGTCAGGTTGTCCACGGGTGGTGATGGTGGAGGGTTGTTGTTGTTGTTCTGATTGTTCTGATTGTTCTGAACAAGAAGTTGCATCAAAGTGTTCTACTGCTGGATCAACTGAGTGAGCTCAGGGGGAAACTGAAATCTGGGCTCACGTCTTGGAGGCATCTGATGGGTGTAGAGGGAAGAAATTAGAATAGAAATGAGGTTTAGGGGAACATTCACTACCCATATGCACATGAGACAAACACAAAAATATCACACCAAAAAATTTCAAGCAAGGGCATACAAAGATCTAACTAGCGTTACAAAAGTGCTCTAAATTCTACTTTATGGGGGGGGACTACTAGTCATAGGGTGGTCATCTAGAAATTTGATGTTCGGAAGATTCCATGATGTTTGCTCCAGCTTCATCTTCATAGTCATTATCGCTATCATCGGGGTCTGAGTCGGTGTCGTCGAAGATGATGTAGTCTTCAGAACGAATCTCCTTAGGTTCTTCTTCTTCTCCTCCTGGTGCTGGATCTCCCATGAATACTCCTAGCTTCCTTGTTAAGTCATCATTCTTCTCCACAAGTATTGTCATCTCCTCCTCGTATCTATCGCGTGTAGACTTGAGTTCCTCTTCTAGCTCCAAATTCCTGGTTAGCGCCTTCTTCAAATCTATCATCCCTACGCACATCTGGTGTTCTTGTCGACGAATGTGCTGGTTTAACTCCTGGATGAACGCTACAATGGACCTATCCTTCCGGGTACTGATCATGTCCCATTGCTCGTCTCGGCGTCCACATATCTGGTAGATGATGTCCTTCAGCTCCTGCTTGTAGACTTCTCCAATACGTCCCATGGTAATGTGGGCTGCCATACTCTTGCCTAGGCTCTAGGTTGGTGCATCAAAAGAAAACTCTATTGGCTCAATGGATGGCGCGAATGTCCTTCCGGGAATTTGAACTTGAATATTCCATCGCTCCTCTTCTGGTAGAGTGGCAGTGTAGGTCCCGGTGAAGCTTGGTATTCCGATATTCAGGTACCTAGTGACCTCCTTCAAGTGTTGTCCAAAGGTTGTGTCTTCATCTGGTTGAGTGAACTTGTTTCTTGGGTCCACCATCCTAAAGAGTAGAAAATGGAGAGGAGTCAGAAATGAGTAGAGAAGAGTGACCTAGGGTTTATCTTAGTGGTCGTGTCCTACAGTCAGCGTGTGCTCTGATGCCATCTTGTAGCGACCACGATCCGAATGGACCCATGTCTCTGTGCTTCTGTGTCATCCCTGGATCAGCAATGCTGACACACACGGTACTTGAAGGATTTATAACAGAGTGGCAATCACACACTTATTACATCGAATGTCTCAAAGAGAACTTATTACAAAATTTTATGGCATAAGGCCATCTAACAAAATAACAGCGGAAGGCTTGGAAGATAAGTGAGTCCATCAACTCCAACAGCATAGCTGAGTGCATGACAAACAACCTAGAGCGTCTTACTCTTCTTCTGAAAAGTCTGCAACGTAACATGTTGCAGCCCGAAACAGGTCAGCACATGGAATATGCTGGCAAGATAACACAGTAGAGCAAGTAACAGAAATAAAGGCTAACACTATATGCATATTTGGCTGGTGGAGGCTCTAAGGTTAAAGTTTTTGCGTAAAGCCAATTTTTCCCTACAACAAAGGAATATATTTTTTAACTATCATGGTAGTTGAAACATCATTGAGAAGGTACCTCCAAATCGATCCCAATTAAAGTAGTCATCTTTAACCCAACAAATTAATTTTTAGAGTGATGAGATAAACCAATAATTCAAGTACCAAATACTCAAGATTGTCCATAACCGGGGACACGGCTAATCATGATTAGTTTGTACACTCTGAAGAGGTTTGCGCACTTTTCCCCACAAGACTCGATCTCCTTCGTTGGATTTCTCGCACTGCATGGTGTTTGAGAAACGGATGACCGAGACACAGTCTTTGAGAAGCATTTACTCTTTACCCCGGATGGACCCGTACACCTACTTTCCCCTACATCTGCTAGTCCACCACTGAAAGAGCTCACACAACTTACTCATACTATGCCAGAGCCCATAATGGCATTCTGGCTACACACGGAAGTTTCTAGCATGAATAGTTTTATGATCCATTTGAGCCTGGGTGGCATTCCATAGGATAATCACACGGTACCCCCGGGATTTCCTGGGACAACACTGGATTCTCCAGGTGCCCTGCAACCAATCCACCCAGATGTGTATTAAAGTAGCCACCTTAAGTTGAACCATTAATTAACATCTCACATCTGTAATGGATACTCTCAAACCCAATCCACGTCTACGAGCATAGCATGGCAACCTAAGCATAACGTAGAGGTAACTCCCAAGGGTCTGAAAATAATGCAGGTAATAGGGTCTACCTCAATCTACTTCCCAGACCCACAAGTTAAGAGATCCTACTCATGCAATGTGTGAGGGTTTGATCTAATGCATATAAACTGGGTAATAAAAGGGTATGATCAAAGTGTTACTTGCCTTGCTGATGATTCGCAAAACCTAGGGACTCGTAGTAGCACACTTCGCACTCCGGGAATTCTATCGCAAGCAAACAATAGCATACATAAGCAAACAAGCAAAGATGCATGGATAAAACTCCAAATAAGAAGATCTAACCAGAAAGTTCAACTTAAGAACTCCGGTTTGCAAAAAGAATCAAATCAAACGGAGCAACGAAACTCAAACTGCGAAAAAAACAAGATATGTTTACTAGTTGATCTAAAGTCAAATTTTACAGTAGCAAAAACCTTGTTCAAGTTGGTTAAACAGAAAGAGGCTTCGAGACGAAGATCAGGGCGCTTGAATCGCATGATTCCGACTCTCGAGCGGAAAGAAAAACTAAAAACAAGATCAGAGCAGAAATCGCGATCGAAAATAACCGCGGAAAAAGCCCTAAAAAAGAAAACATTCTGATCATGAATCTTTGAAGCACATTAAAAGTCAAGCAAAACTGAAAACAAGGAAACATTATTTATGGCCTAAAGAATTTGTTATACATTCTGATCATGAATCTTTGAAGCACATTAAAAGTCAAGCAAAACTAAACCGTAGACATGCTAAATGGGTTGAATTCATAGATACTTTCCCTTATGTCATTAAACACAAGAAGGGCAAAGAAAATGTTATTGCTGATGCATTGTCTCGTCGTTATACTATGCTTTCACAAATTGACTTTAAAATATTTGGTTTGGAGACCATCAAATTTCAATATGTGCATGATGCGAAATTTAATGATGTATTGCAAAATTTTAAAGAAGGGAGAACATGCAACACGTTCGTCGTTAATGATGGATTTTTATTTCGTGCTAACAAACTATGCATTCTAGCTAGCTTTGTTCGTATTTTGTTGTTGCAGGAGGCGCATGGAGGAGGATTAATGGGACACTTTGGCGTGAAGAAGACGGATGACGTACTTGCTACACATTTCTTTTGGCGAAAGATGAGACGGTATGTTGAGTGTTTTGTTGCTCGCCGCACTACATGTCAAAAAGCTAAGCCACGAATCAATCCTCATGGTTTATATATGCCTTTCCCTGTACCTAGTGTTCCGTGGGAGGATATATCTATGAATTTTGTTTTAGGATTACCTCGAATAAAGAAGGGGAGTGTAATGCCCAGGATGGGACTATATCTCCTACGTGTCGAGGCACGACTTAAAGATATAAGCCCATTCTGGAATGATCGCAAGTTTGGTATCTTTGCACATCTCATGTAAAAATAGGGATGGAAAACTGAAAAGATAGTTGGCTTACACTCGCCACGTCACACAAATACATTACATGTTCACGCATCATTCAGATAAACATCACAGCCCATCTAAGGGTAAAGATCCAAATGACAAGATACCAAACATAACATTAAACCACAGGTCTAGATCGAATCCTAGTAGAAGCTCTACTGATCAACCGAATAGTTCACGTAGTAACGGCTACGCTCCTCGTCGTACTCCCAGTCTAGCTCAGTGCCATCGCCTGTGTAGCTCACCATCGTACCTGCATCTGGTGTGTTGAAGTAACTGTGAGCCACAGAGGACTCAGCAATCCCGTTCTCGGGTAACACGACTATTCAAGCCTTGGGTGTGGAACAAGGCTGAAGAAAGAATAAGAGTGTGCAGCAGCACTAGCCTAGCTTACGTAAAAGAGAGCGAGAAGAGAAGGTGCCTCGGTCGAGAGATGATCACGAAGTGATCCTAACTAAAGCAAGTCAAACATAACCCCACCGTGTTCACTTCCCGAATCCCTTTCGGAAAATGACCGTCACGGTACACACGCTGGTAGTGTATTGGAACATGGTGTCAAGTTTTCTACAACCGGATATTAACAAGATCCCATCTGCCACATAACCGCGGGCACGGCTTTCGAAACTTCAAATCCCTGCAGGGGTGTTCCAACTTGGCCCATGACAAGCCCACGATCCGCGGAGTCGCAACTCCAAGGTGGGAAGACCCGAGTATTCTCGGAATCCCGTGCTCAAGATACTCCGACTAAGGTAAGGCTAATCCAGCAAATCCTCCCGGCGTGCCGACACCCTGACAATAGCCGCGCGTATCTAGTCTCAGGCCACGACCGGATGGGCGATGCTACAGGTGTATACCAATCCTCGAGTTTCCTCGTGGTGGCCCCGCAGGACCCCCGTTTCGGACCAACACTTATGTGGAGCACTGACCCGGGGTTGTTGATTAAGAACTCGGGTTTGCAAGACCCTATGCAAGTTTTTAGTTATTAGGCGAATAGTACCAATGTTGGGACTTGCTGGAAAAGACTTCGCACTTAGCGGTTTATCTAGGGGGTCCCATAACCCCAACCGTGTGAGGAACGCATAATCAAGGAACATAACACCGGTTTATACGGTTCCTAGCGGCATGAGTGGAACAAAACACCAAGCAAAAGGCTTAGCCTTCCACCCATTACCAATATATAGATGATTTCATTTAATAGTTAATATAGTGTGATATCCCAACAAACTTCAACAAGAAGCAAGAATCTTCAATCTTCATCTGCAACTAACAATGCTATAAGAGGGGCTGAGCGAAACCTACGTATAGCCAAACAATGGTTTGCATAGGTAGGGTGGTTAAACAGGTTCATGGTTACAATAGGAGGCTGACAGGAAAACATGGGCATTGAGGCAAAACTATAGATCGAGACTTCTAGCAATAGGCAAAGATAGTAATGTTATCGGGGTTCGGTCATCTTGCCTGAAGAGTTGTCGATGGGATCGTAAGAGAGCTCCTCGTTCTCAACCTCGGTAGTAACCTCGTGCTCGTACTCGTACTCGGTCTCAGCTTCCGGCTCTACTCAACATAAACACACAAGGCACGACAATCAACAAGATGCAATGCGCACACAAAAATACTGGATACATGGCCGATGCACTATGGAAGCGAAACAGATGCACTATGGAAGCACAGAAAGTCTACTTAGGAAGCACAGTGTTACAGCACAACAATATGCATCAAGCAAAATGCTTCAAAACATGTTAACAATAGGATATTATGAATCTATATGAAAAATCACACAAGTTACATATAAGACTTGCTCAAAACGGAGCAACGGACTAAAAGCTACACCCGAAACAATAAACATGCACAAGCTGAAAATAACAGCCACATAGCAACTTCGGAGCAAGAAATAAATAGCCTACGGCACTCAAACATCATGGCAAAGAGTATGGACATAAAGTAGACATACTCTACAGCAAACAATTCCATTGGAGTATCCCCAAAGGAGCCATGGAACAATAGCAACAAGCTATGACATATTGAACTTGACAACAAAATCCTGACAGCAGTAATTTGTTGCAACTTGGGAGCAAAAGTTAAATATGCTACAGCCACTCAAATAAGCATGTGAGAGCATGAATGGATAGCCAAAAACTTATACAACAAGGAATCATCAAGAGTCACTCCAAAACTAGCATGGATTTGCCTAGAACAACAAGCAAACATGGCATCTGGAAATTACAGATTCCAGACTTAGTGAAATTTCACTAAGTGTTGAAACAGCAGTTTCATCATGGCATCTTTGAGAGCAAGTTTAAGTCACCTCAAAGCATATCAAGACAAGTGGTAAGTACCACAGCAAAGTACATATGATGGTGAATCCAAAACCTATAAGCATGCATCATGGGGACAAACACATCAATAGCAACGAGCTCCTCTACGAGGCATCTCGTAACAAGTTTATCGACATAACAGCCACATAGCACTTTGCAAAGGAGATAAACATGGCAAGATGAAATCTATCATGCAAGCTAAAGCAACCAACATGTAGAGCATATCAAGACGAACATGTGGACATATCATTTGCATCATTTGGATAAACATGCACCAAGTTATCACATTGCAAAGATGGCATGAAAACAACTACAAACAGCAGTTTATAACAAGTGGCACTCTTGCAACAGATATTTAAGCATCTAGATGACCTCAAACATGCATGGCACAAAGGAACAAAACGTAGTACATGTCTCCACGAACATTTTGACATATCATTCACTCAAATCGGACCATCACACAAAAAGTTATCACTAAAACAAAATAGCATCAGACAACAAAATTCTGGGGACTTAGAGAAAAATCAACCTCCTCGGTCAACGGCGGCTGGATCTGGTCAACTGGCTGACTCGCGGAGCGGATCGGGCCGGGATCCGCGGATCGGGCGCCGGCGGGCTACCGGGCGCGGGTGGCGGAGCGGACCCGGGCGGCTAACGGGCCCGGCCCGTTAGGGCAGATCGGATCGGGGCGTGCGGGGATCCTCCCGATCCCCTTGCTCCTCGAGCGAGAAGACCGAGCGGCGGCGGCTGGCTCGCCGGGATCGGGGCGGAGGCGAGCGCCGGCGGCGGTCGGTGAGGGCGCCGGCGGGGTCGATCGGCGGCGGGAACGGCGGGAGGCGGCGGCGGGAACGGCCCGAGGGCGGCGGGGCCAGGCGGTGAGGCGTTGGGCACCGGCGGCGAGGGCCCTACCGGCCGGGGCGCGGCGGCGGGGAAGAGCCCGGCCGGCGGCGAGGAGAAGGTGAGGCCGGGGCGGAACTCCGGCGAGGAGGCAGGGTGCCGCGGCGGCGGTGGCCCGGCGAGCTCCTCCGGCGAGGAATCCGGCCGGCGAGCTCCCGATCTGGAGGTAGAAGATGACCGGAGGAAGGAGACACTAGGGTTTTTTTTAGGCAAAAAAAATGGGGAAGATGGACAAATATATAGGCACAAGGAGCTAGGGTTGTCCAAATGAGGTGTGGTTTTCGGCCGCGATCAGAATTGGATGACCTAGATGAAGGGAGGGGTTTGGGTTGGTTTGGTGGGCTGTTGGAGGGGTGTCTTGGGCCTCAAAGAGGGGGTACTTTCAGCCCACGAGAATAACTGTTGGAGCACCAAACGAACTCCAAACGCGACGGGATTTGACAGGCGGGTTACACATACCAAAACAACATCGCACGACAAGTCTCGCGCCAAACCGGAAACGTTACACGGCCAAACACCAAAGTAGGCCTCGGGGATGCCACGGACGCGTGAGAGAGCTCCGGAATTCGAAACGGACAACGGAAAGGAACGAGTGAGACCGGATGCAAACGACAACACAAATGCAATGCGATGCACATGACTACATGATATGAATGAATGCCACACGCAACACGACAAAAGACAAAAACCCGAAAAGACGAAGAACCCAAAATGGAATTGATGAAGCCAAAGATATTATATATTGCCCAAAAGGGAAAGTATTACATCCGGGGCATTACAGGGAGGGATAGCATATTTGTTGTCGCGGATAGATTTTCAAAAATGACACACTTCATACCATGTTATAAAAGCGATGATGCCGCTAATGTAGCTGATTTGTTCTTTCGTGAAATCATTCACTTGCATGGTGTGCCAAATACTATTGTTTCAGATCGTGATACTAAAAATATTTAGTCACTTTTGGAGATGTTTATGTGCTAAGTTGGGGACGAAACTGCTTTTTACTACTACTTGTCACTCCAAACTAATGGACAAACTGAAGTAGTCAATAGAACTTTGTCTACTATGCTTAGGGTTGATTCGAAGAATAATAAGAAAATATGGGAAGAATGCTTGCTTCATATTGAATTTGCTTATAATCGTTCGCTGCATTCTACTACTAAGATGTGCCCTTTTGAAATTGTGTATGGCTTCTTACCTCGTGCACCTATTGATTTGTTGCCTCTTCCATCTTTGGAAAAAATTTAATTTTGATGCTAAACAACGTGTTGAATTGACCTTAAAAATGCATGAGTTAACTAAGAAAAACATTGAACGTATGAATGTGAAACATAAATTTGCTGGAGATAAAGGTAGAAAACGTGTTGTCTTTGCACCTGGATATCTTGTTTGGTTACATTTGCGTAAGGATAGGTTTCCTGAGTTGCGCAAGTCAAAGCTAATGCCATGTGCTGATGGTCCTTTTAAGGTGTTAGAGAAAATAAATGATAATGCATATAAACTTGAGCTGCATGCAAATTTTAGGGTTAGTCCCACTTTTAACATTGCATATTTGAAGCCTTATTTGAGTGAGGATGATGAGCTTACATCGAGGACGACTTTATTTCAAGAAGGAGAGAATGATGAGGATATCAATACCATTGTTACATCCACAACCCGTGCTATTATACATACTGGACCAATTACTAGATCTCACGCACGCCAATTGAATTATCATGTACTTTTGTTTCTTGGTAACGATTCTAATGTTTCTGAGAATATGATCCTGTCTAAATTGAATACATTTGTGTTGATTACTAATGAAGGGTCTAGCATGGACAAGAGGGATGAACACTAGAGTAGGATCAAGCATGGAGATGAAGGCGCGCACGAAGGGATCCAGAACGGCATTTCTAGTGCGTATTTGAGCACTTTAAAGCCTCCGTGATGACCTACAAGGACATGGACGAAATATACAAGATGTCACTTCATTTATTTCGGTCATAACTTATTTTAGGTGTTATGTCACCTTATTTTTGGGTTTACATTTTGAAATACTGTAGTACAGGCTGTTTTTATAGTTCGTATGTGTGGGGAAAACAGAGTTAGGGTTGCTTTCGGACCCCTCCTCCAAGGACCACGAAATTCCCCCATTTTCCTCCATATATACAACCCTTAGGGCATCGTTTAGACTTTGAGTTTTGTTTAGATTAAAGTTCGTCATAGCTGCAACTTCGCGTACTTAGTTTGTTTTCAATGACCAGACAAAGGCGTCACAAACCCCACTTTGATCAATAAAGTTTTCCTCTTAAATTCGCAATATCCAGATTGCAATCTCTGTTTCTTATTTGTTCTTCGTTTGCCTGCAGAAAATAGACCCTCGTCGTCAGGTTGATCGTGCTCTGCGTGGTCAATAATCTCTCGGAGTTGGTTTAGCGATCGATAAGGCGCGACGTCTTCGCACGTTCGTAGTCGGATCGTCAAACGATAGCCACTCATCAAAAGACGGGACACCTTTGTCTTTATCAAAATTTAGTGCTTTGGCCCTTTTACGAAAGTTAAGCCATATCTAACCATGGTTCAAAGAAGAAATCGGGATCTAACACTTTTTCTACTACGAGGGGTAATGACGGTAGAATATATCAGCCTACCATCAAGGCCTTCTTGATAGGGGCACACACCCTACCATAAAAAAAAATCTAAGTATCAAATACAGTATTTGTACCCACCTATCGTCGGACACCTCAGCGGTAGGGTTGCATATGTTACCGCCAGCTTTTGGCAGTAGAGCTGCGTTGCGCTATCATGGATAAATTGTCTGCCGCTAAAGGCCTTGACGACAGGCTGGTACACCCTACCGTCATCGACCCCGACGATATGAAAATGATCAGATCTCGGATTATTATTATTTTGAATCAGAATCAGATCTGGCTTAACTTTCGTAAATTGGTCAAAACATCAAATTTGGCCGACATCTGCGGGTGGCCGAGATGCCCTTATATAATTCAAAAACGACGGGCAATATCACTTTTTAGGCAACTTACATATAGTTAACAAGATTTATGCCCGAAAATGCTAAAATGATTGATTAAATCAAAAGAAGCACTGAAGCTAATCAAACTACTATGCTTAATTCAAAAAACGACGGGCGTTCAAACGTGCGGTGACGCCGGTGAGCCGCAAATGTCTTTCCCGGCTCCGAAAATGAGACGGCACCCCGAGTCTTTGACCCTCCAAGCCCTCCATAAGCTCAGCCCACTCCACGCGCTCTCACCAGCAACGTACCAAGGCGTTGACCTCAGAGCTTTAATTCCCCAACCCACCACCACCTCCCCTCGCAGAGTCGCAGAAGCATCCAAACAAGAGAAGAAGTCGATCGAGAGCAGCCACGGAAGGGAAGCCAAGATACGACCGAGCGCCGGCAGCATGGACCGGAACATGACGGGGCTCTTGCTCGGGTGCGTGGGCGCCGCCATGACGGTGCTGGCGTACCAGCAGACGGTGGTGTCCAGCACACAGTGCATCGGCGCCGGCCTCGCCGTCCTCGTCTGCGCCCTCTGCATCAAGGAAGGCTTCTTCTCCTTCTGATGCCCGTCCGCCGCGTAGCAATCTCGGTTTCAGTTTCCATATTCCTTTGCAGCTTAATTCGTTCCTACCGTGCTTTCTTCATGGTTGGATCGCCTGATCCGCATATGATCGCTGCAGATCAAAGTGGTTGTATCTTGTATTCTGTAATTTCCTCCCTTTTGTATACATATATACAGTACTATACAGTACTAGTTCTTTGTTTGTCTTGAAGCGTGGCTGATTGCATCTCTATTGTTGTTGTTATTGTTGTTGTTGATTAGCTACAAAGTTGAGTCATTTATTTTGGGACGGAGGGAGCACATCTCTTTTACAACTAAATTGTGGTTTCTGCCTTTCTTGGATGCACATAACCAGTCAAATCCCCTAACCTCCAAAGGAGAACCACTTCACCTAAAATGGTTGACTTAATGAACTCAATTGCTTTGCTACTTTGTGAGCGTGTTTGGCAATATTTGGGAAAGGGAATGGGAGTTTAGAGTAGGGAGTTGTACAAGAGACAATTTAACTCCACTAGTGTGTAACCGGAATACCTGAAAGCATCAGGAAATGAAATCCGCACAACTACAATAAAATGACCCAGTGCATCTGAATTTTTACAGTGGAACGCCGATGAAGTGATGTCCTACAATAGCATGCAGTTACCTGCTTTACTAGAAACAGAAATACTCATCTGAAACGTACGTACATTCGAGCGTACAAACTATCTGTT
Source organism: Secale cereale (assembly GCA_902687465.1). Lineage (NCBI taxonomy): Eukaryota > Viridiplantae > Streptophyta > Magnoliopsida > Poales > Poaceae > Secale > Secale cereale. Next base: position 627,014,086 of record LR738710.1, on the reverse strand, counting down.
CTGCACTATCCCTGCCTCATCTATAACCTGCCATGACACCAGACAACACTACGTCGCTTCTGTTCAGTTCAGATGCGCTGTTGGAAGTTTTGCATTGCCACAGAACACCAACCAGACGGACGTCTGAACTTGTGGAACACTTGGCTTCAGAACTCGTGAATAATCTTCTGCAGAGAAGAGTAAGTCCCACTTGCGGCAACCAAGGAGCCGAGAACGATGATCATGACGATCAGCGCGACCTCGGCCCTGCTACACCTCGCCGTGCCGAAGATTTTGAGGTAGCAGATGCACGGGAGCAGCATCGAGGCCATGACGCTGAGGAGCGAGCCGACGAGCGCCATGAGGTGGCCGAAGAAAGGGACGGTGAGGGCCACGATGACCGTGCTGATGACGATGAATGTCCTGATCAGCATGTTGAGGGACCTCTTGTTGCCGGCAAGCAGCTTCTCCTCGATCGCTGTCGCCACGGGGGTCACCATCAGCGCGTACTTTGAGAACGGGTTGATCAGCGCCGTGTAGATTGCTAGCTTGGAGCTGAGCTTGCCCTCCGGGAGATTCAGGGTCACCTGAGACTCGACGTCGTCGCCGTACATGAGGTAGCCCAGTATGGCCATGGATCCGTAGTTGAGGGTGCATGCGACGAAGCATATGATCAGTACCTGTCAATGCACTCCAACAGACAGACATGCCAAATCTTCAGTCAGGGGAAGTGAGACTGTGAGACATCCTTCGGCATACAACACTGTTAGGTCACTGTCACTGGTTTCTTGAAACTACTGTATTTTTAGTATCGATTTGATTGCACATTAAAACGCCAAGATAAATACGTGCAATGATGGACAGTTTGGGAATGAATTTGCTGGCATTAAAATGACAGGCCACTCATTGATTAGTCAATTACCTTAGAGAACTTGTCCTTTTCCTTCATGGAATTGCAGAGTGTCGGAAATATGGCATGGCCGCAGTAGCAGAAAGTGTAGAGTCCGAGCGCAGTGGGCAGGCCGCTGACGTTGAGCATGGTGCCTTTCCCCTGAAACCCGACGCCGTCGACCACCGCGGCCCAGAGCACGCAGAAGACGAGCACGACCGACGCGAGCACGCCGCTGGCCGACACGTAGGCGAGCACGCCCAGGTTCCTGAGCCACGTGGTGGGCAGGATGAATATGGAGACGAGCACGATGAAGAGGTGCTTGCCGGAGAGCAGGAGCACGCCGCCGAGGCTGAGGCTGGCGCCCGGGAACAGCTTGTCCAGGTTGTCCCCCTCCAGTATGAGGAAGCCGATGGCGACGAGGTAGAGCTCGGCGTACATGAAGGCCGAGACGGCGAAGCGGCCCTTGGCCCCGAAGGCGAGCGCGCCGATGTCCGGGTAGCCGCGCACGTCCGGCGACGCGCCCATGCACGTCTGCAGGAGCTGGCCGGTGAAGCAGCAGACCGTGGCGACGAGGAGGAGCAGCGCCAGGCTGAGCCATCCGCCCTCCGCCAGCGCGTACGGGATGGACAGCAGCCCCACACCTGAAGCCTCGACATCGACCGGTCAGTCAGAGTCAGAGTGGGCCGGCACTGTCAAGAAAAGGGCATGGCCGTACAGGAGACACGGATTGTTGTTGCAAGCAACGGAAGAGAGATTCCGGTTCCGGACTCACCGGAGAGGGCGTTGAGGCCATTGAAGCATGTGCGCAGGGACGTCGCGCCGCCGTCCTCCGGAGAGCACAGCGCCTCGTGGTCGTGCGCCGCCGCGGGGTCCTTGCCGGCCAGCAGGCCGCCGTGGGCGTGGAGGAGAGGCTGCTCGAAGCCCGGTAGCTCGCCCGGCGAGTCGTGCGGCGGCGCTCCGCCAATGGCCATCTTGCTCTTATCCTACCTCTAGCCTAGGCGACGCCTCCTCTAAGCTCCAGTAAAGGCCAAATCTTTTCACGACGGACGGAACAGGCAGCAGAGCACAGGAGCATGTGGCGCTGCGGCCGCGGCTGTATAAAAGGGAACCCTACCTCGGCCTCTTCCTCCGCGCGGCGCCGACGAGGAGTCACGAGTCGGGAGGCCCACGGCTCCGGAGCGCGCGCGGCCCATGCGGTTGGGAAATCGGAGAGCAAAACCCCACGGGATCTGCGGCGTTGGATCTGCCATGTGGCACGCTTTACCTCAGGGATTGGAGGTTTGGAGTAGAGTTTCTTTTCGTTTTTTACTTGTTTCTTTCTTAGTATCCCCGAAGGATGCCATTTGTGCCATGTCACGTCTCGTCTCATGAGTTGGATCCGAGGAAACCTCTCAAAGTCTCAATAGAATGGGTAACGTAGCCTTCGTTGCTCCAGACCGTTTACGTACGTACGTTTGGTTGCTCCTGCAACTATCTTTTAGAGCAACTCCAACGGAGCGATTCAAACGGACGCGCGCTTTGCTCGCTTTTCATTTGTTTGGTTCGGTCAGACGGATGAGTGGACGTGCATACTCAAATGGGTCGGCTTGATCGTCCAACGGAAGGCTGATCCAAATGTGCCGGCGCAAAAAAAATAATTCGCAAAAAATAAACATAATTAAACATAAATGGCCGGTCAACCATCGGCCAAAATCCACTTAAACCTAATTAAACATTACTTAGAACATTAAAAAAACGTCTGCGCCGCCCCGCACGTTGCCCTAGACGTCGTCGGCCTTGCCCTTGCCATTGATGTTGACGCCGCCATCGACATCGCCGTCGGTGAGGTCGATGAAGACGGAAGCAGGGCAGCCCACCCGAACGCAGCCTGGTATGCTGCCAGGGCAGCCTTCTTCGGTGTCTACTGGGGCGGCGACATTGCGGCTAGCCGCGCTGTGACGCCCGAAGACCGACGTCCCAGAAGATTCCAGAAGATTCCAGAGATTCCAGATATTCCGGGTTCTCCCGTGTGTTTCATTTGTGCTTGTGTTATTTATTTTTTGCTTTGCATCATGTCATCATGCCATCATGTCTTTAATCTTTGCATCTCAACTAAATAAATCGTGTGGACCTTCGGTCCATTTAAACCGAGGGAAGGATGACTTCTCTTTAAAACATATCCTCCCAAATATTTAGGGACCTATATTTTAAATATTACATTTGTTTGGAATTAACCGCAACACACTTGCATATTTTTCCCCATGCCTATTTCACTTCAAGTTTCACCGTCAAACCTTGTCTATAATTCTTTTCCGTTTTATCGAGGTTCCTCCAAAAATTCGAACATTTTTGGACACTTCAAAAATCAAGTCTTAGTTCAAACCCATTTGAATTAAATTCAAATATGTTTGAATTATATCTCGATCTTGTCTTTTCTATTTTTCTTGGACCGCGCTTATTGTTATGAGCCCGAGAAAAATAACCTCTTGTGCATTTTTTTCCCTAACCCCTATCTTTCTTTCTTCTTTCTCTTTATTGTTTTCTGCTAAAAGAGAAAGAAAGGAACAACTGGGCCTCCTAGCAGCCGCAGCGGGCCTCCTCCTTCCCCCGCAGCCCATCTGGCCTCCTGGCCCAACTCCTCCCGTGGCCCAATCGCTCTCCCCTCGCATCTAACCCTAGCCCGAGCAGCCTCACCCCTCGACCCTCTTTCCCTCCGCCGCCAAGGTCGTTCGACCGCACCTCTCTCCTCGTTCGTCCGCTCCCTCTCGCTATCTCCTTCTCCCCCCGATCCCGTTTCCCTCGCTCTCTCTCCCTCACAGCCCCGATTTCCCTCTCCCTCCTCGAGCCCATCTCCCTCCTCGACCCCAGGAGCAGCCGGCTCGCCCGGCATCGCCTGAGACCGCCCTCCTCCTTCGCGCCCGCGTCCCTCCGTTCCAAGCCGCGCGACCAGCCAGGCCGCAGCGCCGCGGTCGGGGACCTCGTCCTTCCGGCCTCCCCGTCGCACAAGCCGCGGGCCGGCCAGGATCCGCAGCGCCCGCACCCCCCTCGGCCAGGCAGCGCCGCGCGTCGCCCCGGCCCTGTCCAGCGCCCCTCCGGCCGATCTCCTCGCCGCGGCCATCCTCCGTCCTCTCCGCGCCATGGCCTCCAGCGCGCCCTCCGTCTCCGTCCTCGCCGCCGAGGTTCCTGCTGCCTCGGCCCCTGGATCGACTACCTCGACGGCGTTTCCCCTGCTGCCTCCTCCCTCCTGCGGCCACGGCCAGCCGCATGACAGCAGCGCCGCGCCCCCTCCTTCCCGCTGCAGGCGACCAAGTCCACGGAGCAAAAAGTACATCTACGGCCGGCGCGCCAAGACCTGCTGCTGCTGTGCATCTTTCGTCGAGCCCTGCGTCGTTTTGTGCTGCACAGAGATGACCCGACAAGTACCTCTACGCACGGATGTCTACAGTCGTCTCGGAATCGCCAAGTACCACTACGCTCGACGACCGCGAGTACCACTACATCAACGTGAACGACTACCCTCGCCGAAGACCCATGAACGAAACGTCAAGTTCCACTATTGCAAAATGAGACCGGCAAGTCCGAAGACCCCAAGTACCACGACGCCGATGACCTTCAAGTTCGACTACACGGAAGTACCCCTTCGGAAACGCCAAGGTCGACTATGCCCGGAGGTGAAACAAGTACATCTACGGATACCCGAACGTCTACGAACCGTGTACCACTACCTTCGCCCCGAAGATGTCCGATGCCGCGACAAGTACCACGACACGATAACGGAACGACTACTTCCCTCTACAAATGTGTACCTCTACGACCCGTGTACCACTACTTCCACTACGAATCCCGAGAACGACTCCTTCCTCTACGATCTCGAACCGCTCCGAGAACGAACGCTTCGAAGGTATAACCCCGAGACGATGACCCGTGGATGAATGCATGTGTTGTATGAGATGTATCGAATGTTTGCTCGTGCCCGTTTCGTCTTTTGTCATGCTCCTCGGTTGCCTCATCGCCGACTCATGGGAACCCGGTGACGGGATCACCCTACCTTTTCATCTTGTTCGACTCGCTCACGCCACCTTTTCTTTTGCACCGGTCTCTCAACGGGTTACCGGAACCGAATTGTTGCGTTGCATCATTTTCGGATCGTTGTCGTGGCACCCTTTTCCTTCCACCACGGTGACAAATGCTTCTTATCTTCTTCATGTCAACTTTTAATAAAATTGCATAAACTTGATCATGTCATCCGCATCATGTTAACAACATAAAAATGTGTTAATTGTTGTTGCTTAAAATTACTAAACATGCTCATGGGGATTTTTCGGAATTGTTGTTGTTATTTTCCGGCCTCATTTAAATTGCCTAGATAGGTAGTTTACTTTTGCTTCACCTCTTGCTATGTTAAAAAAACATTTAATCTTGTCTTGTAAATAAACGAGAGTCAACTAAATAAATAAAATGTGGTGTTTCGTCAATATGCAACTCGTTGCATATTGAGCTCCACTTAACTTGTAGTTTTGTTTGTGCACTTTGGCATGCCATGCATAATTAAACCGGACATGCATCATACTTGGATGTGCATCGTATGCCATGTTTATGCTTGTGTGTTTACCGTGTTGTTTTGCTTCTTTCCGGTTGCTTCTCTTGTTAGCTTCGGTTCCGTTCCGGAGTTGTGAGGATTCGCTCGACTATGTTGCTCCGTCTACTTCATGGATCCGTTCTTCTTCCTTGCGGAATCCCAGGCAAGATGATCATACCCTTGGATACCTTTACTACCATTGCCATGCTTAGTTGTCTCGATGCTATCGTTACATGTCGCGCTACCCATCTTTTATGTCAGCCTCTCCTTGTTGCCATGAAACCTCTAACCTTTGACACCTTCCTAGCAAAACCACTGTTTGGCTATGTTACCCGCTTGCTCAGCCCCTCTTATAGCGTTGTTAGTTGCAGGTGAAGATGAAGTTTTTTCCAAGAGGGAACTTGTTGTTGGAATATCACAATATCTATAATTATTATTAACACACCTATATACTTGGCATGGGTGGAAGGCTTGGCCTTTTGCTCGGTGTTTTGTTCCACTCATGCCACCTTAGGCGCCGATAAACCGGCATTATGTTCCTTGATTTTGCGTTCCTTACACGATGGGTGGATGGGGACCCCTTGACAGTTCAACTTTGAATAAAACTCCTACAGCAAGGCCCAACATTGGTTTTAATTTGCTCATAATAACAACTTAATTAATTAATTAATTGCATAGGGGGTCATGTCCCCGGATTCTTAATTCTACATAACAGGGGGGCCAGTGCTGATGGTGTTGGACCCAAACGGGGGTCCTGCGGGGCCACCACGGGGAAACTCGAGGATTGGTTTTACCTGTAGCATCACCCATCCGGTCGTGGCCTGAGATGAGATACGCGCGGCTACCATCAGGGTGTCGGCACGCCGGGAGGTCTTGCTGGACTTGTTTTACCATTGTCGAAATGTCTTGTGCACCGGGATGCCGAGCGTGATCGGTTTTTCCCTAAGATAAGGGGTGATGATATTATATTTATCACTTCAGCTAATCGTGAGAGCTTGTGATGGGCTAAGTTGGGACACCCCTGCAGGGTTATAATCTTTCGAAAGCTGTGCCCGCGGTTATGTGGCAGATTGGAATTTGTTAATGTTCGGTTGTAGAAAACTTGACAGAGGATCCGAAGTAAAACACACAACTGTGTGAGTAACCGTGACTGTCTCTTTTCATTTTGAGAAGAGAACACGGTGGGGTTATGTTTGACTCGTATGTAGTTCAGGATCTTTAGCGATCACTAATAGTTGCGACCGTTTGCGTAGATGCTCACCTTACTCTTGTACTCGTAAGTTAGCCACCATATTATGCTTAGCCGCCGCTGCAACCTCACCACTTTACTTCTTCCTACCCATAAAGCTTTGCTAGTCTTGATACCCATGGTTATGGGATTGCTGAGTCCTCGTGGCTCACAGATACTACAACACCAGATGCAGGTTCAGCCGAGATTGATGCAGGAGATGGATCAGAACTTCCCTGGGAGCTCGATGATGAGTGTGGCCGTATGCTTGTGACGTTTTCGACGATCAGTAGTGGTTTCTACTAGGGGCGATTCGGACCTGTGGCTTTATGTTGTTTTTGGTATCTTTCTTTTGGATCTTACCCTTAGATGGGTTGTGATGTCTTGAATGATGTTTTGCTTATGTAATGTATTGTGTGAAGTGGCGAGTGTAAGCCAACTATCTCTCTTTTGCAATTTAATCCCTCTTTTACATGAGTCGTGCAAAGATACGAAACTTGAGATCATTCCAGAATGGGCTTATACCTTTAAGTCATGCCTCGACACGTAGGAGGTATAGTCCCATCCTGGGCATTACAAGTTGGTATTCAGAGCCTTCTCCGACCTAGAAGCCCCCACTGATTGATCGAATCGTTGACGGTTGAGTCTAGGCACACACTTGAAAATGTTTTGAGTCCTATATTTATATCGGAGAGTAGGATTTCTTTGCTCCTCATCTCTTTTCACTCTGGCGAGGACTCCTGACGATTACTCTTGCCTCTTCTACTCTCAAAAATGCACCAATTTTTTTTTAGGATCTCGCGAGTATTGTTTGGATTGTTCCGATGTCTTTGTGACGAGAACATTGTTCTCGATGCCTCCTGTCATTTAGGGGTTGTGGCAGTGTCCCGAGGAGTTGAGCTCCGAGGTGTTGTCGTCACAAATATATCGCATCAGTTCTGGAATACTTAAGACGGCCGACATCGAAAACTCTCCTATACGGTTAGTGGCAAGATAACCCCGACATCACCCAGTACTGGGGAGGTAGTTCGGGAGTATTGCCATAGCTTGTATAGTAGATGCATTTCGAAGGTCCGAGGTAAACGGTTTCCGGAGATAACTGGTTATGTGTTGAAGGATGGATACAGCTGGATGTAGGATTAGAGTTGAGTGTGCGGTGCTTCCCCTGTATCCCCAACACCTGATTGCATAACTGGAAACTTTCGGAAATTAATAGGTGGGTTCATCTAGTAGTTCTAGGCATTCTTCCAACGAGCGCATGATATGAAGTTCGGGGTTCTACATTGAGTGAAGTAGTTTTATGGGCATTGTTCCGATCGAGAGTTGCATCTTAAAGGGTCCTTGGCTATGCTGATCCGGGGATTGCAAAACCCTTTTGTAACACGTTCCATGAGCTTTCAGCACGAATATGTCGGACGAAGCTTCTATCGTATATTTGTTCTTCTGCTCCTTGTTGCTTTTATTTATCTTTTGTTCTCCCAAGTGGCTTCTCGACAAGCTGATGTACCTGCGGAATTCATTCGTTCAATTCTCTGTTCAGATGATATTGTGAAGATTATGTTGCAATATATCTATCCTTTGTTTTTGTTTTGATTCTGGTATTCGAGTTGCTTCGATGTCAAGTGTTGATTCCATACCTTCCTAATCGGTGTTCTCATATTTCTACGGGAGTGCTAATTCTTCTTGACCATCGAGATTTTCATGTTAATCCTTTTCAACCGGTGTGCCTTCTCTTCAAGTTTTTCCATACGGACGTCGTTGAGAAATCTGACGATTTGTCTGTTTCATTCATCCCCACCCTCCCACCCTTCTTCTTCTTGGAGTCAGAAATTCTCAAATGAAATATCCATTTTATTCATGTGATATTCCTAACACAAGCACAAATGAAACACACGGGAGAACCCGGAACATCTGGAATCTCTGGAATCTTCTAGAATCTTCTGGGACGTCGGTCTTCGGGCGTCACAACTCTCCCACACTAACAGAGGATCTCGACCCGAGATCCTGGAGATGGCACCGGATAAAAACGGAAGAGGAAGGGGTAAAACAAAGTTGCTTCTTCGACAAATGAGTGAAACCACGAACCTGAGAGGTTGACCAAATTGAAAGAAGAATACAACAGAGATGAACGAAGTTGAAAACACTCCGTTAGAAAAAAAAAGAACAAGGAGCATTATGAGAACCTTGTAGGTTGAAAGACATGAAACAAGAGCTTACGAACCAAAAGAATATGAAACCGCAACGGTATAGCCAAGGAATAAGAATGACGCTACTCAGAAATAAAAGATCATCAAGGCTTGACAGACTTTCTTTACAGTCTTAAATATGCGTGAGCATACGCCAAGTCAATCAAAATAAATTCTTGAAGGAAGATATTACTAAACCATACCACATCATAGGCAAACAAATCATGTTGGTACTCCAATAACACATTGGGAACCCCCCAGCTATTTGAGACTAACCATAAGAAACATGAACTACTAAGCACCATTATGCACGTAGCATTTTTATCATAGACATATCAACCAATGCATCAGAAGCAAACTCTCTTAATAAGATAAGCATGATAACTAAAGAGAGTTCAAGCAACCAACTAAACAAAAGCTCTTTAAAAAGATAAGCATGAAAACTAAGAGCTAAGCATGATAGTAGCTATTGAAAGACAAAGAATACACACAGCAAAGATAGACATGAAAATTCTATGTTATGTTTCAGGTAGAAGTGGAGCGTGTTTCTCTCCCACATAATGAAAGCTGAGTTCCGACTCGTTATGAATAGCTAAAGAAAACTAAAAAGGAAACTAAAAGCAAGACGCTCCAAGCATAGCACATAACACATGAAGTGATAAAAATATAGTGGAACGAAAGACGAACTGATAATGTTGATGGAGAAGGGGATGTACGGGGGCATCCCCAAGCTTAGACGCTTGAGTCTCCTTGAATATTTCTTGGGGGTGCATGGGGGCATCCCCAAGCTTGAGCGTTTGACACTCCTGAATCTTTTTATCATCTTCCCTCGCACACTTGAAAACTCCTTTCATACATAACTCATCATAATCTGATTAGCGAGGTTAGTACCCATAATAATATAATTGTTCCTTGCTGGAAATAAGGATATTCTTGAAGGTCTACTGTTTCTCAAGATTGCCAAAAGGTTTTTGCAAAGAAAAAGCAAGCTCAAGGTTTGCAAAATGAAGGAAAGGCAAAACAGGACAGAATCTGTGAAAAACAGAACAGCACGTAGTAAATGATTTTTTCGGGGCACTTCTGCAACTCTAATAAAAAAACTCAGAACAGACGCCCGAAATACAATTGTATAGAGCACGCTGTCGAAAAAATTCAGACCAAAAAGATGATCTGGTGATTTTATACGAATTTTTCTGTCCAAGGACAGAATCTGTTTCCTGGACAGCACGTCACAGCTTTTGAACTTTCTTGCAGTCAGATGCTAAACTTGGCACAAAGCTGAAAAGTAAAGATACAATGATGATGCTACTGTAGTAACAACATCAAGACCACTAAAAACTGAAAGAACAAACTGAAAGCAAAGATAACAAGGGTTGTCTCCCTAGAACTCTTTCTTTATAGCCATAAAGATAGGCTTAAGACCTTAATGATGCTCTCGTAGGAATAAGAGTTGAAGAACAAAAGAGAGCATCAAGAAGCAAATACCAAACACATTTAAGCCTAACATGCTTCCTATGCATAGGAATATTGCAATAGAATAATTCATTGAAGCACAAAGCAATAAGCATAGGAAGACAAAACAATTGCAGCTTCAAAACCTTCAACATAAAGAGAGGGAACTTGGTATTATTGAAATATCTATAAGCATATGTTCCCTTCTCATAATAATTTTCAGTGGGATCACGAATAAACTCAACAATATAAGCATCACATAAAGCATTGTTACCATGATCCACATGCAAAAAGGTATCATTACTCTTCATATAAGCAAAATCTTTCTTATTAGGAATAGTGAGAGTAAAGCAATCATAACCATCATGGTAATCATTGTATTTATGAGGTATATCATTATCATAATAAATTTTATCCTCAATAGTAGGTGGACTGAAAACATCATATTCATCATTGTAATCATATATAGGAAGCAAAGTATCATCAAGGTAAATTTTCTCTTCAAAAGTTGGGGGACTAAAAATATCATGTTCATCAAATGTGTCATCCCTAAGCTTAGAGCTTTCCATGTCATTAGCAATATTGATATTCAAAGAAAGCATACTAATAACATCACCACCATCATGATTGTTATGCAAATAATAAAGTTCCATAGGTTTTTTAATTTTCTCTTCAAACACATCATGTCCCAAAGCAAGGTAGAGCTTATAAAGCTCTCTCATATTTTTGTTGTTTTCCATTAAGCAAAACTAGTGAAAAGACATAAAGAAAACTGAAAGGTAAACTAACAAGACTAAAAAGCAAAGATAAAAGATAGCGTGCAACTCCCCTATCTTGAAGAGTGGAGTCCCCGGCAATGGCGCTAGAAAACTTTGCTTGATGGCTTCTCGCCCCTCGTTGGTTACCCCAAGTGGAAGGTTTGAGATGCAGTGTAGCGGAAGTTTTCCCTTGGCAAAGATACCAAGGATCGATTTCCCCTGAGACTCCCAGTTTCAACAAGAAGGTGTCAACTGTTAACGGCGCCAGATATTAGCAATCAACGTGGACCTGCACACAGATACAAATAACTTTGCTCCCAACGAGTACAGAGAGGTTGTCAATCCCTCCGGCCTTGTCGTTTACAAAGGATCAAACGCAAGTGATAATAGTGATAGGTAATGCTGCAAATAGTAAGTAAAAACAGAAAATAAATAGCGGATGTGATCAGTGATGGTAATATGGACCGTGGTCCCATGATGTTCACTAGTGATGTCTCTCTCCCAAAAGACGATAAAACAGCTATGTGAGGTAAACGAATTACAGCTGGGCAATTGACAGAATTATGTGCGCAAACCAATGCTAACTATGTTGCAAGAAAGGTAGAGGTTCAAAGCGTGGGCGGTACGCCAAGGCAAGTAGACCGAAATCCATCTGCATCTACTACTAATCATCCACCTTGAGATATCTATCCAGAACATCTCGCTGGTATTAAGTTGCGAGTCCCACCCATAGTGTAAACTCAAAGCAACAGACAACTGCATTAAAAGAACTTTGCGTAAAGTAAACAATCCTTGCACCCGCGGGCACAAGCACCGTTGTTTTCCCCCTTGTGGCAACAGCACATCCCCTAGACTCATGTTTCTGTCACTCAAGCTAGTCATCGAGGGGCATGAACCCACAATCGAGCATAACGTTCCCTCTTGGAGTCACTACCTACTACCTGGCCAAAGCAATAAATAGCAACGGAGAACATGCAAGAATTACTTACGAACATAAATATAAAATAGGTAAATCAAATATATTACTCAAACACAATCTGAACATAATCTCACAATCCATCGGATCCCAGCAAACTCATCATAGCAACAGCATAAGGATTACATATGTGCCTCGATCATGTAGGGCAGCTCACGAGGTCTAATTAGTGAAGCATAAGAAGGGGAGGAGAACATCACATAGCTACTGGTCATGGACCCATGGTCCAAGGGAGACTACTCACAACTCATCCGGGAGGCGTCCATGGTGGTGGAGAGGCTCCCGGTGGTGATCCTCCCATCCGGCAGGGTGCCGGGAAGAGTTCTCCTGGTGCTCCCGATCTTGGAAGCGCGGCGGCGGCGGAACAGAGATGAGATCGCGAAAAAGGGTTCCCGTCTCGAGGGTTTCGGGACGCGTGTTAAATATATGCCAAAGGGGGGCATCAGCGGAGGCCTGGGGGGCCCAGGCGCCCCCCCCCCCCGGCTCGGCCAGGAGGGGGCCGCGCCACTAGGGCGCCTGGAGCCCTGGTGGCCCCCCTCCGGCTCTACTTTGGCTGCCGGGAAGCTTCTGGAACACTGATTTTTTATATAATTTTTCCGGGATTTTTCTGGCAGTTTACGTGATGTGAAAACCTGAAATACAAAAACAGCAGAAAACAAAAACTGGCACTGGGGTGCACTGAGTTAATAGGTTAGTCCAAATATGATCAAATGTGTATGGAAGTGTATAAATATCATAGCAATATCACCCAAAAGAGGCATGGAGCAAGCAGAAATTATAGATACGTTTTGGACGTATCACCTCCTCGAGCCCATCTCCCTCCTCGACCCCAGGAGCAGCCGGCTCGCCCCGCATCGCGTGAGACCGCCCTCCTCCTTCGTGCCCGCGTCCCTCCATTCCAAGCCGCGCGACCAGCCAGGCCGCAGCGCCGCGGTTGGGGATCTCGTCCTTCCGGCCTCCCCGTCGCACAAGCCGCGGGCCGGCCAGGATCCGCAGCGCCCGCACCCTCCTCGGCCAGGCAGCGCCGCGCGTCGCCCCGGCCCTGTCCAGCGCCCCTCCGGCCGATCTCCTCGCCGCGGCCATCCTCCGTCCTCTCCGCGCCATGGCCTCCAGCGCGCCCTCCGTCTCCTTCCTCGCCGCCGAGGTCCCTGCTGCCTCAGCCCCTGGATCGACTACCTCGACGGCGTTTCCCCTGCTGCCTCCTCCCTCCTGCGGCCACGGCCAGCCGCACGACAGCAGCGCCGCGCTGATACGTCCAAAACGTATCTATAATTTCTACTTGCTCCATGCCACTTTTGGGTGATATTGCTATGATATTCATACACTTCCATACACTTTTTATCATATTTGGACTAACTTACTAATCCAGTGCACCCCAGTGCCAGTTTCTGTTTTCGGCTGTTTTTGTATTTCAGGTTTTCACGTTTCGAGAACTGCCCAGAAAAATCCAGAAAAATTATATAAAAAATTAGCGAACCGGAAACAACACTGCGTCCGAAGGGCAACCTGGGGGGGCCACAGGGGCTCCAGGCGCCATGTGGGCGCCCCCCCCCGGGCCGCACCGGGGGGGCGCCTGGGCCCCCCGAGACTCCCCCGGTGCCCTACTTTGGCATATATTTAAAGGACTCTCCGAAACCCTCTGAAGAGGAACTCTTTTCGCAATCCCATCTCTGTTCCGCCGTCGCCGCCGCTTCCAAGATCGGGAGCACCAGGAGAACTCTTCCCGGCACCCTGCCGGAGGGGAGGATCACCACCGGGAGCTTCTCCACCACCATGGACGCCTCCCGGATGACTCGTGAGTAGTCTCCCTTGGACCATGAGTCCATGACCAGTAGCTATGTGATGTTCTCCTCCCGTTCTTGTGCTTCACTAATTAGTCCTCGTGAGCTGCCCTACATGATCGAGGCACCTATGTAATCCTTATGCTGTTGCTATGTTGAGTTTGCTGGGATCCGATGGATTATGAGATTATGTTCAGATTGATCTTGAGTAATATATTTGATTCACCTCTTTTATATTTTAGTTCATAAGTAATTCTTGTATGTTCTCCGTTGTTATTTATTGCTTTGGCCGAGTAGTAGGTAGTGACTCCAAGAGGGAACGTTATGCTCGATTGTGGGTTCATGCCCCTCGATGACTAGCTTGAGTGACAGAAACATGAGTCTAGGGGATGTGCTGTTGCCACAAGGGGGGAAACAACGGTGCTTGTGCCCGCGGGTGCAAGGATTGTTTACTTTACGCAAAGTTCTTTTAATGCAATTGTCTGTTGCATTGAGTTTACACTATGGGTGGGACTCGCAACTTAATACCAGCGAGATGTTCTGGATAGATATCTCAAGGTGGATGATTAGTAGTAGATATTGATGGATTTCGGTCTACTTACTTTGGCGTACCGCCCATGCTTTGAACCTCAACCTTTCTTGCAATGTAGTCAGCATTGGTTTGCGTTCGTGGTCCTGTCAATTGCCCAGCTGTAATTTGTTTACCTCACATAGCTGTTTTATCGTCTTTTGGGAGAGAGACATCACTAGTGAACATCATGAGACTCCGGTCCATATTACCATCATTGATCACATCCACTATTTACTTTTCGCTATTTACTTACTATTGCAAAAACTATCTATCACTACTATCATTGCTTTTAACCCTTTGTGAACTACAAGGCCGGAGAGATTGACGTTATTTGTATCTGTGTGCAGGTCCACGTTGGTTCCTACTAATCTGGCGCCGTAGCAATTGACACCTACTTGTTGAACCTAGGAGTCTCTGGGGATTCGATCCTTGGCATCTTTGCTAAGGGAAAACACTTCTACTTACTGCATCATACACCTTCCACTTGGGGTAACCAACGAGGGGTTCGAGGCCCATCAAGGAGTATTTTCTGGCGCCGTTGCCGGGGACTCCACTCTTCAGGATAGGGGAGTTGCATGCTATCTTTTACCTTTGCTTTTTAGTCTTGTTAGTTTACCTTTCATTTTTGCTTTAGTTCCTCTTATCGAAAATCACAAAAATGGTTATCTTGCTTGCTTGCTACTATGGGTTCCACCGAGAACACCAAGTTGTGTGACTTCACTAGTCACAACAACGATGACTTTATCAGCACACCTATCACTACACCTGCCACTTCAGCACCTTCATATGAAATTAAACCTGCTTTACTGAACTTAGTCATGAGAGAACAATTCTCCGGTGCTGGAGATGATGCTGCTTTACACTTGAACAACTTTGTAGAACTTTATGATATGCAAAAGTACCAAGAAATAGATGGTAATATTGTTAAGCTTAAGCTTTTTTCTTTCTCCTTGAGAGGAGGAGCTAAAATTTGGTTTCAGTCTTTGCCTAGAAATAGCATAGATTCATGGGACAAGTGCAAAGATGCTTTTATCGGAAAATACTATCCACCTGCTAAAATTATCCAACTTAGAAGTAACATCATGAATTTTAAACAATTGGATAATGGACACGTTGCCCAAGCTTGGGAACATATGAAATCTCTTATCAAGAACTGCCCTACTCACGGTTTGACTACTTGGATGGTTATCCAAACTTTTTATGCAGGCTTGAACTTTACCTCGCGGAACTTGTTAGATTCGGCCGCGGGAGGAACTTTTATGTCAACTACACTTGGTGCTGCCACAAAGCTTCTCGATGAGATGATGACCAACTATTCCCAATGGCACACCGAACGCGCTCCAACAGGTAGGAAGGTAAACTCTGTCGAGGAGATTTCCTCCCTCAATGAAAAAGTTGACTTGATCATGTCTCTACTTTCGAAGCAATCTACTGTTGATCCTCGTGATATTCCTTTAAATTCTTTGATTGCTCAAGAACAAGTAGATGTTAACTTTATCTCTAGAAACAATTTTAACAACAATGCTTATAGGAGTAACGTTGGTAACAATTCTAGACCTCTAACTCTTATGGGAACAACAATGCTTATCCTAGTACCAAGAACTCCAATACTGAACTAGAGACCATGCTTAGAGATTTCATCACTACCCAAAAAGCCTTTAATAAGAATGTAGAAGAGAAACTACATAAACTAGATGATCTTTCTTTTAAGGTAGACCACTTAGCCAATGTGGTAAAATTGCTAAAAATTGAAACTTCTCCACTTAAGGAGAGGGAAGTCATCCCTATTAATGCTACTCAAGTGCAAATTAATGAAAACATTAGGATGATGGCTAAGCTTAAAGAAAGATGGGCTAGAGAAAGGGAGGAAGAGGAAAGAATTAAGAGCCTTCCTACCCACCACACTGTTGCTACTATCCAAGTTATTGAGGATGTTCACACTCTTAGCACCCAATGTACTCCTGGTCCCAATGGACCTATTAATGGTGATGCTATAGAAACTACCAACCAAGTGAACCTTAAGGACACCACTACCAGTTTACTTGATGCTCGTGACCTTGATTTTGATAATTGCACTCTTACCGAAGTTATTGATTTCCTTCACAAGATGTCTAGAGATCCCCGCACTAGCACGCTCAACCTTGCTTTCACAGAGCATATCACTAATGCTCTCATCAAAGCTAGGGAGGAGAAACTTAGAGTAGAAGTCTCCATACCTAGAAAGCTAGAAGATGGTTGGGATCCTATGATAAAAATTAATTTGAATGACTTCTCTTGTTCTGCATTATGTGATGTTGGAGCTAGTACCTCTGTTATGCCCAAAAGAATATATGATATGCTTAAATTGAAACCTTATGATTCTTGTTCTTTTGGTGTTCGTCTCGTTGATTCTTCCATAAAGAAACCTTTGGGGAGGATCGACGATGTTCTTATTGTTGTCAATGATAATTATGTGCCCGTTGATTTCACTATTATGGATATTGAATGTGATCCTTCTTGTCCAATTATTTTGGGACGTCCCTTTTTGCGCACCGTTGGTGCTGTCATTGACATGAAAGAGGGTAATATAAAATTTCAGTTTCCTCTCAAGAAAGGGATGGAACACTTCCCTCGTAAGAAGGTCAAGTTACCTTTTGAGTCCGTTGTACGGGCTAGCTATTCTTTTACTCTTGATAAAACTTGATCTATGCATTATGCCTAGCTTAAAGGCATAAAAGAAAGCGCTTTTGGGAGGCAGCCCACATGAATAAATTTTTTTCTTTTGTTGTGTCTTGATGTTGTTTACTGCTGTAGCATCATCATTGTATCTTTGACTTTCATATTTGTGCCAAGTATAGCCTCTGATTGCTAGAAAGTTCAAAAGTTGTGAGGTGCTGTCCAGGAAACAGATTCTGTCCTTGGATAGAAAAATTCGTATAAAATCACCAGATCATCTTTTTGGTCTGAATTGTTTCGACAGCGTTCTCTATATAATTGTCTTTCGTGCATCAGTTCTGAGTTTTTTGATTTGAGTTGTAGAAGTATCCCGAACAGGTCAATTACTGCCTGCTGTTCTGTTTTTCACAGATTCTGTCCTGTTTTGCCTTACCTTCACTTTGCAAATTAAGAACTTGCTTTTTCTTTGCAAAAACCTTTTGGCAATCTTGAGAAACAGTAGAACTTCGAGAATATCCTTATTTCCAGCAAGGTATAATTATTTTATTAAGGGTACTAACCTCGCTAATCAGATTATGATGAGTTGTGTATGAAGGGAGTTTTCAAGTGTGCGAGGGAAGATGATAAAAAGATTCAGGAGTGTCAAGCGCTCAAGCTTGGGGATGCCCCCGTGCACCCCCAAGAAATATTCAAGGAGACTCAAGCGTCTAAGCTTGGGGATGCCCCCGTGCATCCCCTTCTCCATCAACATTATCAGTTCGTCTTTCGTTTCGCTATATTTTTATCACTTCATGTGTTATCTGCTATGCTTGGAGCGTCTTACTTTTAGTTTTCTTTTTAGTTTTTCATAACGAGTCGGAACCCAGCATTCCTTTATGTGGGGGAGAAACACGCTCCATCTCTACCTAGAACATTACATAGAATTTTCATGTCTATCTATGCTGTGTGTGTTCTTTGTCTTTTAATAGCTACTATCATACTCTGCTCTTAGTATTCATGCTTATCTTTTCAAGAGCTTTTATTTAGTTGGTTGCTTGAACTCTCTTTAATTACCATGCTCACCTTATTAAGAGAGTTTGCTTCCGTTGCAAGGGTTAATGTGTCTATGATAAAGATGCTACTTGCATGATGGTGCTTAGTAGTTCAGGTTTTCTTTTGGTTAATCTCAAATAGCTGGGGGGTTCCCAATGTGTTATTGGAGTACCAACTTGGTTTGTTTGCCTATGATGTGGTATGGTTTAGTAATATCTTCCTTCGAGAATTTATTTTGATTGACTTGGCGTATGCTCACGCATATTTAAGACTGTAAAGAAAGTCTATCAAGCCTTGATGATCTTTTATTTCTAAGTAGCGATATAACTACCATGCCTGATTCAATATTGCTTTGTCGCTCTGCATGATTATGACCGTCATTGCTCTCTTAGTTGGTCGCTCCCAATCTTTTGCTAACCTCCACCTGCACTAAGCAACCTAACCATGCAATACATAGCTCATGGGAAAGTAGCCTAAAAACTATTGTGGTAAAGAATATGTTGCTTATGTATCTTATTTCTTATAAGTTGCTTGCTGAGCGGTAACCATGTTTCTGGGGACGCCATCAACTGTCACACTTTTGTTGAATATCATGTGAGTTGCTATGCATGTTCGTCTTGTCTGAAGTAAGGGTGATTTACCGTGGGTTGAATAACTATGCATAATGTTAGAGAAGAACATTGGGCCGCCAACCAAAGCCATGCATCATGGTGAAAGTTTTAGCTTGGACCTTAATCCTCAATCTCTCATGAGAATATGCTTATGCATTAAAGAGGAGTCCATCATCTATTTTCTATGTTGTCCCGGTATGGATGTCCTCAAGTTGAGATCTATCAAAAACGAGAAATCAAATGCGATCTATCTCCTTGGACCTTTGTACAGGTGGCATAGAGGTACCCCTTTGTGACACTTGGTTAAAACATATGTAATGCAATGATAACCCATGGGGATCCGAGCTAATTAGGACAAGGAGCGAGCACTATTAGTATTCGATGCATGAGGCTTGCAACTTATAGGATGTTTTATGCATGACACATATGAAGTACTACTATCGTTGACACAATTGCTTCCATGTTTTCAAAATAAAAAGCTTTAGCACTTAACCTTTCTTTTACTTTTATGTAGAAGCACCAACTACTGAGAGCATGATTGTCATTCTGAGTGTAATGTGCATTGTCCCAAAGTAGCATTGTCTTTTGCATGATTGTGATATCGTTTATTCTGAAATGATCGTATCTAGTCATCACTTAAACCTTGAAGGTGACCTTGCATTTATGTTTTGCATCACTAAAGGGGGCAAGCTAGATATCACTTTATCATATTTGCACATCATGTTCATTGCAAATCTTTTTGATGTTTCAGTTTCATGTTGTAAAACTTTCAGTCATTTGTGATTTTCTCTTGAGGCAACTTAATTACTTTCGAATCATTGTCTCAGTAAGCTTTTGTCATATGACTATGAGAAAGTCCTATATGATTAATAGCATGTCACCACAGAAATTATTCTTGTTATCATTTACCTACTCGAGGACGAGCAGGAATTAAGCTTGGGGATGTTGATACGTCCAAAACGTATCTATAATTTCTGCTTGCTCCATGCCACTTTTGGGTGATATTGCTATGATATTCATACACTTCCATACACTTTTTATCATATTTGGACTAACTTACTAATCCAGTGCACCCCAGTGCCAGTTTCTGTTTTCGGCTGTTTTTGTATTTCAGGTTTTCACGTTTCGAGAACTGCCCAGAAAAATCCAGAAAAATTATATAAAAAATCAGCGAACCGGAAACAACACTGCGTCCGAAGGGCAACCAGGGGGGCCACAGGGGCTCCAGGCGCCCTGTGGGCGC
>LR738710.1:626971439-626993842 GCA_902687465.1 Secale cereale | reverse complement strand
TTATGCTCGATTGTGGGTTCATGCCCCTCGATGACTAGCTTGAGTGACAGAAACATGAGTCTAGGGGATGTGTTGTTGCCACAAGGGGGAAAACAACGGTGCTTGTGCCCGCGGGTGCAAGGATTGTTTACTTTACGCAAAGTTCTTTTAATGCAGTTGTCTGTTGCATTGAGTTTACACTATGGGTGGGACTCGCAACTTAATACCAGCGAGATGTTCTGGATAGATATCTCAAGGTGGATGATTAGTAGTAGATATTGATGGATTTCGGTCTACTTACTTTGGCGTACCGCCCATGCTTTGAACCTCAACCTTTCTTGCAATGTAGTCAGCATTGGTTTGCGTTCGTGGTCCTGTCAATTGCCCAGCTGTAATTTGTTTACCTCACATAGTTGTTTTATCGTCTTTTGGGAGAGAGACATCACTAGTGAACATCATGAGACTTCGGTCCATATTACCATCATTGATCACATCCACTATTTACTTTTCGCTATTTACTTACTATTGCAAAAACTATCTATCACTACTATCATTGCTTTTAACCCTTTGTGAACTACAAGGCCGGAGAGATTGACAACCTCTCTGTACTCGTTGGGAGCAAAGTTATTTGTATCCGTGTGCAGGTCCACGTTGGTTGCTACTAATCTGGCGTCGTAGCAATTGACACCTACTTGTTGAACCTAGGAGTCTCTGGGTTTCGATCCTTGGCATCTTTGCTAAGGGAAAACACTTCTACTTACTGCATCTTACACCTTCCACTTGGGGTAACCAACGAGGGGTTCGAGGCCCATCACGCGCCCCCTCCTTCCCGCTGCAGGCGACCAAGTCCACGGAGCAGTAAGTACATCTACGGCCGGCGCGCCAAGACCTGCTGCTGCTGTGCATCTTTCGTCGAGCCCTGCGTCGTTTTGTGCTGCACATAGATGACCCGACAAGTACCTCTACGCACGGATGTCTACAGTCGTCTCGGAATCGCCAAGTACCACTACGCTCGACGACCGTGAGTACCACTACATCAACGTGAACGACTACCCTCGCCGAAGACCCATGAACGAAACGTCAAGTTCCACTACCATCGCAAAACGAGACCGGCAAGTCCGAAGACCCCAAGTACCACGACGCAGATGACCTTCAAGTTCGACTACACGGAAGTACCCCTTCGGAAACGCCAAGGTCGACTATGCCCGGAGGTGAAACAAGTACATCTACGGATACCCGAACGTCTACGAACCGTGTACCACTACCGTCGCCCCGAAGATGTCCGATGCCGCGACAAGTACCACGACACGATAATGGAACGACTACTTCCCTCTACAAATGTGTACCTCTACGACCCGTGTACCACTACTTCCACTACGAATCCGGAGAACGACTCCTTCCTCTACGATCTCGAACCGCTCCGAGAACGAACACTTCGAAGGTATAACCCCGAGACGATGACCCGTGGATGAATGCATGTGTTGTATGAGATGTATCGAATGTTTGCTTGTGCCCGTTTCGTCTTTTGTCATGCTCCTCGGTTGCCTCGTCGCCGACTCGTGGGAACCCGGTGACGGGATCACCCCACCTTTTCATCTTGTTCGACTCGCTCACGCCACCTTTTCTTTTGCACCGGTCTCTCAGCGGGTTACCGGAACCGAATTGTTGCGTTGCATCATTTTCGGATCGTTGCCGTGGCACCCTTTTCCTTCCACCACGGTGACAAATGCTTCTTATCTTCTTCATGTCAACTTTTAATAAAATTGCATAAACTTGATCATGTCATCCGCATCATGTTAACAACATAAAAATGTGTTAATTGTTGTTGCTTAAAATTACTAAACATGCTCATGGGGATTTTCCGGAATTGTTGTTGTTATTTTCCGGCCTCATTTAAATTGCCTAGATAGGTAGTTTACTTTTGCTTCACCTCTTGCTATGTTAAAAAAACATTTAATCTTGTCTTGTAAATAAACGAGAGTCAACTAAATAAATAAAATGTGGTGTTTCGTCAATATGCAACTCGTTGCATATTGAGCTCCACTTAACTTGTAGTTTTGTTTGTGCACTTTGCCATGCCATGCATAATTAAACCGGACATGCATCATACTTGGATGTGCATCGTATGCCATGTTTATGCTTGTGTGTTTACCGTGTTGTTTTGCTTCTTTCCGGTTGCTTCTCTTGTTAGCTTCGGTTCCGTTCCGGAGTTGTAAGGATTCGCTCGACTATGTTGCTCCGTCTACTTCATGGATCCGTTCTTCTTCCTTGCGGAATCCCAGGCAAGATGATCATACCCTTGGATACCTTTACTACCATTGCCATGCTTAGTTCTCTCGATGATATCGTTACATGTCGCGCTACCCATCTTTTATGTCAGCCTCTCCTTGTTGCCATGAAACCTCTAACCTTTGACACCTTCCTAGCAAAACCACTGTTTGGCTATGTTACCCGCTTGCTCAGCCCCTCTTATAGCGTTGTTAGTTGCAGGTGAAGATGAAGTTTTTTCCAGGAGGGAACTTGTTGTTGGAATATCACAATATCTATAATTATTATTAACACACCTATATACTTGGCATGGGTGGAAGGCTTGGCCTTTTGCTCGGTGTTTTGTTCCACTCATGCCACCTTAGGCGCCGATAAACCGGCATTATGTTCCTTGATTTTGCATTCCTTACACGATGGGTGGATGGGGACCCCTTGACAGTTCGACTTTGAATAAAACTCCTCCAGCAAGGCCCAACATTGGTTTTAATTTGCTCATAATAACAACTTAATTAATTAATTAATTGCATAGGGGGTCATGTCCCCGGGTTCTTAATTCTACATAACAGGGGGGCCAGTGCTGATGGTGTTGGACCCAAACGGGGGTCCTGCGGGGCCACCACGGGGAAACTCGAGGATTGGTTTTACCTGTAGCATCACCCATCCGGTCGTGACCTGAGATGAGATACGCGCGGCTACTATCAGGGTGTCGGCACGCCGGGAGGTCTTGCTGGACTTGTTTTACCATTGTCGAAATGTCTTGTGCACCGGGATGCCGAGCCTGATCGGTTTTTCCCTAAGATAAGGGGTGATGATATTATATTTATCACTTCAGCTAATCGTGAGAGCTTGTGATGGGCTAAGTTGGGACACCCCTGCAGGGTTATAATCTTTCGAAAGCCGTGCCCGCGGTTATGTGGCAGATTGGAATTTGTTAATGTTCGGTTGTAGAAAACTTGACAGAGGATCCGAAGTAAAACACACAACTGTGTGAGTAACCGTGACTGTCTCTTTTCATTTTGAGAAGAGAACACGGTGGGGTTATGTTTGACTCGTATGTAGTTCAGGATCTTTAGCGATCACTACTAGTTGCGACCGTTTGCGTAGATGCTCACCTTACTCTTGTACTCATAAGTTAGCCACCATATTATGCTTAGCCGCTGGTGCAGCCTCACCACTTTACCTCTTCCTACCCATAATGCTTTGCTAGTCTTGATACCCATGGTTATGGGATTGCTGAGTCCTCGTGGCTCGCAGATACTACAACACCAGATGCAGGTTCAGCCGAGATTGATGCAGGAGATGGATCAGAACTTCCCTGGGAGCTCGATGATGAGTGTGGTCGTATGCTTGTGACGTTTTCGACGATCAGTAGTGGTTTCTACTAGGGGCGATTCGGACCTGTGGCTTTATGTTGTTTTTGGTATCTTTCTTTTGGATCTTACCCTTAGATGGGTTGTGATGTCTTGAATGATGTTTTGCTTATGTAATGTATTGTGTGAAGTGGCGAGTGTAAGCCAACTATCTCTCTTTTGCAATTTAATCCCTCTTTTACATGAGTCGTGCAAAGATACCAAACTTGAGATCATTCTAGAATGGGCTTATACCTTTAAGTCGTGCCTCGACACGTAGGAGGTATAGTCCCATCCTGGGCATTACACGCGCGCTCCTCCTCCTCCTCCTCCTCAAACCGGAGCGCCTCCGCGTCGCTTTCCAACATCGCCTCATAGCGCATGTGCCGCTCGCCGTCGGCCTGCTCCTGACGGAGCCAGTGCGCCTTCCAGCGCTCAAGGTGGGCCGCCTCCTGCGTCGGCGTCGCGGCGAAGTGGACCGGAGGCGCGCTCACCCACTCGCGGTACTGACTCGTCCACGTGTAGGCCTCCTTCGGCCAAGTGGGTGGAGGCGGGGAGCGCTTCCATGTCGGCTCGGCTCCGGCTCCGGCTTGGGCTCGACGGGCGGCGGCGGTGGCGGTGGCGGTACGAAGAGCGGGGTGTGGACGGAGTCCCCCGCCGCCGACAGGCCAAGGGCTTGCTCCAGCCCATCACAGTGCGCGTCCTCCTTGAGACGGCTAGCCTCCAGCATGTGATGCAGGGCCTCCTCGAGGGCGGCTTGGTACTCCGCCTCGGCCTCCATTTTGTCCAACTCTACCTGCGGGGCGGCGGCGGTGGAAACGACGGTGGGACAGCGTCAACGCCTGAACGTCGTTGCTCCTCGTGTTTGAGGGCAAACCAAACCTCCCAGTTGGGAGAGTCGGCGGCGTACTCTGGCAACCACCGCTGCTCCGGCATGAGCTGCGCGCGGCGTCTGCGCACCTCCTCGTCGTGCGCACGCTGGGTCGGCGAAACCGCCGGCACCATGATCCGATGCGGATCCAAGTGCCAGTGATGCGGCAGCGTGACGTCGGGGTAGGGCAGCGGCTGCCTGTAGTCATTCTTGGTGCACCGGGATGTGCAGGCGCCGGCGACCTGGGCCGAAACGCGCCGACGCCGGAGGAGGAGCACGGGAGGACGAGGCGTCGGGTGCCCTTGCCCTTGTCGTTGTTGCTGCCGAAGAGACCCATCGCGCGCTAGGGTTTGCTATCGCCGGCGAGGAAGCAAATGGAGTGGTGGGGGGCCAGATGTGGACGGAAGTGGGTGAGGCCGGCCCCGCCGCACGCGTGCTTAAAAAGGACGCTTCCACTGGCTGACTAGTGGGCCCGCTGTCGATGGTCGTCATAAATAAGATGACGGGTGGTGGTTGGGTGGCCTATAGGTGGGCCACGGCGGACGTCGAGGAGACGCGCGGCACGTCCGTTTCGCATCCGCGACGACGCATTTCATGCGCAATTTTATGCCGGAAATGAATCCGCATGGACGTCAGGCGGATGAGATTTAGTTTTGGGTCGGCGCGTTGGGTTTCCACTTTTTTTCGCGCCGACCCAAACGGACGTAGGCGGACGAAATGAGTGTGTCACGTTGGAGTTGATCTTAGGGAAGCCTCTTGATTAAATACTCCTGCAGTCCTGCTACCCCAGGAGTAGGTTGCATGAGTGGGCATGCAGTGGCTAGAGAGTAGAGATCACGTGCAAGCATTAGAGCATCTCCAGTCGCGCCCCCAACAGGCCCTCCAGGCCACTTTTTAGGCGCCGGCGCCGAAAAAATGGCCCAGTCGCGCCCCCAGGACGCCGAAAATCGCCGGATTGGGCAGAAGCTGGCGCCGGATGAGGCGTTTTTTGGCGCGAATGTGATGGGCCCGCGCTATCAGCGACGCGCTGCTTCGTCATCCTCATTGCCTCGGTTCCCACGGGAATCAATGCCAAAGTTGCCGCACTACCGCGTCGTCGCCTGCCCATTGATGCCGCACAGCGAACCGTCGCGTCGCCCGGCACCACGGGCGTCCGCCACGCGTCACCTGGCATGCGCCTCTCGCCGCCCGAGCTCCGGCTATAAAAGCAGCCCACCTCGCCGGCGAACGCCACACTGCAGCACATCGTCCCCCCGCACTCTCTCCACGCTGCCACGCGCGGTTCACCGCTTCCTCCGGTCGCCGACACGCACTGCGCCCCCATGCCGCCTCGCCGCCGGGGAGGTGCGGGCTACCGCGGCGTCCGGGTTCGTCCGTCCGGCACCTACTCCGCCGAGATTCAGTCGGGCGACGTGCGCCTCCGCCTCGGAACCTTCGACACCGCTCAGGAGGGCGCCCGCACGTACGACGCTGCGGCGTGGCGCCTCCGACGTTCCCGTTGGGACATGAACTTCACGGACGTGCCGACTCTGGAGCGTGCGCAGGAGTTGGCGCCTCCCCCGCGGCTTAGAACCGACGAAGATCTTCGGAAGAACCGTAGGCGGGCGCACCGTCTCGCCCTGGCCGAGATGGACGAGGAAGTCATGGCGACGTGGCGCCAAAACTTCCCGCAAGACATCATCAACGAGCACCAGCTCTTGGCCGAGAAGAGGGCGGAGAGGAAGAAGAGGAGGAAGGAGCGAGCGGGCTTATCGCGAGGACAAGCGAGCGCGGAAGGTGGTCGCTAAGTTCAACATCGAGCTAGGAGATGCGTCCTCCTGGGACTCCACCGACGAGCGGTTCCTTACGCCTACACTGTGACGTCGGAGGAGGACATCACCGAGGCAGAGTCCGAGTCGGAGAATGACTAGTAGTAGTAGGTCGTAGGAGAAGACTATGTGAACTATCTATTTGTCTATCTATCGTAGGATTAAGATTATGTGAACTATCTATCTATCTACCTATCTGTGTGAACTATCTATCTATCTATGTGGACTATCTACGAGAACGTCGAGCCTGGGCCGTTTTGCGTCGGAAATGGGCTGAAAGCGTCGAAAATGGGCTGAAATCGCCAATAATGGGCCGATATCGACGCCTTGGGGCGACCTGGGGGGGGGGGGCGACGACTGGGATCGCACTGGCACCCAAGTCGAAACTAGCGCCGACTCGCCTCAAGCGACAGTTTCGGCGCGTCCTGGGAGGCCAACGGCTGGAGATGCTCTTAGTTTTACTCGGCGTAGTGCGCACCACTCGGCCACCTCTGTGTACGCATACGACGCCACCACGGCATCGGAGTACGTAGTGCCTCGTATGTGGCCTGAGCCCTGACTTGCCATGACAGCTCAGCCAGGCTCGTCTAACGTACGGCACGTTAACACGTGGAAAACGTGCAAGGAAAAGCCGAGGTTATCAGTAGTAATAATGCCATGCCGCCATAACTACGTGACCAGGACCGCGAGGCAGGCAGGGCATGGTGAGCAGCAATCTTTGGAAATAAACCACGCGGCCAGGGGTGTTTCCAGCTTCCCCTGTAATGTTGCTCGATAAATAAGCGGCCAATCGCAAACGTTTGCACACAATTACACGCGCACGTTTCTTCAGATCACCACCAAGTCATTTTCGCTCACACGCTGTAGCTCCAGTGCTTGCCGGTGCCGGCGTGTCGCCTTGCCCATGACCCGGAATTAATGTCGCATACGATCAGCCAACGACAAGAAATGAGTGCACCGTGAACGACAAGTGCACCAATGCGATACAAGTGAAGGACAAATCTCCCGTGTGCCGGGAGGGATCCGTCACCTTGCTACTAGCTAGGTTGCTCCATGTCCATGGTTCCAGCCTATTACTCCAATACATGCATGGACAGTAATCTCCCCGGCTACAATACATGCATGGAATCCAGCAATGTGGCACAATTAGTAATACTATCTCCCTGGATGCATGATGAGCTCTTATTATTTATTAGTAATACCAACCACCCTTCTAGGCAAGAAATGCCAGCGGAATACCTCCAAGAGACCGCTTCGGTCAAGGGGGCAAAGTCAAATCTTTTCACTAACATACAGTTCGTCAATTTCATCGACGAGGAAAAGGATCTTACCTATATGTACCATATAAACCAAAAACAAAGCGGTTTACTACACGAGTACACGTCGCCGAAAACATCCCTCTCAGAGAGAGAGCTAACGTAGGAGTACACTAGCTAGGAGCCGCGATAGCACATCGTGGCCAACTCGTCCTTGCCGTTCAGAAAGGTTGTGGCCATGTGCGCGACGATCGGCCGTTGGTGGGACGATCGAGTCACGGCCACCGTGTATTTCGTCTTGATCGCCCCACCGCCGGCACCGAGGTTTTTGTCCGCGTCATGTCGTGTCCGGTCCTCTGGAACCCTTGTTTATTCAGCCGCGCACGGCGCCCGACCGCGACCTGAAACCGATATGTGTGCTCCCGCAGATCATCTCCAGGTATATTTTTTAGCTAGAGTAGTAAAAGTACCGTGCACGGGTAAAAATGGTTTCGTCCTATACGCTCGCCGCCCTCTCCTGCAATCTTTTATGCTAACCAACTCCGATGGATGGAATCAGTTTGGAATACGGATCTTAACTTCGCACCCGACGTAAAAAACATAGGATGAGCCCGTCCCATCAGTCGAAAACCCCGTCGAGCCTTTGGGCCGGACCACTTCCTTAAACAGCAAATATGGCGGGCCTGATCCCAGCCCGGCCTAGCCATGGGGCCTAAAAATCAGGCCGAAGTCCGGCGTGTGGGCAAGGTTGGGTCGGGCCGGGTTGGGTTTTTCGGGCCGGGCCGGGTCAGGTCATCCGGGCCGGGTTGCCCATGGCCAGGTATAGCTTTCAACAAGCAATTTGAAATTTGTGGGGTGGGCCTTTGGCCTCGCTGTCCAGGGTGTCCTACGCCGGCCAGATGAAGAAATGGGGTCAATGAGATCATTTCGGTGGCGCTCAAAAAAAAAAAGATCTTTTCAGGTTGCTTTCAAAACGACTGTGCAGATGTTATTATTTCGACAAAGCTTACCGCCCACAACATTATTGTTAGACGAATCTAAGTAAACTATCAGGGTTTCTAAAACGCCGACCCTCATAACACATATGTTATCCATCCGTATCAACATCCGGGCGCATGCATGGACGCCTATACGAAAGTCGGTCATCCAAATGTATAACTTAAATGTCATCCACTATTAACTTAAATAAAAAGTGACCTTACGCCAAATAACAATTACTATCTTTTATCACTATGTAAAAAGTTAGCATGTAATCATGAGTATACAATCGATTAAGGCCTTCCGCCATGGCCAGCAATGGCCTTCTGCCAACTAATGACTTCTCTGGTTCATAGGGTCAAAAAATCATAAGAATAAGGAAATGTACGGTACTCACCGGTTTTTCTTGATTAATCGTAACATGTACGGTTTTTGTGTCCGATTTTTCTTATTAACCGGATCAATTCTCTTCCTCTTAATGCAATGCGGGAGCTCCCCGCCCTCTGACGAGGTTCCGTCGAAAACATAAGAATAAAAAATTCATAGGAAATAAGATGACATGTATCTCAAATCCTATTAATAAAAATAGAAAATGAAATGCTCTTTGATTCACATCATAGGATTTTTTTTTTCATTGAGTCTAGCCTAATATTTTTTTTCCTATGAAATATGAAGGATAGGAAGAACTCCTTCATAGAAATATGATTATTTTCCTACAAACCAAAGTACTCAAAAGGAATATTTCCTATGGAAATACTATCCTATCAAATTCCTGCTTAATTCCTTCAAACCAAAGAAGACCTAAGAATGACATTCCGACATGGACACAATGGTCACTAGTTCACTTGATTTTTCGTTCACTATATTGAACTATTACTAATCACGTATATATAGTAGCCCCCTTCACCACTTTATGTCTGCTCGTTTTGGTTTCACTCACTTCGCCCGCCTATCGTTATCGACTCGGCTTTGTCCGTCAAGTGATAGCTTCTGTCTCTGACGACTTCACTGTCGTTCATGACTGGTACACCCTCCGTTCAGGTTTATTAGGCCTCTCAGCGTCACAAGCATGTCCGTTTTTATAAGGTCTCGCTTTGGAAAAGTGCATGCATGCTACCATTTCATTTGTTGCATTGAAAGCCATTATTGTTGATGCCATGACTGAGAAATTAATACACTTCATGCGTGCTTTTTCATTGGCTGCATTTATATGAGAGAGTGCATTGTGAGTGAAATGAAAAAATTAATGTGAAAAGTAGTCTTTAGGCCTAAGAGCATGGTTAATAATATAGCCAGCTGCTGGCTATATGATGTTGCCATGTCACATATAGCCAAGCTTATAGCCAACAAGTACAATAGCTAGATATAAATATGTACTACTTTGTTGATACATGGCCCACCCCACTCTCTCACAAAGTACCTAGGAGCACGTGCTGCAGCCGGCTGTTAACTAGTACTCCCTCCGTCCGGGTTTATTAGGCCTCTTAGCATCACAAGCGTGTCCCTTTTTATAAGTCCCCGCTTTGGAAATGAGCATGCATGCAACCATTTCATTGGTTGCATTGAAAGTCATTGTTGTTGGTGCCATGGCTGAGAAATTAATACACTGCATGCGTGTTTTTTCATTGGTTGCATGCATGTGAGAGAGTGCATTGGAAATGAAATAGAAGAATTAATGTGAGCAAATTACTATGTGTCTTGGTCTAAGAGAAGTTGTCTTTAGGCCTAATAAACCCGGACGGAGGGAGTAGCCCGCTTCTCTTCTCTCTCATCTTCTCTCTCTTTCAAGCACTGTTCAAGAAATCTTCCGATTCGGCGATTTATCATCCGATTTATCGCTACTATTGGGGTAACCGATAAGATTATGCCTTATCTTCATCATTTATCATTTGGGCCGATTTATCGCTATGACAAGCGATTTATCAGGAATCTACCGATAAATCGGGCCTATTCGTAGCAATATGTTTGCAAGAACTATGTTTATTTGTGTTTTGTGGACCTTGTTACGCAATATGTAATGGTTTTCTATTTTGTTTGTCATTATATCAGGATTCAAAGGCTAGGATTCAAGGTAACCCTTATGTCTAATATTGTTTTGGTGTTGAATATAGCATATTTTAGTGTTGGGAACCTGGGATTTGAAAAAAATGGCCCATTAATAGTCGACCGATAAAATCGATTAATCGGTCGATTTGTGATTAATCTCTAATCCGCAGGTGACCGAGACGATAACGATAAGCGATATCCTCAACATTGCTTTCAAGTAAGCAAAAATATAATATTTAATGTCTTACAGCCCGCCTACATCATCTTATTGTACTTGCTCTAATAAATCCGGGCGGAGGGAGTAGTATCTCTATATACTAGTCAGCCTTTATTAAGCTTCGCCACAGGCGACTAGTCGCTCCCCGAATGCCTCTTTCTTGTACTAATTAATGTGTATGGTCTAGTCTTTTCAATGCCTCCTTCCTTGTCGTCAAGCACGCTAGATGGTAGCAATCGCTTCCATCATGGGCTGCTAATCACCTTGCCAAAGAGTACACCTTCCGCCGAATGCATACGGATACTGCTTGAGTGGAGCGATGATCATTTTCAAACATGTTTCTGCCAAATTCTAGTCACCTTTTGGCCTGTAAACATGTTAGCCTTGCTTGAAATTAATTACCTTTCGCCTAGCTATATGTAAGTCATCTGAAATTAATTTTGGGTAAGTAAATTTTGTTGCATGTTGATTCTGCTTTAAGATACATGCTCTTTTGCTTTGTTGTATGAGTTTTTTTTACTAACCACATATTTGGGTCAGTCAATTCCTAAATGGTCTAAGCCCATTACATGTGCGCCACAGCCCTCCCCTCTCTCCTTTTGTTCCTTTTCATTTTTCTGTTCTTATTTGTTTTTGCTTTTTGTTTATTTATTTTTTATTAGTCAGATTTTTGTGTGTGT
Organism: Secale cereale; assembly: GCA_902687465.1. Taxonomy (NCBI): domain Eukaryota; kingdom Viridiplantae; phylum Streptophyta; class Magnoliopsida; order Poales; family Poaceae; genus Secale; species Secale cereale. The sequence goes on along the minus strand of LR738710.1, from coordinate 626,982,390 downwards.
GTGGGTGTTTTTGGAGTGTTGGGTGAATCTGAAATATATACGCACAAATACCGAAGAATATATGCAAGAATTGTACTGTTATATGATTTTTTTTATATACTAAAAAGGTACAATTTCAGTGTAAAGTTGTGAGCAAGTTTATTTTCTTTCTTCTAGTGAAATAATACTACCACCTATTCATTGTTTCGTATAAAATTTCATTATTTTAACTTCGATTTAGTTATCATTACATTTTCTTTTTTCTTTGAGAGTAATACGAATGCCACTAATTTATTTCTTTTTTTTTAGAAACAGGCTTTCGCCCAATTTTATATATAAAGCATCAATCGAACATAGTACATGACCGAATGATATAGCGTGGTGAGATGACCCTCTTACAAAGCCTAGGATAGATGGATCATGCACAAACCTACCGAAAGAGAAAACACGGAGGCCTAAGGACGCTACCACACTACACCCTACTACATCTAAGCTCCACGACAACCGCCCCCAAGAGGGAGAACGGCGGGTCGTCGCCGTTGCTGAGTCCACAACAAACAAAGGTCTTCACCCGGAGCCCAGACACACAGAGAGGAGAAGAACCACGACGACGTCTTGAAGAAGAGAGCAGCGCCCGTGGGCGTTACCGTCGTTGACGCCAAAGCGTAAGGCTCTCGCCCGGTAGCTCCCGCGTGTCACTACGAGGTCTTCAGTAGAAGTGCGACGAGTCTAGATCCCCAGATCTGGACCGGGGTGCTGCCACTGTGACAAATAGTGCACCCGAGCTACCCGTCGCTATACCCCATGCCGCCCACACAACCAATAGATATAGCCACCACCGCCACCATGGTGCCCGCCGAAGAGCAAACCATGTGGACCACCTTCCAGGGTCGTCGCCCCGGCATCCATGCCACGAGACACCACCAACCGCCCACTTCACTGTGCACAAGCCGCGGCAGGAAAAGCCTGACCTCAGCCCCCGAGCCCGGGTTAGCCATACCACCATAGAGGCGCCCAAACCTGCAATCCCCTCCAATCCCGGTGGACCGAGGGGATATCTCCTAGTGGCCGCCGACGATCACCATCGAGCCATCAGCTCAGACGACCCCAAATTTGCGACCTTTAGCATCGATTTGACTTCCGGCAAACGCCATTTTGACCACCACCATCACAGACCTACACCGAGTCGCCGACACCATAACATGCAAACACCCCCAATCGACCAGCAAGCACCTGCCTTGGCCTGACTGGAGGTGGCCCAGAGTCTTGAACCGACTCCAGTGCGACCTTACGCTAGACGTCGCGCGAGAACTAACCCTAGCCGAAGGACCAAGTCAAACTTCCGCATCGGCGGCTAATCCACAATGCCAACCAACTGCCAGCCATCACACCTCGGACAAGCGGATGTCGCCCCATCAGATTTGGGCATCCCAGATTGAGACCGGCAGCCGCTCGTGGCAACTGGCAACTTCGGTTGTCAAGCAGCCACATCTGAGCCAGCCCCGCCCCCCATCGACCACGCACGCGAAGCCTTTCCACCCCCATCTGAAGCCAGAGACACCACTCATTGTCCACGGCCTCGCTTCCACACGCCCGCGGGCAGGCTGCCGGTCACTGCCGCCGGCGGCACCCGCCGCCTGACGACCCATGGTTGTCAGGCCGCACCGCTCCCAGCCCTCGCCGCAAGGAGCCGCCGCCAGATCCACGACCACAATACGTCCCAATGCGAACCACCACATGCCACACCCACACCGCCCGAAGTGCAGCCGTCGTGCCAACACCACTGAACACGCCACCACGCCGCCGTCGCCTCGGGGACGGCGGCGTGGGAGAGGATAGGGTCCGGGTCAATGATAATTTACCTCTTTCCTAATTCATTCCTTTTAGGAAAAAAATGTGAAATACATTCGGTTGCTCAAACAAGAAACACGATCGAGGTCACTGTAGCACAACCATACTGTCCCGAAGGAAGAAAAAAGCCCCCCACGTCGTCTAGACTCGGTCCCCCGCCGCCAGCAGCTCCTTCCACCTGCTCCTCCCCCCTCGCCACCGCCGGTGGCCACCTCCGGGCAAAGCCCGCGTAGTGGTGGCGGCAGTGGGGCCTTCTCCGTTTCCCATCTCTCTTTCGGTGGGAGCTTCAATCGGCGGCGCTCGATCCAGTTGCCGGTGGCGCGATACGTAGTAGGGGCCAACAGCTGTCGGTGCGGCGGCCTCGCGCATCTCCGGTAGGGCTGTGGCGGCAGTAGTGAGGAGGTGGCAGGTGGGGAGGGCTGGATTTGGTCGAACTCGGCCGGATCTAGCTTCTCCTGTCCGTCCGGCGGATGCAGGGCTCCATGGCTGCTGCGGATGGAGTGGAGGACGCCGGGGTGGCGGCCCAGGGCTCGATGTTGCTGGTTCTTGTCGGCAGGGAGCCTTGGTGCGTGGATCTGGCGGTTACTGCGCGGATCCATGGTCGGTGGTGGTGTTTCGGCCGACGCATCGAGAGGTGCTACGGAGGACGTGACGCGAGATGCATATTGGCGGGCTTCGATCAGGGCGTCCACTGCGTATCTGTGTCGCTAGTGTGGCGGGGTTGTTGGCTCGGTCGACGCGTCCCAGAGGGGGCGGTCTGACTTTACGTCGGGCAGCGGCCCCGGATGAGTTGGTATGGCGGTTGTGGTCTGCGGATGGTTGCCCTGTTCAGCTTGGGTTGTGGGTGACTAAGTCATGCGACGTCGTAGCTCGAGGGCGAGCGGTGGTATGTCAGGACGGTGGTCCCAGAAGGTGGTATGTTGGTGGACTATGCAGGGCACCACGGAGCAGCGGAGGTCGAGGTGGCCGCCTCGAGAGTTCGGCAACATCGATTGCGTTCACCTCGTGTCGCTTGGGTTGTGGGTGACTAAGTCATGCAGCGTTGCAGCTCGAGGGCGAGCGGTGGATGTCAGGACGGCGGTTCCATAAGGTGGTATGTTGGTGGACTATGCAGGGCACCACGGAGCAACGGAGGTCGAGGTGGCGGCCTCGAGAGTTCGGCAACATCGATTGCGTTCACCTCGTGTCGCTTGGGCGGCGAGGTTGCTCTCGATATTATTGGCGGCGTCTCAAGCGTCGCGTTTGGTGGATTGCAGGCACCTTCACCTTGTGGAAGCGTCCCAGATCTGCTCCTTTCATAGCAGTCGTGGCTTCTTCTCTCCGGCAATGGTGGGTTCATCTGTGTGTATGGCATTAGTGTGCTCCAATGATGGTTGTGGCATCTTTGGCAAGTGTGGTGTGGCCTTAGACCTCTTCCAATGCAAAGGTGCTTAGATAAGGTGCTAAGTGCATTTAATAGCTTAGCAATTTAACTCCCCAATGCATAAGTGCTTAACTTGTTGTTGCTAAGCCCACTTTATTAAATGATTTAGCACCTAAACTCTTTCATGCATTGGTCAGCTTCTTTCATTTAAGTAGTTTGCCTAGGTTCACGCGCTTGGCATTGATTCTTCCCGAGGTCACCAAAGTGCTCTCTCTCCTCTTTAATTGTTGTGCCATGTTATTTTTTAGCTTATGTGGCATGCTTAGGCTGGTCACAATGGGCAGGAACATAAGGTAGTAACATACACACTTATCTAGACTATGTTACTACCTCCACAGTGGGTAGGAACATGTAGTTAGTGTCATGCAATGATGCATTTATTAGCTTATAGACTCATTGTTTCTTGAAGTATGTGATGTTCCGGTAACTTAACTAGTTACCACAAGCACCTCACTCTTCATTAAATATGTGCCACATAAGCAACGTTGTATTGAAATATGTGATGTTACTCCTAAGTTCCACCCCATTGTGACCAGCCTTAGCACCTGTCCAACATGGAGCACTGGGAAGGGCCTTATGGTGTGGCGATTCGAGTTGGCTTGGCCATGCGACGAGTGGGGCTTGGCCCTGTTTGTATCGGTTTTCGCCCAGTTTTCCGTAATTAACTGGGCAACCTTCTTCTTAGTTAATGAAACGGGCAAAGCCGTGTTTCGGAAGAAAAAAAACGATCCAGAGCGTATGGAGGCCTCGCTGATACTATTAAATTGCATATCGTTTTACCAGTTCATCTAAAAGATAAGCTAAAGAGAAATTAGATATTTTACACTCCTTGCAACTCGTGGATAATTTGCACAAGAGAAGAGTACGTCCCTGTTATAGCCACCAGCAATCCCAACATCAGTATTCCGATGATCGCCGCAGTCTCCGAAACCGTGAGAGATGCAGCCCCGAAGATCCTGACATAGCAGAGGCACGGCAGCAGCATGCACGCGCACACGCTGAGCAGGGAACCCACCAGCGCCATGAGGTACCCGAAGAAGGGCAACGCGATCGCGACGACCACCGTGCTCAGCACCAGCAGCGTCCTCACCGCCACGGAGGCCGCGGCTCCCTCGCCTACCACGCCACGAAACCTTTCCTCGATGGCCACCGCGATCGGCGTGACCACCAGCGCGTACTTCGAGAAAGGCATGACCACCGTCGTGTATATGGCGATCTTGGAGCTGAGCCTCGCCGCCGGTAGGTTGAGCGTCACCTGGGACTGCACGCCGTCGCCGTACATGAGGTACCCCAGCACGGCCATTGAACCGTAGTTGAGCGTGCACAGCACGAAGCATATCGCTAGCATCTGATTAATTAGGAAGAGAAGTTAGTATTTACGCTTGGCATATGTTAGGATTATTATGACTATCCACCTCCAGCAGCAGATCGATGAGGCGCGCGAAAACTAAATTACTGTTACCTTTGGGAACTGAGATTTTTGCTTCATGGATGTGTACAGCGTCGGGAACACCGCGTGGGTGCAGTAGCCGAAGGTGTAGAGGCCGAGTGCGGTGGGGAGGCCGGTGAGCCGCAATGGCGTAGTAGTGCCTCGCCCGGACAACCCGACGCCGTCGACGGCCGCGGCCCAGAGCACGCTGAGGACGATGGCGACCGACGCGAACACGCCTGCTGCGGAGACGTAGGCGAGCACGCCTAGACTGCGCAGCCACGTCGTGGGCGCGACCATGAGCGCCACCAGCACGACGAACAGCTGTTTCCCCGCAAGCGACACGGGCCCCAGGCGAACGCTGGCGCCGGGGAAAAGCTTGTCGAGGTTGTCGCCGTCGAGGATGAGGAAGCCGATGGCGACGAGGTAGAGCTCGGCGTACATGAAGGCGGACACGACCAGGCGTCCCGGGCGGCCAAAGGCGCGCTCGCCGATGTCCGGGTACGTCCGGATTGCCTGGTCAGCGGCCATGCAACGCCCGAGGAGGAGGCCCGTGTACCAGCAGGTGACGGCCACGGCGGCGAGCAGCGCCAGGCTCAGCCACCCACCCTCCGCGAGCGCGTACGGCATCGACAGCAGCCCAACACCTAGCGTCGAACGGTGTGAATCAAAGCAAGGTGTGCGACAGCGAAACTGAGAGAATTAACAGCATGACTGCGCGAAAAAAAAATTGCATGCAAACCTGCCAAGCCGTTGGTGCCGTTGAGGCAAGTTCGCACGAAGCTGGCATTGCCGTCGTCTTGCCCCCCGCCCTGCGGCGCCTTCCCCGGGCGCGTGGCCTCTTGCGCCCCGAGAAGCGGCACGTCATAGCTCATAGGCACGGCGCAATCCGACCGTGCGTTCACGCTTATTGATATGTACTTGGGGTCTTTATTTGACATTTTACTCTGGTACGAAGCTCCCTTCATGATCCATCCAAGTTTATAGTGTCAGAAAAATTCAGAAGAGGAGATATATATATGTGTGTGTCACTTGAAAGGAACACACCCTGTGAAATCACACGAAATCTTGAACTAACAAAATCATCTTTCGGGCAAGAATTCACAAATCACACCATATGCCCAGCAGTAAGCTGAACCAAGCTAATACCGTAACAGGAATCCATCAAGTTTGAACCCCGTGGATGGGAAGAGGGAGAAAGGGGAGGAGGTACCTGCGATAATGGGGGAGGCGGCGCGGCGGCGCTGCAGGTGGGGAAGACGAGATAGGGCGTAGGAGCGACTGGAGTTGATAATATGGAGAAGAGGGGCGACCGGAGAGTTGGGGCCTAGGGCTGAGAAGATGGAGAAGAGGGGCGGCGGAGAAGCGTTCACGGAACGAGAGGTGCGTCGCTCGGGGCGAGGACGAGAAGAGATGAAGCGGCACGTGACTTATAGAGGGCGATTGTAAATTTGGGCCGGTCACCGACGCAACGTCGAGATACAGGTACGGACAGCCGTTTGATTTGCCTCGCCGCGTCTTCTTTCTTCCCCCTGGCTTCTTCCTTCCCTCTCTCATGCGACGCCGCAGCAGTGCACACAAAACCGAGTATATAGCGAAAAACTACCATGTTACGGGCTATCGTTACAAAACACTATCACTTTTTTAAATTTCTCAAAAGTCTACCACAATTTCGATTCGCTGTTTCAAAAAACCCTAATGGTTGAGCAGTTAAGTTTTAAGCTAGATTATGAAAGCTCGGGCTCAATCGTCAGGTTGACCGTTAGGTTTAAACGTTAGATTGACCGTTGACAGGTGGGAAAAAAATATTTTTAAAGAAACAAACAGGTCCTGTGATATTTTTATAAGGCAATCGGTCCCTGTAAAAAAATACAAAAAGCAATCTGGTCCTCGCCGGCGAGCTCGTCGCCGGAACCAATGTGTTGTCATGCCGACGTTGCCAGCGACAAGCAGCAACTGCTCGCATCTGGCGCCGCCCAGGCTGCTGCTCACGGACGCATTTGGCGCCGCCCGGGCTGCTGGTCGTCGGTGCTCCCCATGGTGCTGCTCGCGGCAGGCTGCCAATGGCGCGAGCTGAGAAGACAGGCGGCGGCGCGAGCCTGCCCATGGCACGACCGACCGTGGTTGTGGAGCAGTCGGAGGTGGACAGTCATGCTCTTGCCTTCCCGCATCTGTTGCCGCCCTAGCTGCTCCTGCTCCTGCTGAATGTCGTGCCAGCTGCTTCTATCGTGCTCCGGTGGAATGGGGAGTGGCCGGAGGGAGCCCGTTGTGGCGGCTGCTGAACGCGGCCGGAGCTCCTGCTCCTGCTGAGCGTCGCCACGGGGAGCGGACGGACGGAGCCCGTCGTGCCGGCTGCTGGCTGTAGGAGGCCTCGGGCAGCGGCCCACGACGGCGGCGGCGCTGGCTGTAGGTCGCTCGGGGGAGAGAGATAAGAGCATCTCCAACAGCCGCTGAAAAAGGCGCGCGCGCTAAATCGGCGTTTTCGCGCGCGCGGGAAAAAACCGCGCTCCAGCGGCGGCGGGAAAGACGCGCGCGCGGGAACCGCTTGCGCGCGCGCGCGAAACGGCGGCCTCCCGCGCGCCTTTTTTGCGGCGGCGCGCCCCGCGCGCGCTATAAAACGCCGCGCGCCGCGCCCTCCTCGCTGCACCTCTCCCTCTCCCTCTCTCCTCCTCTCTCTCGCGCCCGCCGACCCCGACCGCCGCACCGGAGCACCGCCGCCGCACCGGAGCACCGCCGCCGCCCCCGACGCGCCACCATGCCGCCGCGCCGCCGTTCTTCGTCGGGCTACCGCGGCGTCCGCGAGCGCCCGAACGGCGGCGGGTTCTACGCCGAGATACGCTCCGGCGATCTCCGGCTCCCCCTCGGCACCTACGAGACGGCGCACGAGGCCGCCCGGGCGTACGACGCGGCGGCGTGGCGCCTAGGCAGGCCGCGTCGTCAGATGAACTTCGACGACGCCCGCACCCTCGAGCAGGCGTTGGAGCTCGCCCCGCCGCCTCGTCTGCACACCACACGAGATCGTGCGGAGCACACGGCGGCGCAGAACCGCCTCCTCGTCGCCCAGGAGGACGAGCGACGCATGGCGGAGTGGCGCCGCCTCCACCCGGAGGACGTCGTCGCCGAGCATCAGTTCTGGGAACGTCGCCGCGAGGACAGGCGTCGTCGGAGGGAGTTGGCGTGTCAGCAGAGCGCCATCCGCGATGCCGGCGGCCAATCCATCTTCGCTGATGAAGATGACCGCTGGTTCGACATTTGGCTGTCGACCTCCTCCGACGACAACAACGAAGGCGATGATGATGACTGGAGTGATTAGTTTTTTTTAATGTTTTCGAACTATATATCTATCTATCTATGTTTTACTATCTATCTATGTTTTACCTATGTTTTATTATTAGAACTATGTTTTTTATTATTATCTATGTTGAACTATTATGAAAAAAAAAGTGTGCGCGCGCTGTATTTTTTGGGCACCGCTGGAGCAGCACGCGCGCGCTGCAAAATAGCGCTGCTGCTGGAGCCAGCACTGCGCGCCGCGGCAAAACAGGCGTTGCGCGCGCGCTATATGGTTTTTTTGGGCGCGCCGCTTAGCGCGCCTGTTGGAGATGCTCTAAGGGAAGGTCAGGGAGAGAAGAAAGAGAAGGGGAATGAAGAGAGAGAGAGATGGCATGTGGGATCCACATGTCATTTAACGGTCAAACAAACAGTCAACAAACATTTTATTTAGGAGCGGACCCTACCTGTCATAAACCGGATCAATTTTAAATCACATTGTCATTTGGATTTTTTGGAACAACGAACCAAAATTGTGGTAGACTTTTGAGAAATTAAAAAAGTGGTAGTTTTCTGTAAGGATAGCTCGTAATGTGGTTGTTTTTTGCTATATACTCCACAACGCCCTACCCCCACCCACCCCCACCCGACGACCCAGCGCGCCGCACTCACCGTGCTGACTCGTCGCGCTCCCCGCATTCACCGGCTCCAGCCAAAAAATGAGTCGCAATTGCAGCTCCCCGGCTCTACGGTTGTAGCACCGTGTGATTGTTGTCGCGCTTTGCCGGTCAAGTTTGCAGGTCGCCAGCGACCGATTGCAGCATCCTCCTCCCTATCCCACGCTAGATCTCATCACCGAGAATCACAACAAACCACCACCGGCGCCTCGTTGTGGTGAAGAATGGATGTAGCAAAAGCAGTCGACGGTAATAGCAAAAATCCACATGGCTGCAGCAAAAAACATCGTCTCGCTGTTTAGGGGGTCGCAGCTAGGTCGTAAAATGGATGTAGCAAAATATTCCTCGATGGTAGCAAAAAAACGACGTTGGTGGAAACAAAAAAAAAATGACGTTGCCGCCGTTGGGTGAGGGGCGGTGTGTGAATGATTGCAGCAAAAAAGTGTTGCAACGTCCATATGCGTCAAGTTCTAGCAAAACCGTGTAGTTTGTGGTTGTCGTCCCTTAGCTCCTCCGTGTTTGTAACATCGCTGCATATATCGTCGGCCGTTGCAACTCCCGGGTGAAAAAAAGGGTTGCGGCCCCACGCGAATGTGGATGTAGCTTTTGTCGGGTATTGTTGTAACAAACGACGACGATCACGTCGCTGACTATGCTCCTGATCCGGCAAAATTCATCACCGCATGCAGCATCTTGAAACGCCGATTCCAGCATACATCATAGCTGATTCCAGCATCCCATCCGACGGTTTAGGAGGAAATCCATGCCCGGAAGCGCCGGCGGCACGATCTTGGTTTTACAGCGAGCTGGTTACCGTCGCCGGCACCGATGGTGCCTCGCCGCATAGCAAAACGCGTATGGTGGATTGGAGTTTGAAGGCCCATGCGTGTGGGAAGATTTGCTCGGGAGGGGTGGGGGTGTTGGCAGCCATCTCCGTTGGTAGTTCATCTCCGGGGAGACGCTGCCGTGTCTGGGCAAGAAGGCTGCGGCAAAGAAGAAGCTGCAGCCCGTCGCGAGTGTGAGGTAGATGTAGTGTGAGAAGATAATGGAGGAGAAGGAGCGTTGGGGTGGGCCCATGTACCTTACATGTTGTGATCTGAAGGGCTACGCTCGTGGACGCGACCGGCCAAATCTTCGGCCGGGTGGCAACGATTCCCCTTGTAGAAAGTATAGGAGTACATCCGAGACGTGCATCATGAGAAGTGTGGACGGACCAGATTGCAGTAGCACGTGGACACGAGTGCCAAAACTGATTTTCGGTTATACTTTGGTTGCTCTGCACTTTACATGTTGTCCTATTTTTTTTCTCAAATACGCATAAACACGCGTATCATCACATTAGAGAAAAAGCGGCAAAGAAGCCAGTACAACGCCAATCACAAGGATTAGCAACCACGCACACCCACACAAACTACGAAATATGCATCATCTAGATCAAGCCCAAGCCGATGGCCACGAGGCAAGCACCAGTGACTGGTGCCAGCTGCTAGTGTAGTATTATCTTTACCTTTTTGCTGAGACATGTGATTGCCTTTCTAACCAGCGAAATGGGAGCGCACCATGCACATGGTAGGCAGGCCCGACCAAAAACAATACGCACCACAATGCACCACGGTAATTTGGTGTAGAGCTGTGGGTATGAGCTTTTTTTTAGAAAATTTCCGATTTATTCATCTTTAATCATGGCAGTACAACGAATACCAAAAATAATAGAAATTACATCTAGATTCGTAGACCACTTAGCGACGACTACCAGCACTGAAGCGAGCCGAAGGCGCGCCGCCATCATCGCCCCTCCATCGCCGGTGTCGGGCACAACTTGTTGTAGTAGACAGTCGGGAAGTCGTCGTGCTAAGGCCCCGTAGGACCAGCGCACCAGAACAGCAACCGCCGCAGATGAAGAAGAACGTAGATCAGAAAGATCCAATCCGAAGACACACGAACGTAGACGAACAACGACGAGATCCGAGCAAATCCACCAAAGATAGATCGCTTAACTCCGTGCATACGCCAGACCAAAGATAATATGTTTCGAGAAATCGAAACATCCTGACTATAGGCTGTGTGATGTTTATTCATAAATGTGAAAAAGAGATTGTGCACCATGAGAATGACTTGCACTGTTGTGCACTATGTATGCTACTCCCTCTGTCCCGTATTAATTGTCGCTCAAGGTAAGTGAATGTACAAAACAGGTCCTCCGTTATACTTTTCAACAAGGATACTGTAATTTTATTTTCAAACGCTTTTGCGCAAAGAATACCAAAAAAAACAGAACGAAAGGCTTTACACAAGGCACACCAGTAGGTGACTGAAAAGCAA
>LR738710.1:626958815-626971258 GCA_902687465.1 Secale cereale | reverse complement strand
AAAAAAAAAAACAGGATTGGCAAAACAAAACTTTAAAATATAGAATGCCTAGCTGCCTAGCGGAAAGGAACTAGTAAGACAAGGGGAAAAAACGGTCAAATATATAGTGGTGCAAAAATGGACGGGCTCTCTCGCGACCCCGACCCCGCGCCCCTCCACCAGCCCCCACCGGCGGCGGCCACCCTGCCGGCGCCTCGCGTGCTCCCGCGCTCGCGGCCGCTGCCCCCAGCCAGTAGGTTGCGGCTGGAGAACGGAGGTCGGCGGAGTGCACAGGTCTCCCGCTCGCGCTCCCCGACGGCTGCAGCGGCGACCACTCCGGCTGCAACGACGAGCTTTCCGGCTCCGACGCCCGCCGCGCCCGCCACCCTTGCCGGCCCCTCCTCCAACCTGCTGCTGGCGTCGATCCCCATCGCCCCTCCCCCGCTCGATCCAGATCAGGCGGATCTGGATCCCGTCTCTCGGTCGCCTCCGGCTGTCCGGAGCGATGCTCCTGGCGTTGTGACGGAGGTGCTGCTCGGGGCCTGGGCCCCCGACGACGTTGTGCGCCCCCCGCGGCCGCTGCTGGCTGCATCGTGGGCCTCCCTCGCCGACGACGACGGCGGCAGCGACGATGACGACGTGCTCGCCCCTTTGACGCCGTTGTCTGTCAGATCCAGCGTGGTGTGTGGTCAGGCTGCTGCTGCTGTTGTCGCTGATGCTCCTGAGGCGGCTTTGGAGCAGGGTTGGGTGAAGGTGGGGGGCCGGCGTCGTCCAAGGCAGGAGTTGACTCCCGCGCCGCCGCACAGGATGGAGTCTGCCAGCTCCCTCGCCTTCAAGCGGCGCGCCTACGGCCTCTGTTACCGCTGCTTGGATCCAGAGCATTTCGTCGCTGATTGCCGCGGTCCTGTCAGATGCTTGGCATGTGGCCTCCCGGGCCATCGTGAGCGTGGTTGCCCCTCGCGCCAGCCTTTGGAGGAAGGCCCTCACCTCCGTCCCTGCTCGCCTCCGGCTTCCCTGCGTTGTCCGAGGGACATGCCGGACTGCCGAGCTCCTCGCCACTGCAGCCACCCGACTCCTGGATCTCCGCATCCGCAACGACGCTCTTGGGCCTCGATTGTTGCCCCTCCGGCTGCAGCGGATCCCAGCATGTGTGCTGCTATTGATTTGGGTTTGCTCGAGCCTCTCCTGCCTTCTCAGATGGATGTGTTGCGCTCTGAGATGCAGGCTTTGACCGTGTCTCGTTTGGAGGAGGTGGTCCAGCCCCTTCGCGACATGATGACTGCTTTACAGGGGTGGACAACTCTGCTCGGGGGATTCTTGGAGCGGATGGAGGTTGTTGCTGGCCGGCTGGGCCACTTGCCAGAGCTCCCTCTTGCGTCGGCTCCTATGGTTGCGCCTGCTGTTGGCTTCATGGATGAGGCGGATGTGGAGCTATTTGGTAGCTTCTCGCCTCGTGCTGGGTCCAGTCCGACGGCCCCTGTGTTGCCGGACTTCGCGGATGTGGCCTCCGCCGAGGCTGTGTCTCCTGTGCTGGAGATCATGCCCGAGCTGCAGGTGTTGTGTGGGGAAACTGTGTCGCCTCCGCCGATGGAGCAGCTAAAGCTGGGCTCTCTCCAGGCTTCGGAGGTGACCCTGGTGCCGTTGCCACCCCCCGTGGAGCCTTGTCAGGCGTCAGCCAGCCTCCCTCTCGGCGTCGTGGAGCGCGGAGTTTTAGATGATGTTGTTCCTACAAGTGTTGTGGTTGTTGCGCCTAAAGCGTCGACACCTCTGCCCGGGGCTCTCCTCGCCAAAGAGATTTGTGATTTCCTTGTAGCTTTGGAGGCTACTGACCCTGGATCCGGGAAGACGATTGGTTGTCTCCTGAAGGAGAGGGCCATCAGGGATAAGAAATCAGATAAGTGCAGAAGCAAGAAGAGTGACGCTATAAGAAAGGCGTCCGCAGTTGCTTGATGATGATGATGATGATGATGGTTATTTTGTGGGGGCAGTTCTGTGAGGTTGCGTCTCATATGCCGGCAATTGGTTGGGTTAGCGTGTTGGGGGTGTTTTCATGTTTGCCCTTGTGGTTTTGTGGCCTCATGATTTGGGAGTAGTCCGCTCGCATCATCGGGTTGTGGCTTGGTTGCCTTCCGTGGTCAAGTTGTAACGGTTTTCGCCCGGTTTTCCGTTAATTAACTGGGCAATTCTCTTCTTCTTAATTAATCGATGAGGCAAAACTTTTGCCTCCGTTTCGAAAAAAAAAGGGGAAAAAACGGTCTTTTCACAAAGATGCACAAGGGGCTTTAGAAGTGGGACACCTTGAGGAAGGTGAAGTGCTCACCGCTGCCTTTCCTCTAACCTCGTTGATCCCGTCAAGCCTCTTCAAATATTTTTATTTATGAACAACAATACGAGTGGTTATATCTAATCTAAACCTCTGGTTAGCGGTTGTGCAAATATAGAGTTCAGAAGGGTAACTGTCAGGCTCTTTAATCACTATTTAAATTAAATAATCGCCATGCCACAGCCACATCACACGTGGAAAAGAAACGGGAAACGTGCCTGCACCTGCACTAGCACACACTGGACCTGGAAGAGACCTCTCTACCCACTGAAAACAACGGGTTTGCTTCGTTTAGAAATGCTCTGTTTCATGACAAATATAGGGTTAAATTCGACGGATGCACCGACAGAAACGACATGATCACGGACTGTTCGATTAAGATAAACACGTTACACGAGAGGGCAGCAACTAATACTCCGTTTGTTATTTAAGAACCTACCAAGCGTGAAAAGCTGAAGCAGATCTACAGTCTGAACAGTCTGGTATCCTGCTGGGTTTCATCTTTTGTCCAGATTTCACCACATTTCTGGAAAATGAGTGCCGCCATCAGTACTGTGGAGCTTCAAATGAAATAACAAAATTCTCATCATGGCCTGGCATCCTAGCGGCTATTTCCAGACCACATCGCCGAAGAATCTGAGAGCAGGGGCGCCTCTGACCTCCACATCAAGAAGCGGCGCTTGGATTAGCTCTAGGCCGCCAAGCTCACGATCTCTGCTTATCATATCGAGGGCACGTGCTTCTTCCTGAAAACGTCAAGTTCAAACTAATTCAAGAAACGAACTCTAAGGGATGTAGCATTGCTAAGTTATGATTATGCGATTGGAAGCTCCTTGCCAAACGGAATCATGTGAATTACAGCACGTGTACCGACTTGCCAGAATGGTAGCAGCTCTGTACCTTGCGTTTCGTAGAACAAAATCTGCACTCAGATGTAGAGGGGGGCAATACTTGATTTACGATAAGCCTTGTTGCTGGCGCACCATCCTTCTTTAAAGATGCATGGAACCTTGATGACTCGGTAATCGCCATCACCTAAGAAAGTGAGCACCCACAAGCATGATCAAATCGATGCAGTTACCATGTATGTGTTTTATGCGTTTAAATCTTTGCTAACACATTTTTGCATCAAAGGTTGGGCATTTACCGTAGGAATCGTCACAATGATAAATTCAGTTGATTGTGGATCTTGCATAAGCTCATGTACTCTGGCAATCTGCTTTCTTAGCAGCTCTATCCTGGCAGGCTTTATAAAATAGAAACATGATCAGTCTGTAATACATGCTACAAACATAACTATCCAACTGAAACAGGAAATTAGTATGCACTTACATCAATTTGGTCTTTGCCGAAAGCTGATTTAAGAGCTGGGAAGGACGACGCTAAATTCACAGCCTGAAAAGTCCGTGGAATTACATGTGTTATGCTTACTTGCACATTCGCATAAACACGAGATTGGTTTCAGGGTCCCAGCAAAGCATAATTCAGGAAAGTTTCCAAACGAGTTTCAACAGCTGGTACAAAAATCTGTGCTTCCTACATCACTGTGGATGCGCACTGTATTTATAGCGTTTATTTTCTTTAACTATTTGATTGAATTCAATACCAACATGTAGTCAAAAGGCATTGTGACCAACATGTAGTCACAACAAGAACACTATAGTTCTGTCACAATGCACCAACATGTAGTCGAAAGGCCTTGTGACCTGTAGCATGCACCACCTAGTATCTCATATGATTACTCATTTGGGCATATCAACGCCATAAATAAATTAACTAAAGATACAACAACAACAACAACAACAAAGCCTTTAGTCCCAAGCAAGTTGGGGTAGGCTAGAGGTGAAACCCGTAAGATCTCGTGACCAACTCATGGCTCCGGCACATGGATAGCAAGCTTCCACGCACCCCTGTCCATAGCTAGTTCTCTGGTGATACTCCAATCCTTCAGGTCTCTCTTAACGGACTCCTCCCATGTCAAATTCGGTCTACCCCGACCTCTCTTGACATTCTCCGCACGCTTTAGCCGTCCGCTATGCACTGGGGCTTCTGGGGGCCTGCGCTGAATATGCCCAAACCATCTCAGACGATGTTGGACAAGCTTCTCTTCAATAGGTGCTACCCCAACTCTATCTCGTATATCATCATTCCGGACTCGATCCTTCCTCGTGTGGCCACACATCCATCTCAACATACGCATCTCCGCCACACCTAACTGTTGAACATGTCGCCTTTTAGTCGGCCAACACTCGGCGCCATACAGCATTGCGGGTCGAACCGCCGTCCTGTAGAACTTGCCTTTTAGCTTTTGTGGCACTCTCTTGTCACAGAGAATGCCAGAAGCTTGGCGCCACTTCATCCATCCGGCTTTGATTCGATGGTTCACATCTTCATCAATACCCCCATCCTCCTGCAGCATTGACCCCAAATATCGAAAGGTGTTTTTCTGAGGCACCACCTGTCCATCAAGGCTAACCTCCTCCTCCTCACACCTAGTAGTACTGAAACCGCACATCATGTACTCAGTTTTAGTTCTACTAAGCTTAAACCCTTTCGATTCCAAGGTTTGTCTCCATAACTCTAACTTCCTATTTACCCCCGTCCGACTATCGTCAACTAGCACCACATCGTCCGCAAAGAGCATACACCATGGGATATCTCCTTGTATATCCCTTGTGACCTCATCCATCACCAAGGCAAAAAGATAAGGGCTCAAAGCTGACCCTTGATGCAGTCCTATCTTAATCGGGAAGTCATCAGTGTCGACATCACTTGTTCGAACACTTGTCACAACATTATCGTACATGTCCTTGATGAGGGTAATGTACTTTGCTGGGACTTTGTGTTTCTCCAAGGCCCACCACATGACATTCCGTGGTATCTTATCATAGGCCTTCTCCAAGTCAATGAACACCATATGCAAGTCCTTCTTTTGCTCCTTGTATCTCTCCATAAGTTGTCGAACCAAGAAAATGGCTTCCATTGTCGACCTCCCAGGCATGAAACCAAACTGATTTTTGGTCACGTTTGTCATTCTTCTCAAGCGGTGCTCAATGACTCTCTCCCATAGCTTCATTGTATGGCTCATCAGCTTAATTCCACGGTAATTAGTACAACTCTGAACATCCCCCTTGTTCTTGAAGATTGGTACTAATATACTCCGTCTCCATTCTTCTGGCATCTTGTTTGCCCGAAAAATGAGGTTAAAAAGCTTGGTTAGCCATACTATCGCTATGTCCCCGAGGCCTTTCCACACCTCAATGGGGATACAATCAGGGCCCATCGCCTTGCCTCCTTTCATCCTTTTTAGAGCCTCCTTGACCTCAGACTCCTGGATTCGCCGCACAAAACGCATGCTGGTCTCATCAAAGGAGTCATCAAGTTCAATGGTAGAACTCTCATTCTCCCCATTGAACAGCTTGTCGAAGTACTCCCGCCACCTATGCTTAATCTCCTCATCCTTCACGAGGAGTTGGTCTGCTCCGTCCTTGATGCATTTGACTTGGCCAATATCCCTCGTCTTCCTCTCTCGGATCTTGGCCATCTTATAGATGTCCCTTTCCCCTTCCTTCGTGCCTAACCGTTGGTAGAGGCCCTCATACGCCCTACCCCTTGCTTCACCAACAGCTTGCTTTGCGGCCTTCTTCGCCATCTTGTACTTCTCTATGTTGTCGACACTCCTATCCAAGTACAGGCATCTGAAGCACTCTTTCTTCTCTTTAATCGCCTTCTGGACGACATCATTCCACCACCAGGTATCCTTATCTTCGCTTCTCCTTCCCCTGGACACTCCAAACTCCTCCGAGGCCACCTTACGAATGCAAGTCACCATCTTCATCCACACATTGTCCGCATCCCCTCCCTCCTCCCAAGGGCCCTCCTTAATGACCCTCTCCTTGAACGCCTGAGCTAACTCCCCCTTGAGCTTCCACCACTTCGTTCTAGCGACTTTGGCACGCCTATCCCGCTGGACACGAGTCCGAAAGCGGAAGTCAGCAACCACCAGCTTATGTTGAGGTACAACACTCTCTCCAGGTATCACCTTACAATCTAGGCACGCACGCCTATCTTCTCTTCTCGAGAGGATGAAATCAATCTGGCTAGAGTGTTGGCCACTACTAAAAGTCACCAGATGTGATTCTCTCTTTCTAAAGAGGGTGTTAGCTACAATCATGTCGTAGGCTAGAGCAAAGCTTAAGACATCTTCTCCTTCCTGATTCCTGGTGCCATAGCCAAAGCCCCCATGCACCCCTTCAAAACCTGTGTTAGATGTACCCACGTGGCCATTGAGGTCTCCTCCTATGAAGAGCTTCTCACCAATCGGTACACTCCTAACCATGTCTTCCAGGCCTTCCCAGAACTCCCTCTTGGTGTTCTTTAGTTAAATAAATTAACTAAAGATATTTCTAAGTATTACCTAAGAGAAAAGAGTGTGGAGGGTTTCAAAACAGGAAACAAACCGGCACAAAAGTATTTGGCCTTATAATGGGTACTCTAATTGTCCAAGAAGAAAAAAGGCGAGTTGAACCTAACAAAACAGTTTGTTTGGCTTCGTTTTCTCTTTCTACCATTTAAATTCGTTACAATAAGTCCATAGCCCAATTTAATGATTACACTGCATGGAAAAATCTTAGCTTTGATGCAGTTTGTAGCTTTAGCCGATATAAAAAACAAATCCCGGGAAATCTTACCACTATGGTTGCATGGCATGGGTGCAAAGTTTAGTCTCACATGGAGGGAAGTTGATATCAACATACAAGGGACTCTCGCTCTCTCACTCCTCCTAAGAGCTTGGGAAGAGGACCGATACATGCCGCTCCTCCTCCGCCATTTGCCTCGCACATGTTTCGTGAAAGAGCCAAGCCAAGGTCAGGCGCCGGTTGGAATGGATAATTAATAAATAATAATTATGATTCATTAACGGGGGTCAATAGGAAGTTAGAGCTATGGAGACAAACATTGGAATTCAAAGGTTTTAGACTTAGTAGAACCAAAACCGAGTACAAGAGGTGCGGTTTCAGTACTACTAGGCACGAGGAGGAGGTTAGCCTTGATGGGCAGGTGGTGCCTCAGAAGGACACTTTTAGATATTTGGGATCTATGCTGCAGAAGGATGGGGATATCGATGAAGATGTGAATCATCGAATCAAAGCCGGATGGATGAAGTGGCGCCAAGCTTCTAGCATTCTCTGTGACAAGAGAGTGTCACAAAAGGTAAGAGGCAAATTCTATAGGATGGCGGTTCAACCTGCAATATTGTATGGCGCTGAGTGTTGGCCGACTAAACGGCGACATGTTCAACAGTTAGGTGTGGCGGAGATGCGCACGTTGAGATGAATGTGTGTCCACACAAGGAAGGAGCGAGTCCGAATGATGATATACGAGATAGAGTTGGGGTAGCGCCGATTGAAGAGAAGCTTATCCAACATCGTTTGAGATGGTTTGGGCATATTCAGCGCAGGCCCCAGAAGCGCCAGTGCATAGCGGACAGCTAAAGCGTGTCGATAATGTCAAGAGAGGTCGGGGTAGACCGAACTCGGCATGGGAGGAGCCCGTAAAGAGGGATCTGAAGGACTGGGGTATCACCAGAGAACTAGCCATGGAAGGGGTGCATGGAAGCTTGCTATCCATGTGCCAGAACCATGAGTTGGTTGCGAGATCTTATGGGTTTCACCTCTAGCCTACCCCAACTTGTTTGAGACTAAAGGCTTTCTTGTTGTTGATTCATTAATGTACGGGTTAATAACAAACATTTCCAACTTGTTCAGATGTGGTTTGTTACCGACTCAGATCGTGGGTTTATCCAAAGTCTTACTCGGCCAACTATATAAAGATAAGTTCAGCAACCCTTGTCGTCACCCATCAGATCGCATCTGCTACCTCGCACTCGCACTATCATTCCTCTCACCGTGTCGCTCTTGGCTTTCCCATCCCGACAACCACGTGCACGAGAGTAGGGCTCCAGAACCGTGCCCTTAGCGAACCTTCACCCCGTGAAGGGCGATTAGGTTTTTGGGGGCCGTCTCGGCGTCTTCGTTCGACTACTTCCACAACCGCGGCAACTTCCACGACTTCCGACTTTGCCGATCTTGCTATGGCCGACACCGGCAAGAATGCCACCGATGCAGCCATTCCGACCAGATCGTACATCCCGTTCACCTTGTTCATGTGAATTTCACAGATATACAAGTTGTGTGTTTCATATGTACTCGCATGACTAGTTTAGAGTATGTGATTAATTTTGCTAGCATTCTTCTCATGATATTAATCTTGATTAAATTAATTAAAAAATTGCTCATTATTCCAACAATCCAAAAAATCTAATTTGTTTACACAATTTTTTATTCAAGGTTGCTACTGCTCTGAAACCAAACTCGTATAAGGGTGTGCACTTTAAGCGTTGGCAAACAAAACCATCTTGAGACTAATCACTATTTACGTGTACCCAGAGAACACGAGGCAAAAGATACACACACCAAGAGGGCCGAGAGACAGTCTAGAGCCATTGTGCTGCAAAAGAATTCTTACAGGTTCAACGGAAAGAATGTGGTCGTTCAAACTGCGTTCAGAACAGTGAGCCACAAGATGGTTCTCATTTGCCAAAGCTTAAAGTGCACACCCGTAAACGGGTTCTGTTTCAGAGCAGCAACAAAGCCTTGAATTGAAAATTGCCTAAACAAACAAGGTTTTAGGATTGTTGGAATAAGTAGGAAATTTATAATTAACTCAATCCACATTTATACCATGACAGCCGTGCTAGCAATATTAATCACACTCTAAACTAGGCATGCGAGTTACGTACAAAACATAGAACTCGCATATCTATAAAATTCGCAGAAATAGCATTCCCATGAACGAAAAAGAGGTGAAAAGATATACTCCCTCCGTCCTTTGAAGAGTGTACTTTCCAACAAACAAACATTTTTTTTTACCGTATTTATTCAATAATACATCAATATTTATACCATCAAATTAGTACCATTAGATTCATAATAAAATATATTTTCATCATATACCTACTTGGTTTCACAAACATTGATATATTTTCGCATAAGTCCGGTCAAACTTTAAGATAGTTTGACCCTCCAACAAAGTTGGAATTACACTCTTTAAAGACAGAGGGAGTACAATCTAGTCAAGTGGCGGCAGTCATGCTGGTGTCGGCCATGGCGAGATCCGCAATGTCAAAGTCATGGAAGTAGCCAAAGGTGAGCAGTCATAAAGACACACTCCCCAAGAAACTTATCACCCTTCACCCGCTGCGGGTTCGTGAAGGCGCATTTCCAGAGCCCTGCTCTTCCATGCAGCCAAGATGAGCGAGAGGAACAGTGAAAGTGGTGCGAGCGGGCAGATGGTAGATGCACTCTGATGGGTGACGGTTAGGGTTGCCAAACTACTCTCTTTATAGTCGGTGGGATAAGACGATGGGATAAACCCACATCCAAGTCGGTAACAGCCCACCATCAAACAAACCGGAAATGGCTGTTACTAACACATCTACTAATGACTCGTAACTAATACTCCCTCCGTCCCAAAATTCTTGTCTTCGATTCGTCTAAAAACGGATGTATCTAGTCACGTTTTAGTGTTACATACTTTTCTATCTTGACAAATCTAAGACAAGAATTTTGGGACGGAGGGAGTAATAAATAATTAGCAACTCTAACCAGCAAGCTAAAAAACATATACTTAGCATGGGTCTAAGCCCGGCTCGACGAGACACTACACGCGCGTGTGTTACATGGCATGACGAGGCAGGCGGCAGCGGCAAAGGAGAGTGCGTGTATCGGTCTTCTTCAGAAGCTATTAGCAGGAGTGAGAGAGAGTCCCTTATTATATGTTGGTCTCAACTCCCCTCCACTCTCCATGTGGGACTAGACTTTGCACCTATGCCATGCAACAAGTAGGCCTTTGGATTTTCTAAGGAATTATTTTCTTATATGAGCGAAAGCCCACAAACCCTAACAGTTTGTCCCTGCCGCTGTTCCTTAATAATTACTACTTCGATCAACATTATGTAAATATCGCAAGGAAAAAAACACGCGCAAACACATACTCTATCAAGCGAAGTTCATGTAATCAGGATAAAGCTATAAGAGGCAAGGTTAGTGGTTGCGGCAAAGCTCACCTTATTGGCCATACCAAGGAGCTTTTCCATTAAAGTTGTAGCAGATAAAAGGTTAAGTGTATGCCCCTGTGCAGTATATAAGTAAAATAACCCAATCAGAAGTAAAAGAAGCAGAAATAGAACAGACTTGGATTCAAGGCAAAGTGAAGTGTGCATACAGTGGCCGCGGTATCCAAAACTATGCGCCTAAATTTATTGCTCTCTTGCAGTTCAACGATTTGCATCAGCTGCAAGGATACGCTTCAGGTGATGACTAAACTTTATAAAGTATGTAATGAATAATAAATTCCCCACCAAACTGTAAACTTTGATTGATACCTTCGAAATCGCAATGGCTTCTCCAAATCCAGGAGTTTTCATCAGCATTTCATGCAGCTTATTCTTTCCCAGCTTTAAAGGCCAGACATCATGGGATAAGTAATGTTAACTAGCAAGATATTAAAACAAAAGAATGCCTCTGCTCGAAGAAATAGCAAACAAAAGATAAATTTTATGGTACTCTGTCTGATCAGACAATGTTGAATAAAAAGTGCATGTGAAATAGTTGGCCAACTGACCAGTGGTATGCAAATATGATGCAGTGTGCTACATAATAAGGTATATAAGCATATGAAACCAACAACTCGTGTCCAAAGTCCAAACTCAAGACACATCATTATCTAGGTGTGTTGCGATTGCGAATGAAGAAAATGGCAATGCAAGAACAAGCATACATGTAGCCTATGGCGTATACGATTTAAGTATCAATGTAGATGCAAATAAAAAGAAACTTTACTGAAAATGCCATTGTTCAGTTGGAAATTGGAGATGGACAACAAAAGGACTCGAGATAGCCAACAGAAATTACATGCAACTTTAGTCTGATACTCAAATGTTCTCACTGAACCATGACACTGGAAATCAACTAAAATGCAAGATGGAGAAGTTAAAAAAAAAAAAGATTTCCGAGGTGATGTTTACCGGATCAGCAAGGACTCCAAGCCCTATCTTGTCCAGTATATTACGCATGAAAGATCCACTGTTAGAAGATTCCTCCTTTGTATTAACATGGCCAATCTGTAAAGAAACAAGTTCCATCCATCATCAAAGCAACAAGCATGATCAGAATTGGATCCTCTACATAACGTCATGAAGTGTACAAGCATGGCATAACACAGTTTCAACTACGAAATCGAAAACATCAACCTCTTCTTACATTCACTACCTCCAGGATTATAAAAAGTGTTTGTTTTATGATTGGACAGTTGATGGTGGCCATGCACACCGAACAGATAAAACTGCAAGATGGCAAAAAAATATTGCAAACCATTCCAGTGCAACTGCTCCTACCTCGGCAGCAAAAAGAGAGTCGACTCCATTAACAGGTACGATATTACCGCCACTCAGGTCCTATAAACAAAAAAAATGCAAGATATTCAAAAGAGGGGCTAAAGAAGTAGTCCCACTAGCATTGCATAACAATACAAGAGTCAGATACTTGTTCAAATGTATCACCCAGTGAATGTGCTGGGTGCATAGAAACTATGAGCGTCGGTTCACCATGCTTGGCAAATTTCATAGCAAGCGATGCTGCCATGCTTGTTGTCCCAACACCACCTTTGCCTCCAAGCACGTAGTACCTCTTTGTGTCGGCAACCATCTCACCAAATCCGCCATTCACCTCCACCAGACTGGAATTGTATCTTGCTGTACAAAATTTCAGAAATGGCACTATTAGTGTGTCCCCTGTGCTTCAGAGCAGCAGTCTGGTTTTAAGTTATCAAATCTGGAATTCAGTAGAGAATTCACAACCGATCATGGCTCATAAGAAAAGTATGATACAGATTCCAGGCATTGTCCAAGCTCGTACAACACAACGCAGCATTATCCCACAAGGAGAAATTGATTGGCATACAGAATCTAATATCCATAACATGACAGCAACCAAACAGACCAAGAACTACAACTAGCAGCGAGTAAAATGCGTGCATTCGATTCTTGTTACATAAGAGCTGAGAGAGGGAGGGGGGGGGG
>LR738710.1:626936429-626958791 GCA_902687465.1 Secale cereale | reverse complement strand
GGGGGGGGGGAGGTTGGACAGGAGGGCAAACCTTGGGTGCTCCAGTGAGCCACGAGGGGCTCCACCGCCGGCGGCGTAGAGAGGCGGCGGCAGGCAGCGAGGGTGAGGCGCCGAGCCGTAGGGTTCAGGAGAGCTGCCATTTGGGCTATAGGGCTCTTGGGTTGGCCGGGACTGGGTTCAGGTCTTTACGAATTGGGAATCTTTCCCTCAGAAAAAAAAAACCGAATTGGGAATCTGAAGAAAGCTCGCAGTTACGCAATTATACCGTTTGGAAATTTATTTAACAAACAGTCAAGATGGCCGAGTTGGTCTAAGGCGCCAGTTTCAGGTACTGGTCCGAAAGGGCGTGGGTTCAAATCCCACTCTTGACATTTTTCTTTTTCTTTTAGTGCCATAAAAAACAAACGGAATCTTGACATTTTCTTTTTTCTTTTAGTGCCATATAAAAAACAAACGGAATAGATAATCCTGAACGTTCGGATTTCAAACATCTGATCCCGAACGTTTTTTGATGGCAACTTTAGTTGCTGCAAGGTGGCAATTTTAGTTGTTAACACATGGCAACTTTGTTCTAGTTCGATTTTTTGTTAAAAAATTGCCATGTTTTCTCACCATCGCCTTAATTAAAGTTGCCATCAAAAGAGTTTGGATTAGCATGCCCAAATTCCGAACGTTCGGGACTTATTGAGGTCCAAATCAAAAGGATGTTTTTTTTTGGCCCAATTTTGAGAGCTTCATTTAATAATAATGGCGTTCGGTTGAACAGTGAGTCAGAAGACTGCTCATCAGGAAGCTAGGAGTGTTATGAATCCAACTTTTGATCACAACAAGCATTACAAGCAACCTGGGAAAAATTGATTTCTTTTTCTTTTAGTGCCATAAAAATATAAAAGGATGTTTTTTGGCCGAATTTTGAAAGCTTCATTCAATAATAAAGGTATTCGATTGAACAGTGAGTCAGAAGACTGCTCATCAGGAAGCTATGAGTGCTATTAATCACACATTCGATCATAACAAGCATTACAAGCAGCCCGAGAACAAATGATTTCTTGGTAACCGTGGGTGACTTCACTACTCGCTTTTATGGGGGATATTAGCTCATGATGCTATAGCTAACCTATAAGTTTAATTGGGACTGGATTTTATGTACAATTTTAGAGCTCATTCGTTGCATCAAAAACCTTTGTATTATGATCAATATAATCACTTTTCACCTTCATTATGCTTGATTTTCAGTTCCTGGGTATTTTATTGTTGGGGAACGTCGCATAGAAAACAAAAAAAAATCTACGCACACACAAGATCTATCCATGGAGATGCATAGCTACGAGAGGAGGAGAGCATCTTCATACCCTTGGAGATCGCTAAGCGGAAGTGTTTATCAACGCGTTTGATGTAGTCGTACATCTTCATGATCCGTCCCGATCAAGTACCGAACGTACGGCACCTCCGCGTTCAGCACACGTTCAGCTTGATGACGTCCTCGCCTTCTTGATCCAGCAAGAGAGACGAAGTAATAAATGAGTTCCGGCAGCACGGCGGTGTGGTGGTGGTGATGAAGAACAATCTCCGCAGGGCTTCGCGAAGCACAACGAAAACTAGATGGGGGATAAACTAGAGGGGACGGTGTTGCCAGCACACGACTTGGTGAATCTAGATGTGTTCCGGGTGCTAGCCCTGCCCCTCTATTTATATGTTGAGCCTTGGTGTTGTTTTTTGGAGAAAGAGCCTCCTCAAAGTCGGTTTATCCCTCAAGGTAAGAGTCCTTCTCGGACTCCAGGACCAGACGCCAGGGTCCTTGGCGTCTGGCCCCAAACGCCAGGTGTCGGTGTCAAAACCGGCGGATCTCGAGTAGGGGGTCCCAAACTATGTGTCTGAGGATTGATGGTAACAGGAGGTTGGGGACACGATGTTTACCCAGGTTCAGGCCCTCTCGATCGAGGTAATACCTTACTTCCTACTATATTAATATAGATGAATATGATTACAAGAGTTGATCTACCTCGAGATCGTATTGGCTAAACCCTAGAGTCTAGCCTATGAGGATTTTTGATTCTGTATTAGCCTCTACGGACTAAACCCTCCAGTTTATTTATGCACCGGAGGGGCCTAGGGTTTGTACATAACCATCTTGCAGAGGAAGGAAAGATTACACCTGAACATAAAACTTGCCATTATACGAATATAGGAGTCCTATCCGGATACTAGAGACGATCTTCAACAACGATCTTCACGGCCCACCAGTCTGGCCCACCACGAGTTATCCGGCCACACGAGGACCCCTCAATCCAGGACTCCCTCAGTAGCCCTTGAACCTGTCTTCGATGAGGATGAGTTCGGCTTCCGTATTGTCTCCGGCATTGCAAGGCGGGTTCCTTCTTCCGAATATATCTTCTGCAAAAAGGTGTATGTGTTCGGCTCTGCAAGGTTAGTACAACCCTTAGCCTCAAAGGCAAGACTCTTAAAAGAAAATGAATAATGTGTCTTTATTGACAACTTTTTGGTGAAGCGTCGCATCCATGCCACTAACATATCGAACCGTTTTATTTGGTCCTAGTTTCATGTTTCTAGGTATATCCTAATTGACACGTCTTATCAGAATAGAGATCGTGCCCGCTTTTTGTGGGATCCTTATCAATGTGATGTGAGCATCCACACCACGCATTACGCACGTCCTCTTTGGGAACCGGCGAGGTTTATGGCTAAAGTGGGGGGACGTTATGCATTCCCAGCGTTATAAAAGGACACCAATCCCTTTCATCAGCCCCACGCTTTCCTCAAGCTCGAGATCTCCAATATCCCTAGCCCCAGCATCCTCATATCCTGTGCCCACCGCTCCTCGTTCCTCAACCACTACTTCCTTCCCCAACAATGGCTGGATCCGGTGCCAAGGGCAAGTGGGAGGCCTCCACGGTCACTGAGAAGACCGTGGAGGATCTTCGGAGCGCGCGCTATCTCGCTTCCGATATTGCGCACCGAGTCCCCGCCAAGGGCCAGGTGATTCCCGTCCTAGAGGCGGCTGAGAGAGTAGTGTTCACTTCACACTTTGTTAGGGGGCTAAGGTTTCCGCTCCACCCCTTTGTTCGGAGTTTGCAGTTCTTCTACGAGCTATATTTCCACGATCTAGCCCCGAACTCAATCCTTCACATCTCCGCTTTCATAGTGGTGTGTGAAGCTTTCCTCCGCATCCCTCCACACTTCGGCCTATGGCTTAAAACCTTCAACGTGAAGCCGAAGGTGGTGGACGGGCAGCACGCGGAGTGCGGGGGCGCTATGATTAGCAAGCTCCCGAATGCGACTTGGCCCAAAGGGTCATTCGTAGAGACGAACAAGGTCTGGTAGCAGGAGTGGTTTTTTATCACCGAACCCCGCGACGCCAAATGGGCAGCGGAACCCGCTTTCAGATCTGGACCCCTAGAGAGGTTGACCTCCTGGACCAAAAAGGGTCTGGACTGGGGGTCTCAAGTTGAGGTGACGACACTCCAGAGTCGTGTGTCCGGCGTGATTTCCAAGGGGCACCAGCTCTCATCCGTGGTCCAGGTAATGCTGGCCCAGCTTGTCCTTCCTTGCCAAAGCCGGGACTCCTCCCTATGGGAGTTCGATCCGGCAGGAGATAAGCCTCTAAAGCATCTCTTTGGCTTTACGTACAAAGAGATCTGGAAGCATCTCTTCAAGAGCCAGAAGGAGTGGCCGGCAGAAACTGAGGACGCGGGCTATAGCACCGCGCTCTCCGACCCCGAGGTAATAGAGAATTTCGCCGAACATATATCTCCTTTCTTATTTAATGATAACAAGAATTGGAGTTTTTGTGTGATATACAGGGCTGGACGAAGAAGGCAACCCGAATGAAGTGTCTGACGCCTTTGTCCGAAGACCCAGAATCGCCTCGACTGACGGTGATGTTGGTCCCGATGCCGTACAGTGCGCCGGTAAAGAAGCCCAAGAATAAAAGCAAGGTGGCCGGAGACAGCCCCTGCCTTGTGGACAAGAAGTCCGAGGAGATCAACATCCTCTCCTTCGAAGAGGGAGGGGTGATGAAGAAGAGGAAGAAGAAGAAAAAGAAGAGGAGCCCCCTGCGCAAGGCAAGGGGAAGAAGAGGGCGGCCCCTGCTGATGCAGGCAAGGCCACACCCCAGAGGAAGCTAAGCCTCCCCGCCAGTTCAGACTCATCGTCCGAACACAGTTTTGTGGTGAAGCCTAGGGAGAAGCCCCTAGCCGAAACGTAAGTTTGTCCGGATCGCTTCACCTTGCTTATTTATCACTTTGATACTTATTTAGTATTTCTCACCTGCTAACCTACTGCCCTCCCCGAGGACACCCCGACGCCTCCTTATCGGAGAGGAACTCTCTAGCGCCTGGAGAGACGGAGAGTGACCCGACAGTCCAAGCTCCATCGCCCATGATCGGCGGGGACACCGAAATGTCCTCCCAGCGGGTGTCCTCTGCCCAAGAAGAAGAGGGCGGGGTAGGTGACAGAGCGACCGGGGGTAATACCTCGGTTGCCGCTCACCATGGGGAAACAATCCCCATGGAGATCGAAGGTGGGGGCCCAACCAATCCGGGGCCCCATCGAATATTGTCCCGGAGCCTAGCGCGGCTCCGGGGTTCGAAGACCAGACTCCCCAAGCGGGGGAGGATACAATGGCGCCCGGAGTGAATCCGGAGGCGCCGGACCCTATGGAGGGGGCACTTCTAAGTGCTTCCATCATGGAGGAGCACCGCACCGTGATGGGTGCGGTTATGAAGAAGATTCAGTCTGTCAAGGGCGGACTGAATGAAGCCTTCAACAGCCTGTTAACGGGCTTTGAGGTAAGCAATGTAATGTTCTTTATGGAACCTTATTTGTTTTAAATACACATATATAGCCAGTAGTCTCTGATGCTTTGTGTGATTCTGAACAGAATCAGACGAAGTATCCATAGTATATCATGCTTATAGAGCTGAACTGTTGTGCTTATGTTATTTGAACAGGCTTCACTAGTTACGGCAACTGCACAAGATGTAGAGGTTGCCGAACTAAACCGGAAGCTCATGTTGGCCAACGCGGACCTCGACCGCGTCAACCAGCGTTTAGATGAAACGCAAGGTATGCGGATTTAAGAATTTAAGATGTCAAGGAGACTAATAATATTAATTGAGTATGGGTATAAACTCTTTTATGATATTCTGTATTACACAGTTGGCGCCACTGAGCTCGAGGCCCTCAAGGGCGAGCTCGCGAAGGCCAAGAAGGAGGCTGAGGCGAGCAAGGCGACCACTGACAAAGCGGTTGACGAACTAGAGGCCGAAAAGGCCACGTGCGAGAAACACCAGGCTCGGGTGTCCGAAGTCGAGGTTGAGCTCAACGATACCATTCGCAAATGCGAGGCATTGGAAGAGGAGGCTTCGGAACAAGCTTCCAAGCTTGCTGAGGCAATCAAGCCTGCCCAGGATGCGCGAAGCGAGTCGTGCAACGCATGTGAAGAAATCAAGCAGGCATGACAGATAGCATCTGGTAAGACTTTTCTCTTACATAACATCTTCGGAGGGTAGAAGTATCTTGGGCTGACACGGTTATGGAGTTCTCCAGGCGTGTTTGCTAATCTTCCGAGGAGCAGTGCTGACGCTGGCCAGTACTTCTAAGCCGAGGAGGGGAACGACATGGAGAAGTTGTTTTGGTCGCAGTTCTATGCGCCAAAACACCCGATGCCCCTCAACGACCAGATGAAGCAGCTGGTCGAGCTACACAATATGGCGGGTTCGGCCATGGAGGACTTGATAGTACGGCTATGGCCCGCTGATCCAATCCCAAGTAGCTACTTCGGATTGGTGAAGTGGCTCGTCGAGGCGAGTCCGCGGGTCGACGCATTGACGCGTTCGGCCTGCATAGAGGGTGCTCGGATGGCCTTCGCTCGTGTAAAAGTGCACTGAGCTAAGATGAGGGCAGAGCATGTAGCTACTGCTGGCCCGCCCGCAGGAAAGGAGCAGTGCAAGCCGGAGAAGTACTTCAAGGACGTCATAGAAGGCGCCCGCCTTGTAGAAGGCTAGTGCTCAAAAGATGTTATCTTTGAATAATTGTATCCGGTTGTAAAGACTGAAGCTTATGAACCGATGTATATAACTTTTGCGCTATTATAATATGAGCGACTTTTATCTTCTGTGTGGCTGTTTATATAATTCTGAAAGTTTCCAGTCGTCGGCTTCAGCCCCCAAGTACATAGTACTGGGATGTTTGGTCATATGCAAATACACTCTTTATCCAACGTCTTGGTCCGTGTAGGAGGTGTATGCGAAGCGAACCAGGCAATCGGACTATTCGACGTTATCGCTTTCACTTAGCCATAGGATTTTGACAAGTGAGGCTAGGTACTAGCCCCTGGTGCATATATGATATTCCCTATTTAAGGTATCCAATTGCACCTGGCTGGGCGAAAAAACCAACCCTTCATATAACACGGGGTAGATCTCTATCGATCATAGTATAAAACTAAGTCACCGGATTGTGGACGAGGTTCTCACCTATCATGACGGTCAGTTTTCGGCTTTCTCTACTGAGATACTTGACCGGACAAGCCAGAAGTACAATCACAGTAGTTCTCCCTTTACACCCTAGCCGAACAATCGGGAATGAAGGGGTAAGCATAGGAGCCGGGCAACCCAACTATTGACTCAAGACATGAATCGGAACTAATGCATATACAAACATCCAGGACGCCGAACACTCCCTATAGGTGTTCGGTCTTTTCGACATATACCGGGCTGAATACAACCCCTCGTAATAGACCCTGTTGACAAGACACATGTGGCAACCTGATGTGGGGAGAAAACATTTATGGTGAGTGAATAAAACTCCGAACATAATGTGAATCAAGCTACTCTGTTAATATCCCTTTATAGTACGGCGAACCGTAAGCTTACAGATAATGCCGATGACTTTCTTGGACATTTTACATGCCAGAAAGGTATATAACAAGAAAGAGAAAAAAAGGTTTACACAGGGTCTTAATCTAAAAAGAAACCTTAGCACGGGTCGCTGCTGCATGTCTATGCCGTTTCCTCCTCTGTAATGTGTCCTTGAGGGGGGGAGTATGATGGCCATCCATAAAAAGAAAAAGAAACCTGGAAAAGAAAAAGAAATCCAGTGTGGCATAGACAAGACTGGTTCGTTTAGTAAACCTTAAAAGATAATTTTTAGAGTCCGAATAGGGTCGAGCCGAACTATGGACTATATGCAGTGTGGCCCCAGCGTCGCCCAAGGGATTTTAAGGCATAGTTATGCACTCGAGGTACATATGCTATCACCTTATGGGGTAGTCGATGGGGGCGTAGCTACTAATCTAGCTCAGGTTCATCCGAGCTGCCGCACTGAGGCGTATGCCGGTCACGTTTAACTGCGTTCGTGGTTTTAACGACCGATAAGTTGTCCGACTTGAATATGCCGTTCTGGACTTCGGCTGCTAAGGCCGCAGTGTCCTCTTCCGTACGGAGAGAGTGCTCCATATTTCTGTTGACCATGATGACGCCATGTGGTCCAGGCATTTTAAGCTTTAGATAAGCATAATGCTGGACCGCATTAAAGCGGGCGAAGGCCGTTCTTCCGAGTAGTGCATGATAGCCACTTCGGAACGGAGCTATGTCGAAGATTAGCTCTTCGCTTAGAAAGTTATTAGGAGAGACGAATACGACCTCCAATGTTAAAGAGCCCGTGCAGCGGGCTTCTACGCCCGGTATTACTCCTTTAAAGGTCGTGCTGCTTGGCTTGATTCTTGACGGGTCGATCCCCATCTTGCGGACAGTGTCCTGATATATTAGATTAAGACTGCTGCCACCGTCCATAAGGACTCGGGTGAGATGGTATCCATCGATTATTGGTTCGAGAAATAGGGCAACCGAACCCCCATGACGGATACTAGTCGGATGATCCCTGCGATCAAACATGATCGGACAGGCCGACCATGGGTTGAATTTGGGGGCAACAGGCTCAACGACGTAGACATCCCGGAGTTCGCGTTTGCGCTCCCTCATTGGGATATGAGTGGCATATATCATGTTCACTGTTTTGATCTCCGGTGGAAATTTCTTCTGTCCCCCTGTATTCGGCTGGCGAGGTTCGTCCTCGTCTTTGCTCTGAGGTACCTTCCCCTTGTGTTCGGCATTGAGCTTGCCGGCCTACTTGAAAACCCAACACTTACGGTTGGTTTGGTTTGCAGGTTTTTCTGGGGTACCATGGATTTGGTAGGGCCTATCTAATATTTTGTCCAAGCTAGATGGACCATCTTTGTTGCCTTTAAATGGCTTCTTCCGTTGACCGGGTTTGGAGCTGCTGAATCCGGTGTTTACCACTGTGTCATCTGGGCTTCCAGCGTTATTTCGACATTTGTTTTTGTTACGTCGTGGCTTTCCATTGCCGTCCCTGACTTCAGATGTTCCAGGGTCGCTGGTGCTACTACGTGCTAACCAGCTATCCTCGCCCGCGCAGAAGTGGGTCATGAGTGTAGTTAGGGCTACCATTGTCCTCGACTTTTCCTGTCCGAGGTGTCTGGCTAGCCATTTGTCCGGACACTGTGCTTGAAGGCCGCTAAGGCTTCGACGTCCGGACAGTCGACGATTTGGTTCTTCTTAGTGAGAAACTGATTCCAAAGCTTGCGGGCTGACTCCCCGGGTTGTTGGATGATGTGAGTTAGATCGTCAGCATCCGGGGGCCGACATAGGTCCCTTGAAAATTGGCCTGAAAAGCTTCCTCAAGTTCTTCCCAACTCCCAATGAAGTTCTCCGGGAGGCTGTTTAGCCAGTGTCGAGCTAGTCCTTTCACTTGAGGGGTAGGTATTTAATGGCGTGGAGATCATCTCTGTGAGCCATGTGTATGCGAAGGATGAAGTCTTCTATCCATACGGCAGGATCCGTCGTTCCATCGTACGCCTCGATGTTCACGGGTTTAAACCCTTCTGGAAAATCATGATCCGGCACCTCATCGGTGAAGCACAGAGGGTGTGCGGTGCCTCTGTATTTTGCTATATCATGGCGTATGTCCGATGGAATGTTTTGTATTAACCCTGAACTGGTATATGATCGGCGCGATTGGCTTGATAGCCGCCATCCCGTGCGGGAGCACGGTCCCTATATCCGTAGATCTGGTCTTGCCGACCTTGTTGTTCAGGTCCTCACGCAAATCGTGTTTCCGGACATGAGCCACGTCCTCCTTTGCTTTACGGGTTGGGAGTGCGGGCTTGTGCACGCCGTTGCTAGCCCCTCTATCTCATCCACGAGGTGGTCGATCCGGTTTAACGGCGGTGTTATTCTTCGACGGTATAAGCGCAGTGGCCTCGTCATCGAATTCAGGCAGCAGTTTGCGCTTTGGATAGCCTTTGGTTTGGCGATTATAGCCATATTTTTGTTCAGCATCTAGCACTTTGTTCCATCTATCATTGAGCGTGTTCTGTGCGCCCCGAAGCCGTCTCTGCTGCTTTTTCAGGCTTCTTGCGGTGGCAATAAGCCTCCGATGGAAGCGCTTTTGTTCTGAGGGTTCTTTTGGGATGATGTATTCGTCATCGCCCAAGCTAACTTCCTCTTCAGGGACAGGTTCGTAATTAGTGTCTTTGGCATCACTGTCATCGGACAGCGGCTTCGGACTAATTTCGCCGTCCTCTCGCTGTAACACCCCAAAAATTTTTAGTTGGTTTTTCTTCCAAACTTTTGGCCTTTTTGGAAGGAGGTTGTTTGATCTTCTCTTAAACCCTTCTAAAATCCCTTCTGGCCAAAGTTTGTGTGTCTTCTCAAGCTTGGTTTTTGGCATTGAAGTTTTTCTCTTGTGTTTGGCTCAAACACAAGTTGAGTTTCAAAAGTGGTTGTTTGAATCCTCCCCTTCTTGATTTAAACCTCTCAAGTTTAACCTTGGACTTATCTCCCTCTCCATCCTTCATCTTGCCATGACCCCAACAGAAATATTCATCTCCAAAACCCTCTCCACACCTTAGGACAAGTATTTCATCAATTCCAGTAAGTTTTAACCTTATTGGGATTTTCCTTCTATTTATTTTACTCCCAAAACAAATTCTGCCTTTTATAGTGGACCTTGGTGATTTACAAAGGAACCACCATTTCCATCTACTTATTTGACTCCAAACCAACTCTCCTAGATAGTCCTTAGTACCCACAACCTAGATCCATCTTGTTTCACTGGTCCATAGTTCAAAATTTTCAAATTTCACCTGCTGCAAGTTTGGACCAGATTTGCAAAATTTGGTGAAATTCATATTTGTCCTCTTTCAAAAATTCTGTGAAAAATCAGGCAGCCCCTAGATACATCAAGAGGCCACTCCACCAAAAATCAGCCCCATAAACATTGCACACATACCAGAAGCATTTCATCAAACACTTGGCATACACTGAACTGTCAACTGTTAACTGAAACTGTCGACAGTTCGTCAGTTTCGTCAGTTTCATCAGACGCAGCGACAAAACCTCGTCTGTACCTCCTTGGCTCGACGCTGCACTGCAGCTTCTTCTTATCCAGTCGCCGCATGCTCGCTTGGCCGCTTCTGGGCGTCGGTGGCGCTCTGGCCCGACCGCGCCGGCGACTGCCACGGCAACAGCGCCGCCCGTGGCGGCTGACAGAAGCTACCACCGCAGCTCAACGCCGTTTAGCGCCGCCCAAACCACCCCAGCACTCCGCGTGTCCATTTCCAGTGCCAGCACACGCCCGACACGCCGTCGCCGTGGCCTCGTGCGTGCAGAGCGCGTTTCCTGCCGCCACCGTGCCGCGCGGCCGTTCCGTCGGGGACAGCATGTAACTCCCCCTCCCCTGCTAAGTTAGGCGCGGGAATGGAACCACTACAGCTCCTAGATGATGCTCAAGCCTCTAACTCCGCCGTCCTCCCAGGAACCCTCTCCGACGAGGTCCACGACCACCGGAGCCGCCGTCCGCCGGAGACAGTGTCGCCGTCGACGTGGGGCTCGCTGACACCCAACTCTACCATCGTTCGACGCGGAAGACCATTGTGAAGCC
The DNA here is from genome assembly GCA_902687465.1 of Secale cereale. Classification (NCBI taxonomy): domain Eukaryota; kingdom Viridiplantae; phylum Streptophyta; class Magnoliopsida; order Poales; family Poaceae; genus Secale; species Secale cereale. The sequence continues at coordinate 626,947,808 of LR738710.1, read as the reverse complement.
GTAGGTACCACTCCCCTCCCCTAACTCGCCGTGGATCGACGCCGGCGATCACCGCGGCACCGGCGCCGGCGCGGCTCTGTTTCCATTTTCAAACCCGACAAGTGGGGTCTCTTGTCAGCCTCACATCTCTCCCCCTCGAACCGTTTTCTGAAGGCGCATTCGGGCAAAGTGTGTTTTCCCTCTGCGGTTGACGTACTGCGTACCGATTCGCTTTGCTGTTTTCTGTTCTAGCCCCTGGATCTTTTCTGTTTCATTACAGATGGGTCCCTGGACAGAAACTCTAATATCTTTTAAACTAAAAATGATTTTGAGTTGACTCTTTTTCTGTCCTCTTTAGTTTTCTGCCTAGTTTTTTTGTCATATTTATGTGAAAATTTCTGGAGCAACTTTATATGCACGCGCGGTATTTATGTTAGTATGTATTTTGTTTGGATACATAGATACCGAAGGCCGTGACGGAGACGCGAATCACACCGAGTTAGGCTCCGACTTCTCTGAACCAGGCAAGCATGTTTGAACCTTTGATATGATGAGTGTGTTGCATGTTGCTCGAGTAGTTCCTCTCATAAGCATGGTCATATAAGCATTGTGTATGGTTATATTTCATGCAAGCAAGCTTCGGGTGAACCCCGAATGAAAATGTTTGGACCACCTCGATCATGTGGTGACATGATGGGTGGAATGCTGGTATTGTTGGAGCATGCCAGTAGCTGGTTAACTCAGTATCAACGGAGATCATGTCATGATTCCGTTCGTCTCCTTTTTCGGTACTATCATAGGCCGTCCGTTGGGATTACGGTCTAGTCAATTGTAAACCACTTCCCGAGTACACACCAAGTAGAGGGGCCGGGATGAGGGTTCCATGGCCCTGGATTAAAGCCCGTCATCCGGTCAGGGGCATGGGTGTTTCCGGTTGGGACCGTGAGGGGGGCACCCCTTAGAGCGCGCATATATAAATTTGATCCCATGTTATTCGAGGTTGTAGCCTCCCCGTCTTAAAGTTTTTCGTGAATGTCGTCGCGGGTGATTCCGAACGACAGGATGTACTGGTTGTGTACTGGTTAGTTGGGTTTCTACTAAAACACCGTAGACGGGACTAGCCCACGTGGCTAGTAGAAACCGTTGGCTATGAGTTAATAGTACAATCTCTGCAGAGTTAAATTCCTTCGGTAGCCATGTTTATGGCCTAGGGTCAATCTTCATATCAACCCGGTGACCGTCTCTAGTATATTCTCGGGAGTAACCAGAGTAGTATTTCTGTCAAGTTCATTTGGTAGATGAACTCACCAACTATCTCAGTATTTATTTTCAGAAGTATTTCATCATTATACTACTGTTATTTATAAGCCCTTTATGTGATGTCGCTCAGACGTCCGACTGTGGCATTCTTTTAATTTATAAGTCCTTTATGTGATGTCGCTCAGACGTCCGATTGTGGCATTTTTTTCATTTATAACCCCTTTATGTGATGTCGCTTAGACGTCCGGCTGTGGCATTCTTTTTATTTATAAGCCCTTTATGTGATGTCGCTCAGACGTCCGACTGTGGCATTCTTTTCATTTATAAGCCCTTTATGTGATGTCGCTTAGACGTTCGACTGTGGCATTCTTTTCATTTATAAGCTCTTTATGTGATGTCGCTCAGACGTCCGACTGTGGCATTCTTTTCTTTTATAAGCCCTTTATGCGGTGTCGCTCAGACGCCCGACTGTGGCCTGCTATCATTTATTATTTTCCTACGAGGCGTCACTCAGACACTTGTTTGGTCTACTTCTATTTTTATCTTGCGGACTTTGGGAGGATTACCGCCCGACTTCCATCATTGCATACAGCACAGTGATATTTTATTCCGGTCGCATTTTTTGCTGGAATACTCATATGCATCATGTTGGCAATTATTATATCCTAAGTCCGAACTGTCTTGCGAGTACATTCAAAGTACTCACCTGGCTTGTTGATTTGGCCAGATGTGGACGAAGGCGATCTCATGGATGAAGAGTTCGATAGCGAGTCCGACGCTTAGAGCAGTCCTAGTCAGTCCCTTGCGATCCTGGAGTCGATCACTGTTTTATAACCGCTTCCGCCTATCACCAAATAAATTCATCGGGTCTCACTCCGACACTCGATGAGCTGTATTATTCAGGAGTCACATCACCCACTTCACTGTGACATATTCCACCACCTTTTATTACGAGTTAGTAGTATGCCACCCTACCTTGTGTCATATCTGCCTTTATGTATTATATTGGCGCGCTTGTAATAAAATTATTGAGCAACCCCAGCTCAACCTTGTATAATATTCAGTGTACTGGATTTCTGTATCAAGGGATTGTCTGCCCACAAGGAATTATATTCCTTGCTGGTTTAATAAAAATGTCGGTCCTCCGGTAATTATTTTACTGAAGGACCGGTCCTGACAACCTTGTTATCAGAGCCAGGCTGACTGTAGGAAGCCACTAGGTGTGCTCGGTAATCGTTTATTAGCGAAAAATTTGCTTTTCAAGCATTTTTACATCTGTAGCAATTTTCTGTTGGTCAGCATAAATTTATGGCCTGACTATTCGGAATTTTTGTCTACTTTTATAGATGGCCAACAACGACTGTGATGCACAAGTATTCGCCAACATTCCGGAGGGGTTTGTCAAGCTCCTCTTCGCCATCACCAAAGTCGCGATCGGGCCATCCTCACGTCCCGAGTTTACGCTCTACCGTCACAAGCTCAACGACAGCGTGTCTATGCATCAGCCTGTGGTACACTTCAAAGATGGGCGTTCTGAAGCGCGCCGCCTTCGATTTGTGGGCAGAGCCATGCCTACGGAGAGACATGCCATGCAGATGGCTGCCCGTGAGGCGATAGCTCGTCTCCGGGACATCCTTCCTTCGATGAAGACTCGTCGCTTCCGTTACCTCCCATGCCACGTGCCATATACGTGTCACTATGCGTTTGCATGCGCAAATGGGGAGCGTGACGAAGCCATTGAATCAATGGTTGAGTACCTCAAGGCACTCGAGGCAGCCTTTGATAATCTGGTGGACGACGTGGTGGCTACCCGTATGGAGTTGATCCAGAGTGGCTCCGCCAACAGGAGGGAGCTGCTCCATACTGCACCACCAATGACATTTGTCTCGTCCGCCGCATCCTATGCACCTTCCATCTTAGCCACCGCTCGCCGTCTGCCTACCACTGAGGAGTTTGACCAAGTCATTGCTCCTACTCCAGTCAGAGTTGCACCGCCTGCTGCACCTGCTTCGACACCTCGTACTCTTACTCCGCGCGTGGAGCCCATCAGTGAGGAGGAAGTTGAGTCTCCAACACCACTAGGCCTTACTCTCGGCAGGCCGAGGGAAATCTTCAACATCTCCGACTAGCGCGTCATTCTGCGACGCACCGCGGTCGCTTGTAATATTTGTGTGTTATGTAAAATAGGTTGATGGGAGTAGTCTGTTTGTGCATCATGTAGGATTTTGGAGGAGTGCACTAGTTCTAAATAACATGTCAGGATGTGTACGCACACCCTGAGTGACGTATGTATAATTAGAACCGGCGTGTAATATATGTACTAGCAGCCTTCTCCGTGCGCAATCAACCAGTTTATTTCAAAAATCTTTTTCGAACTCGTGTTTGACCGCTTTTGCAAAATCTTGGTTTATTTTGCTGCTCGGTTCTTCTCAGGATTTTCTGCTTTATTACCCCAGAGTAAGAAATGACTCGTCCCTGGACACGTTCCATGCCAAGTCCTCCGGAAGAAAATTATGGCATGCACACAAACAACAATTTCTCATAGGGGCAGTCAAGTCAGCAGGGCAGTGAAACAGCATTTTCTCAAGTGTGTCGTCTTTACGAGCAAAGTCAGCAACAACACCAATAAATGATGAACCAAGTCATTAATATGGGAAATCACCGTGAACCATACCAGCAGCACTCAGAATTATTTGAATTTCAGAAGACACGTCCAACAACGTTTTCGCACACAGATAAACCTCTTGAGGCCGATGACTGGCTTCGAGATATTGAAAGGAAATTAATTATGGCACAATGCTCAGACCGTGAAAAAGTGATGTACGCACCACATTACCTTACTGGAGCATCCGCGTCATGGTGGGAAAATTTCCTGCTTATGCATCCCGATATAAATAATATCACCTGGGAAGATTTCAAGGAAGGCTTTCGTGGGGCACACATCCCTAAGAGTATTATGAAGATCAAGAAAAAAGAATTTGATGACCTCAAGCAAAGAGGCATGACAGTACAGGAGTACAACAGTCAGTTTGCGCAATTATCACGTTATGCCAACGAAGAGCGAATGACGGAAAATAAGAAGATGGAGAAGTTCCTGGACGGGCTGGCACCAGCACTAAAATCCCAGTTAGTCGTACACACTTTTCCAGATTTCAAGACACTGGTAGACAAGGCCATCACGTTGGAAAATGAACGTCGCAGTCTAGAAGACATTCGCAAGAGAAAAAGAGATCAGAACAACCACCCCCGCAACAACAAGAATAAGGTGAATTTCCAGAGGAATGGGACGAACAGACCCACGACAAATGACACGCGCCCAAATAAGAATTTTCATGCAAGAGACAAGGATTTCACCTATCGCCCAGGTGTTACCTGCTACGCGTGTGGAGAAGAGGGACACTATGCTAAACAGTGCCCTAAGCCAAGAAACTCAGCGCCGAAGCCAAACAGCAACGGGAACAATTCCGCGCCCAAGCGCAACAACTTCAACCCCAATAACAATCACAGGAAAGGCCACCTGAACCATGTAACCAAGGAGCAAGCACAGGATGCACTGGATATCGTACTCGGTACGTTTCCTGTCAACACAATACCTGCCACGGTTTTGTTTGATTCTGGAGCTTCTCATTCGTTCATTTCGAAGAGTTTTGCTTTGCAACATGGTTTTTCGATGCTTCCCTTGGGAAAATCAATGACCATCAAGTCCCCCGGAAGTAAGCAGATCACTCAGGATTACTGCCAAGGTTTGACCATTGAAATTAATGGACTGAAGTTTCACGCAAACCTCATCGTGTTGGAAAACAAAGGACTGGATGTTATCCTAGGTATGGATTGGCTAACCACCAATAAAGGGTTTATTGACTGCTTCAATAGGACAGTGATTCTTACTCATCATCATGGAAAAACAATAAGAGTCGCAGCTCAAGAAAGACCGGTGTCACGACAACCAAAATTAAACAAAGTTGATACATCTGAGTTAAGCAAGGTTCCAGTTGTATGTGAATTTCCGGACGTATTTCCCGAGGAACTACCAGGCATGCCGCCAGACAGAGAAATAGAATTCATTATTGAGCTCGCACCAGGAACCACCCCCATATATAAGAAACCATACAGAATGGCACCGTCCGAGTTGGTTGAATTAAAGAAGCAAATAAAGGAACTGCTAGACAAAGGATTTATACGGGCCAGCTCCTCACCTTGGGGTTCGCCAGTATTGTTTGCCAAAAAGAAGGATGGGACCATGAGGTTGTGTATAGACTACCGAGCGCTCAACATGGTCACAATCAAGAACAAATATCCGATGCCACGGATAAATGATTTATTTGACCAGCTCGCGCAAGCCAAGGTTTTCTCAAAAGTTGACTTAAGGTCAGGTTATCATCAACTGAAAGCACAGACAGAAGATATCCCAAAGACAACATTCACCTCGAGATACCGACTTTATGAATTTACAGTAATGCCGTTTGGACTGACCAATGCCCCCTCATATTTAGTCCACCTCATGAACAAGGTATTTATGAAATTCATGGACAAATTTGTGGTGGTATTTATTGATGATATCTTGGTATATTCAAAGACACCGGAAGAACATGCTGAACACCTCCGCATTGTACTGGGAGAATGAAGGAAACACCAACTTTACGCCAAATTCAGTAAATGTGAATTTTGGTTGAGACAAGTGGGTTTCCTAGGACACGTATTAACACAAAAAGAAATTGCTGTGGACCCAGATAAAGTCAAGGCTGTACTTGGCTGGAAGTCGCCAGCCAGTGTAACGGATATACGCAGTTTCCTCGGTATGGCCGGATATTACAGAAGATTTATTGAAGGATTTTCCACCATAGCCAAACCAATGACACAGCTACTCAAGAAGGATAAGAAATTTGTGTGGACCGAAGCATGTGAGAAAAGCTTCCAAGAGCTCAAAAAGAGGTTAATAACAACCCCAGTATTAATTGTACCAGACATACACAAGAATTTTGAAGTATATTGCGACGCATCCCGGAAAGGCCTCGGATGCGTACTGATGCAAGAAGGCAAAGTAGTCGCCTACGCTTCCCGGCAACTGCGAAAACATGAAGAAAATTATCCTACTCACGATTTGGAGTTGGCAGCAGTCATTCATGCACTCAAGGAATGGAGGCACTTTTTGCTTGGGAATCGCTGTGAAATATACACGGACCATAAGAGCCTCAGATATATTTTCACACAGCCAGAGCTCAATTTGCGACAACGACGCTGGCTGGAATTGGTGAAAGATTATGACGTTGGTATCCACTATCACCCAGGAAAGGCCAACGTGGTAGCAGATGCTCTCAGCCGTAACCCCAGCCCGAACAGCGGCAACATACATAACCTGAGACCCGAATTTCAGCAAGAATGTGCCAGACTCAACCTAATGATGGTCACGGAAGGCGAAGTATCCAAGCTAGAAATACAACCTACGCTAATAGAGCAAATAAAGAAGGCTCAGCTTGGACATCCCAGCATCGAAGGGATAAAAGAAAAGTAAGTCAGGGCAAGGCCTCAGAGTTCACCATAGACAGTGAAGGAATATTATGGTTCGGAGATAGACTTTGCGTACCAAATAGCAACGACCATAAACAGCAAATCCTAGCAGAAAGCCACACTGCTCCATACTCAATCCACCCTGGAGGTACGAAAATGTACAAGGATATTCAGGAAAGATTTTGGTGGCACGGCATGAAGAGGGATATAGCCACATTTATTGCATGCTGCGATTCATGTCAACGCATTAAAGCCGAGCACCAGAAACCCGCAGGGCTATTATAACCAAACAAGATACCATAATGGAAATGGGATGATATTGGAATGGATTTTATTGTTGGACTACCACGGTCACAACACAGTAACGATGCCATATGGGTCATCACAGATAGACTGACCAAGGTGGCACATTTCATACCAGTCAAGACAACCCATACCACTCAAAATCTTGCCAAGCTTTACCTCGCCCGGATAGTATGCTTACATGGTGTTCCTAAGACTATAATATCCGACAGAGGCACTCAGTTCGTCTCCAAATTTTGGGACCAGTTGCAGCAAGCCCTCGGAACACAACTGACATTCAGTACAGCTTATCACCCCCAGACTGGAGGACAAACGGAACGAGTAAATCAAATACTCGAAGACATGCTAAGGGCATGTGTCCTCACCTATGGGACCAGTTGGGAGGAAAGCTTACCATATGCCGAGTTTGCATATAACAATAGCTACCAAGCTAGCCTGCAGATGGCACCTTTCGAAGCCTTGTACGGACGAAGATGCCGTACTCCATTGAATTGGTCGGAAACAGGGGACAGTCGCTTATTCGGCCCAGATATGTTAAAAGAAGCCGAGGAAAGAGTAAAAATGATACGGGATCGACTCAAAACCGCCCAAAGCCGACAAAAGAGCTATTACGATCAGAAGCATCGGGAAATAAGTTTTGAGCCCGGTGAAGACGTATACTTACGTGTATCACCTATGAGAGGACTACAACGATTCAAAGTCAAAGGGAAACTAGCACCACAATTCATCGGACCCTTCCGTATAGTTGCACGGAGAGGCACAATAGCTTATCAACTGGACCTTCCCAAGGAACTGTCCGACGTCCACGACGTGTTCCACGTCTCGCAACTACGGAAGTGTGTAAGCAACCCAGATAAACATGTGTCACATGAAAACCTTGATGTGCAACCAGATCTCACATACCGAGAACACCCAGTGAAGATTTTGGAGGAGTCTGAAAGGAGGACCCGTCAGAAAACTATTAAATTCCTCAAGGTTCAGTGGAGTAATCACACAGAGGATGAGGCAACGTGGGAAAGGAAAGATTTCCTTCGGACAGAACACCCACACCTATTTGAGGATCAGCTGAAATCTTGGGGACGAGATTTTTCCTAAGGGGGTAGGTGTTGTAACAACCCAATTTTTTTAAGTAGGTTTTTCTTCCAAACTTTTGGCCTTTTTGGAAGGAGGTTGTTTGATCTTCTCTTAAACCCTTCTAAAATCCCTTCTGGCCAAAGGTTGTGTGTCTTCTCAAGCTTGGTTTTTGGCATTGAAGTTTTTCTCTTGTGTTTGGCTCAAACACAAGTTGAGTTTCAAAAGTGGTTGTTTGAATCCTCCCCTTCTTGATTTAAACCTCTCAAGTTTAACCTTGGACTTATCTCCCTCTCCATCCTTCATCTTGCCATGACCCCAACAGAAATATTCATCTCCAAAACCCTCTCCACACCTTAGGACAAGTCTTTCATCAATTCCAGTAAGTTTTAACCTTATTGGGATTTTTCTTCTATTTATTTTACTCCCAAAACAAATTCTGCCTTTTATAGTGGACCTTGGTGATTTACAAAGGAACCACCATTTCCATCTACTTATTTGACTCCAAACCAACTCTCCTAGATAGTCCTTAGTACCCACAACCTAGATCCATCTTGTTTCACTGGTCCATAGTTCAAAATTTTCAAATTTCACCTGCTGCAAGTTTGGACCAGATTTGCAAAATTTGGTGAAATTCATATTTATCCTCTTCCAAAAATTCTGTGAAAAATCAGGCAGCCCCTAGATACATCAAGAGGCCACTCCACCAAAAATCAGCCCCAGAAACATTGCACACATACCAGAAGCATTTCATCAAACACTTGGCATACACTGAACTGTCAGCTATTAACTGAAACTGTCGACAATTCGTCAGTTTTGTCAGTTTCATCAGACGCAGCCACAAAACCTCGTCTGTACCTCCTTGGCTCGATGCTGCACTGCAGCTTCTTCTTATCCGGTCGCCGCACGCTCGCTTGGCCGCTTCTGGGCATCGGTGGCGCTCTGGCCCGACCGCGCCGGCGACTGCCACGGCAACAGCACCGCCCGTGGCGGCTGACAGAAGCTACCACCGCAGCTCAACGCCGTTTAGCGCCGGCCAAACCACCCCAGCACTGCGCGTGTCCATTTCCAGTGCCAGCACACACGTGGCACGCCGTCGCCGTGGCCTGGCGCGCGCAGAGCGCGTTTCCTGTCGCTGCCGTGCCACGCGGCCGTTCCGTCGGGGACAGCACGTAACTCCCCCTCCCCTGCTAATTTAGGCGCGAGAATGGAACCACTACAGCTCCTAGATGATGCTCAAGCCTCTAACTCCGCCGTCCGACCACTGCAGCACCGTAATCGACTCGCCGGACTTATCCGTTCACGGCAGCCACTTCGAGTCGCCTATAAAAGGCACCCCCGAGCTCGTTCTCGAGCCCACACATCCTCACTACCTCCCTAGACCACGCCCAGCCTCTGGAAGAGCCTCGAGAGGCCCTTCTTCCCCAACTCCGGCCAAACACCTCCGCCTCGGGCTCCACCTCCGTTCACTCCGGTGAGGGCTTATCCATCGTCGTAAACTCGAGCGTAGCATCTTGGCAACCGCCTAGACCTAACCCCCACCTCAATTTCATCCCAGGAACTCTCTCCGACGAGGTCCACGACCACCCGAGCCGCCGTCCGCCGGAGACAGTGTCGCCGTCGACGTGGGGCTCGCCGACACCCAACTCTACCACCGTTCGACGCGGAAGACCACCGTGAAGCCGTAGGTACCACTCCCCTCCCCTAACTCACCGTGGATCGACGCCTGCGATCACCGCAGCACCGGCGCCGGCGTGGCTCTGTTTCCATTTTCAAACCCGACAAGTGGGGTCTCTTGTCAGCCTCACATCTCTCCCCCTCGAAACGTTTTCCGAAGGAGCATTCGGGCAAGGTGCGTTTTCCCTCTGTGGTTGACGTACTACGTACCGATTCGCTTTGCTGTTTTCTGTTCTAGCCCCTGGATCTTTTCTGTTTCATTACAGATGGGTCCCTGGACAGAAACTCTAATATCTTTTAAACTAAAAATGATTTTGAGTTGATTCTTTTTCCGTCCTCTTTAGTTTTCTGCCTAGTTTTTTGTCATATTTATGTGGAAATTTCTGGAGCAACTTTATTTGCACACGCGGTATTTATGTTAGTATGTATTTTGTTTGGATACATAGATACCGGAGGCCGTGACGGAGACGCGAATCACACCGAGTTAGGCTCCGACTTCTTTGAACCAGGCAAGCATGTTTGAACCTTTGATATGATGAGTGTGTTGCATGTTGCTCGAGTAGTTCCTCTCATAAGCATGGTCATATAAGCATTGTGTATGGTTATATTTCATGCAAGCAAGCTTCGGGTGAACCCCGAATGAAAATGTTTGGACCACCTCGAGCATGTGGTGACATGATGGGTGGAACGCTGGTATTGTTGGAGCATGCCAGTAGCTGGTTAACTCAGTATCAACGGAGATCATGTCATGATTCCGTTCGTCTCCTTTTTCGGTACTATCATAGGCCGTCCGTTGGGATTATGGTCTAGTCAGTTGTAAACCACTTCCCGAGTACACACCAAGTAGAGGGGCCGGGATGAGGGTTCCATGGCCCTGGATTAAAGCCCGTCATCCGGTCAGGGGGCATGGGTGTTTCCGGTTGGGACCGAGAGGGGGGCACCCCTTAGAGCGTGCATATATAAATTTGATCCCATGCTATTCGAGGTTGTAGCCTCCCCGTCTTAAAGTTTTTCGTGAATGTCGTCGCGGGTGATTCCGGACGACACGATGCTAAATGGGTGTGTACTGGTTAGTTGGGTTTCTACTAAAACACCGTAGACGGGACTAGCCCACGCGGCTAGTAGAACCCGTTGGCTATGAGTTAATAGTACAATCTCTGCAGAGTTAAATTCCTTCAGTAGCCATGTTTATGGCCTAGGGTCAATCTTCATATCAACCCGGTGACCGTCTCTAGTATATTCTCGGGAGTAACCAGAGTAGTATTTCTGTCAAGTTCATTTGGTAGATGAACTCACCAACTATCTCAGTATTTATTTTCAGAAGTATTCCATCATTATACTACTGTTATTTATAAGCCCTTTATGTGATGTCGCTCAGACGTCCGACAGTGGCATTCTTTTCATTTATAAGCCCTTTATGTGATGTCGCTCAGACGTCCGACTGTGGCATTCTTTTCATTTATAAGCCCTTTATGTGATGTCGCTCAGACATCCGACTATGGCATTCTTTTCATTTATAAGCCCTTTATGTGATGTCGCTCAGACGTCCGACTGTGGCATTCTTTTCATTTATAAGCCCTT
>LR738710.1:626918846-626936419 GCA_902687465.1 Secale cereale | reverse complement strand
CTATCTCAGTATTTATTTTCAGAAGTATTCCATCATTATACTACTGTTATTTATAAGCCCTTTATGTGATGTCGCTCAGACGTCCGACAGTGGCATTCTTTTCATTTATAAGCCCTTTATGTGATGTCGCTCAGACGTCCGACTGTGGCATTCTTTTCATTTATAAGCCCTTTATGTGATGTCGCTCAGACGTCCGACTATGGCATTCTTTTCATTTATAAGCCCTTTATGTGATGTCGCTCAGACGTCCGACTGTGGCATTCTTTTCTTTTATAAGCCCTTTATGCGGTGTCGCTCAGACGCGCGACTGTGGCCAGCTATCATTTATTATTTTCCTACGAGGCGTCACTCAGACACTCGTTTGGTCTACTTCTATTTTTATCTTGCGGACTTCGGGAGGATTACCGCCCGACTTCCATCATTGCGTACAGCACATTGATATTTTATTCCGGTCGCATTTTTTGCTGAATACTCATATGCATCATGTTGGCATTTATTATATCCTAAGTCCGAACTGTCTTGCGAGTACATTCAAAGTACTCACCTGGCTTGTTGATTTGGCCAGATGTGGACGAAGGAGATCTCATGGATGAAGAGTTCGATAGCGAGTCCGACGCTTAGAGGAGTCCTAGTCAGTCCCTTGCGATCCTGGAGTCGATCACTGTTTTATAACCGCTTCCGCCTATCACCAAATAAATTCATCGGGTCTCACTCCGACACTCGATGAGCTGTAGTATTCAGGAGTCACATTACCCACTTCACTGTGACATATTCCACCACCTTTTATTACGAGTTAGTAGTATGCCACCCTACCTTGTGTCATATCCGCCTTTATGTATTATATTGGCGCGCTTGTAATAAAATTATTGAGCAACCCCAGCTCAACCTTGTATAATATTCAGTGTACTGGATTTCTGTATCAAGGGATTGTCTGCCCGCAAGGAATTATATTCCCTGCTAGTTTAATAAAAAGGTCGGTCCTCCGGTAATTATTTTACTGAAGGACCGGTCCTGACACTCGCTCCTCCTGCTCTATCGCTGGGTCTGCGGGGTCTTCGGCTTATTCCTGACTGTCATCATCGTTAGTGACAGTGTTGCTATCTTTTCCTTTGTGGGATTTCGTTCGGCGCTTCGGGCGCCAACGTTTGGGAGGTTCTTCGACAGGCTTGTCCTTTGCGGGATCGTTTTCGCCGTCGGCCTCCTTCTCCTTAGGTATATCCACCATATATACGTCGTATGAAGGCATAGCTGTCCACCGCCTGGTTATGGGCCGGCTTTGATCTGGATCTGCTTCGGCTTCGAGGTCCATCACATCGAAGTCTTCAGAAGCATAGTCAAGTAGATCGGTTAGATCTTTGACCGTTGCTACCAAGTGGGTGGTGGGTGGGGAGCAAAATTCTCCATCAGCCTCCAGTTCGAACTGGATATAATGCGGCTGTGTGTCCCCATCTAAGGAGAGGGATTTTAACGAATTTAACATGTCGCCAAAGAGTGAGTTCTGGAAGATATCCGCAACACTGAATTCGGCGATAGACACCTGATCGAGCTTGAAGGGCGCAGATGCGCATGATTCGGAATCTAAGGCCGGAGACGAGTCCGGGGTTCCGATAACACAGATCCCATTCATAGTTGGGTCCGAGTGCGGCTCCAGCGCCGTAGAGTCTGTGGCTTCCGTGGCGGGGTTGAGCTTCCCATCCTTGGGCGACGTGATCTGTTCCGGATCTAGGGCCATAACTGTGTCAGGTGCTATTTCCTGATCCGATGACATAGTTAGGTCGTGTTCATCGTGATGGCAGGGAGAGGTCGCTGTGGGCTCTAATCCATCGAAGATAAAGTCTCCGTGGATATCAGCAATGTAATTTAAGCTTCCAAACCTGACTTGATGGCTAGGGGCATAGCTCTCCACCTGCTCGAGGTGGCCTTCAGTGTTGGCGCGGAGCACGAAGCCGCCGAACACGAAAAGCTGTCCGGGAAGGAAGATTCCCTCAGTGTTGCCGTCGTGGTTGATGACGCGATCCATCAGTCCTTCGGTCGATGACATAGTGGAACTCTCAATGAAAGCACCAATGTCGGTGTCAAAACCGGCAGATCTCGGGTAGGGGGTCTGCAACTATGTCTCTGAGGATTGATGGTAACAGGAGGCTGGGGACACGATGATTACCCAAGTTCAGGCCCTCTCGATCGAGGTAATACCCTACTTCCTGCTATATTAATATGGACGAATATGATTACAAGAGTTGATCTACCTCGAGATCGTATTGGCTAAACCCTAAAGTCTAGCCTATGAGGATTTGTGATTCTCTATTAACCTCTATGGACTAAACCCTCCATTTTATATATGCACCGAAGGGGCCTAGGGTTTGTACATAACCATCTTGTAGAGGAAGGAAATATTACACCCGAACCTAAAACTTGCCATTATACGAATATAGGAGTCCTATCCGGATATGAGAGATGATCTTCAGAAAAGATCTTCACGTCCCACCAGTCCGACCCACCATGAGTTATCCGGCCACATGAGGACCCCTCAATCCAGGACTCCCTCACCAAGGTCCCTGGCATCGGTCCCCCGGCCTCTGCAAAACTCCTTTTGCACCTTCCTAAAGCCTTGTGGGCTTTACCCCTTGGCCCAAATAAAGTGTTCTCGTACCCGAACATTTTGAGAAACATCCGAAACCCCTTCCAGTGAATTCCGGAACCCTTTCAGAGACCAAACACTATTATCCCAAATATCAATCTTCACCTGTGGACTATTCCGGAGCTCCTCATCATATTTGTGATCTTATCAGGGACTCCAAATAGCATTCGGTCACAACATACATAATTCCGGAGCTACATCGTCAACGAACGTCAAGCATGCTGACCCTACGGGTTCGAGAATGATGTAGACATGACCAAGACGCTTCTCCAGTCAATAACCAATAGCGGGGCCCGGATGCCCATATTGGTTCCTACATACTCCACGAAGATCTTTATCGGTCAAACTTTTATGATAGCATACATAGTTCCCTTTGTCTGTCGGTATGTTACTTGCCCGGGATACGATCATCGATATGTCCATACCTAGTTCAATCTCGTTACCGGCAAGTCTCTTTACTCATTCCGTAATACATCATCTTGATACATCTCCAACGTATCTATAATTTTTGATTGTTCCATGCTATTATTTATGAAGTCTTGGATGTTTAATGGGCTTTATTATTCACTTTTATATCATTTTTGGGACTAACCTACTAACCCAAATGCCCAGTCCAGATTGCTGTTTTTTTGCCTATTTCAGGGTTTTGCAGAAAGGGAATATCAAACGGAGTCCAAATGGAATGAAACCTTCGCGAGAGATATTTTTGGAGGAAATCACGCTCGGGAATCTTCGGGACCAAGTCAGGGGACGGAGGGCCAGCCCTCGAGGGTGGGGGGCGCACCCCCTTCCCAGGGCGCGCCCCCTGCCTCGAGGCTGGCCCACACGCCCCCGGTGCCCTCCTTCTTCCTATATATACCTACGTACCCCAAAAACTCCATACGCAGAGAGAAAACCCTAATTCCACCGTCGTAGCTTCTGTTCCCGTGGAGATCCCATCTTGGAGCCTGTTCCGGGAGGGGGATCCATCACGGAGGCCTTCATCATCATCATCATCGCCCTCACCATGAGTTGTGAGTAGTTTACCACAGACCTTCGGGTCCATAGCTAGTATCTAGATGGCTTCTTCTCTCTCTCTCTGGATCTCAATACAAAGTTCTCCTCGGTCTTTGAGGAGATCTATTCGATGTAATCTCTTTTTGCGGTGTGTTTGTCAAGATCCGATGAATTGTGAGTTTATGATCAAGGTTATCTATGAAAGATATTTGGTTCTTCTCTGAACTTTTTATGTGTGCTCATAATATCCTTGCAAGTCTCTTCGAATTATTGGTTTGGTTTGGCCTACTAGATCTATAGTTCTTGCAATGGGAGAAGTGCTTGGCTTTGGGTTCAATCTTGCGGTGTCCTTTCCTAGTGACAGTAGGGGCAGCAAGGCACGTATTGTATTGTTGCCATCGAGGATAAAAAGATGGGGTTTTCATCATATTGCTTGAGTTTATCCCTCTACATCATGTCATCTTTCTTAAGGCGTTACTCTGTTCGTATGAACTCAATACACTAGATGCATGCTGGATAGCGGTCGATGTGTGGAGTAATAGTAGTAGATGCAGGCAGGAGACGGTCTACTTGTCTCGGACGTGATGCCTATATACAATGATCATGCCTAGATAGTCTCATAATTATTCGCTTTTCTATCAATTGCTCGACAGTAATTTGTTTACCCACCGTAGAATACCGCTATCATGAGAGAAGCCACTAGAGAAAACTATGGCCCCCGGGTCTATTCTCAACATATCAATCTACATCTACTTTACTTTTCTTGCTTTTATTTGCTGTTTCATTAAACCAAAAATACCAAAAATATAAACTATCATCTCTATCAGATCTCACTCTCGTAAGTGACCGTAAAGGGATTGACAACCCCTTGTCGCGTTGGCTGCGAAGTTCTTATTTGTTTGTGCAGGTGCGAGGGACTCGCGCGTGGTCTCCTACTGGATTGATACCTTGGTTCTCAAAAACTGAGGGAAATACTTACGCTACTGTGCTGCATCTCCCTTTCCTCTTCGAGGGAATACAACACAAGCTCAAGAGGTAGCACATCCCGTAACTAACTCCTTAGTCACTTTGCTTGTAAGCTTCTTGTGATGTTGTATTACTGAGAGGGCCGAGAGATACCTCTCTGTCATATGGAGTGACAAATCCCAGTCTCGATCCATGCCAACTCAACAGACACCTTCGGAGATACCTGTAGAGCACCTTTATGTTCACCCAGTTATGTTGTGACATTTGATGGCACACAAGGCATTCCTCCGGAGTCCGGGAGTTGCATGATCTCATGGATGAAGAAACATGTATTTGACATTAAAAAAGCAGTAGCAATAAGCTGAACGATCATATGCTATGCTAACGGTTGGGTCTTGTCCATCACATCATTCTCCTAATGATGTGATACCGTTATCAAATGACAACTCATGCCCATAGTTAGGAAACCTTAACCATCTTTTGATCAACGAGCTAGTCTAGTAGAGGCTTACTAGGGACTCGGTATTTGTTTACGTATTCACACATGTATTTAAGTTTTCCATCAATACAATTATAGCATGAATAATAAACCTTTATCATGATTAAGGAAATGTAATAATAACCACTTTATTATTGCCTCTATGGCATATTTCCAACAGTCTCCCACTTGCACTAGAGTCAATAATCTGGATTACATAGTAATGAATTAATCTAACACCCATGGAGTCTTGGTGTTGATCATGTTTTGCTCATGGAAGGGGCTTAGTCAACGGGTCCTCTACATTCAGATCCGTATGCACTTTACAAATTTCTATGTCTCCATCCTCGAATTATTCACGAATGGAGTTGAAGCGTCGCTTGATGTGTTTGGTTCTCTTGTGAAACATGGGCTCCTTGGCTATGACAATTGCTCCAGTGTTGCCACACAATATTGTCATTAGACCCGATGCACTGGGTATTACCCTAGGTCGGATATGAACTCCTTCACCAGACTCCTTCATGCGCTGCTTTTGAAGCAGCTACTTACTCTACTTCACACGTAGATCCCACCACGACGCTCTGCTTAGAACTGCACCAGCTGACAGCTCCACCATTTAATATAAACATGTATCCAGTTTGCGACTTAGAGTCATCCGGATCTGTGTTGAAGCTAACATCAACATAACCCTTTACGACGAGCTCTTCGTCACCTCATAAACGAGAAACATATCCTTGGTCCTTTTCAGGTACTTCAGAATATTCTTGACCGCTGTCCAGTGATCCACTCCTGAATTACTTTGGTACCTATCTGCCAAACTTATGGCAAGGCACGCATCAGGTCCGGTACACAGCATGGCATACATTATAGAACATATGGCTGAGGCATAGGGAATGAGTTTCATTCTCTCTCTATCTTTTGTCATGGTTGGGCTTTGAGACTTACTCAACTTCACACCTTGCAACACAGGCAATAACCCTTTCTTTGACTGGTCCATCTTGAACTTCTTTAGAACTTTGTCAAGGTATGTGCTTTGTGAAAGTCCTATTAAGCGTGTCGATCTATGCCTATAGATCTTGATACCCAATATGTAAGCAGCTTCACCGAGGTCTTTCAATTGAAAATTCTTATTCAAATATCCTTTTATGCTATCCAGAAATGTTATATCATTTCCAATTAGCAATATGTCATCCACATATAATATTAGAAATGCTACAAAGCTCCCACTCAATTTCTTGTAAATACAAGCTTCACCATAAGTCTGTATAAAACCAAATGTATTGATCACCTCATCAAAGAGTTTATTCCAACGCCAAGATGCTTGCACCAGTCCATAGATGGATCGCTGGAGCTTGCACACTTTGTTAGCACCTTTAAGATTGACAAAACCTTCCGACTGCATCATATACAACTCTTCCTTAAGAAACCTGTTAAGGAATGCAATTTTGACGTCCATTTACCAGATTTCATAATCACAAAATACGGCAAATTGCTAACATGATTCAGACAAACTTAAACATCACTACGGGTGATATTACCGTCAGCGTCTGTCTTCCTCTTAAAGATCCATTTATTCTCAATGGCTTGCCGATCATCGAGCAAGTCCACCAAAGTCCACACTTTGTTCTCATACATGGATCCTATTTCAGATTTCATGGCCTCAAGCCATTTGTCACAATTTGGGCTTGTCATAGCTTCTTCATAGTTTGTAGGTTCCTCGTTGTCCAACAACATGACTTCCATGACAGGATTACCATACCACTCTGGTGCGTAACGTGTTCTGGCTGACCTACGAGGTCCAGTAGTAACTTGATATGAAGTTTCATGATCATCATCATTTGCTTCCTCTTTGGTTGGTGTAGGCATCATGAGAATGGCTTTCCCCGATGTCCTACTTTCCAATTCGAGAGCATGTACAACTACCTCATCAAGTTCTACTTTCCTCTCACTCACTTCTTTTGAGAGAAACTCTTTTTCTAGAAAGGACCCATTCTTAGCAACAAAGATTTTTGATTCCGGATCTATGGTAGAAGGTATGCCCAATAGTTTATTTCGGGTATCCTATGAAGACACACTTCTCCGCTTTGGGTTGGAGCTTATCAGGCTGAAGCCTTTTGGACGACGACTTAGGTTTCTTGCCAAACCATAGTTCATACAGTGTCGTCTCAACGGATTTAGACGGTGCCCTATTTAACGTGAATGCAATTGTCTCTAATGCATAACCCCAAAACAATAGTGGCAAATCGGTAAGAGACATCATAGAATGCACCATACCTAATAAAGTACGGTTATGACGTTTGGACACACCATTACGTTGTGGTGTTCCGGGTGGCGTGATTTGTAAAACTATTCCACATTGTTTTAAATAAAGGCCAAACTCGTAACTCAAATATTCACCTCCACGATCAGATCGTAGAAACTTTATTTTCTTGTTACGATGATTCTCCACTTCATTATGAAATTCTTTGAACTTTTCAAATGTTTCATACTCGTGTTTCATCAAGTAGATATACCCATACCTACTCAAATCATCTGTGAAGGTTAGAAAATAACGATACCTGTCGTGTGCTTCAACACTCATCGGACGGCATACATTGGTATGTATTATTTCCAATAAGTCATTAGCTTACTCCATTGTTCCGGAGAACGGAGTTTTAGTCATCTTGCCCATGAAGCATGGTTCGCGAGTATCAAATGATTCTTAATCAAGTGATTCCAAAAGTCCATCCGCATGGAGTTTCTTCATGCACTTTACACCAATATGACCTAAACGGGAGTGCCACAAGTATGTTCCACTATCATTATCAGCTTTGCATCTTTTGGCATCAATATTATGAATATGTGTATCCCTACAATCGAGATTCAACAAGAATAGACCATTCACTAAGGGTGCATGACCATAAAAGATGTTACTCATATAAATAGAACAACCATAATTTTCTGACTTAAATGAATAACTGTTTTGCATTAAACAAGATCCAGATATAATGTTCATGCTCAACGCTGGCACCAAATAATAATTATTGAGGTCTAAAACTAATCTCAAAGGTAGATGTAGAGGTAGCATGCCGACGGCGATCACATCAACCTTGGAACCCCGACGCACATCGTCACCTCGTCCTTAGCCAGTCTTCATTTATTCCACAGCTCCTGTTTCGAGTTACAAATATGAGCAACCGTACCAGTATCAAATACCCAGGCGCTACTACGAGCACTAGTAAGGAACACATCAATAACATGTATATAAAATATACCTTTATTATTGCCATCCTTCTTATCTGCCAAATATTTGGGGCATTTTCGCTTCCAGTGACCATTACCCTTGCAGTAGAAGCACTTAGTCTCAGGCCTGGGTCCATCTTTGGGCTCCTTCATGGGATCGAAAACTTGCTTACCGTTCTACTTTAATTTCGCTTTTTTTCCTTGCCATTTTTCTTGAAACTAGTGGTCTTGTTAACCATCAACACTTGATGCTCTTTCTTGATTTCTACCTCCATCGATTTCAGCATCGCGAAGAGCTCAGGAATCATTTTCGTCATCCCTTCCATATTATAGTTCGTCATGAAGCCTTTGTAGTTGGTGGCCGTGACTGGAGAACTCTATCAATAACACACTCATCTGGAGGATCAATTCTCAGCCGAGTCAAGTGGTTGTGGTCCAGACATTATGAGTATGTGTTCACTGACAGAACTGTTCTCCTCCATCTTACAGCTAAAGAACTTGTTGGAGACTTCATATCTCTCAACCCGGGCATTAGCTTGAAATATCAATTTCAGCTCTTGGAACATCTCATATGCTCCGTGGCGTTCAAAACACTTTTGAAGTCCCGATTCCAATCGTAAAGCATGGCACATTGAACTATCGAGTAGTCATCAGATCAAGCCTGCCATACGCAGGGGCGGAGCCAGTATTTGAGGTTGGGGGAGGACAGAAGAAGCAAAAAAAATCTTGCAAAGAAGATATTTTTTTTGGTTTCATACATACCATATGGTCAATCAAACAATGCAAAGAAATTACATTTCTATTAGCTTAAAGTTGGCTTTGCGAGAACCAAGAAGATCAAACATGTCTATAATTTCATTAGAACTAAACTTTGACGCTAGATCCTTCTCTATGTAGATTATCATACAAAGTTTCAGAAAATCATCACCCATTGTACTTTGAAGACGAGTCTTGACAATTTTCATAGGTGAAAATGCTCTCTCTGCTGTTTCAATCGACACCGGGAGTGTTATTACTAATCGTAATAACTTGTTGACCGTTGGATACATAGATGATTTACCTATTTTCACCAGACCATGTGTCAAAGTTGCAAGTGATGGTAACATTTTCAGTTCTTGATGGTTGCATGTGTCAAGTTGAAAATGTGGTAGCTGACACTCCAATTGAGCTCTTTCTTGAGAAGAAAAATCTGCAGGATATAATTTTTCAACTAGCGTGCATATTTTTGATCTTTCAAAAGTGTCACACCTTGGATCCAATGACGCACAAAGTCTTAAAAGCTCCTTCGCTTGAAGACTGAATCGATCACCTAACTCTGTCAATTGTTGGTCTATGGCAACATTAAATACATCCATTTTGTAGTGATGGAGTGTTGTGGTGTTGTCATGCTTGTTTCTGAATTTGGTCACATCAACATACCTAATCATAATATACATAAAAATTAGTTCACTACTTGGTAATAAATATGTAACACAATCTTAAGTACAGAGTTGGGTAAAGGTGCATACTTACGATTCAAATCCGGAATATCAATCTCATGCTCCAGGAAAAAAGAATTAACCTCTTCAAGAAGAGATTCCCATCCATTTTCTCTCAAGTCAGCAAGCAGCACCTTTGTGTTGGACACACAATCCAAAGCATTCAAAATATCCAAAGTTTTAGTTTGTAGTCTTACACACCACACATCAGTGATCTTCATGATTTCCTCCATTGGGTGCAGAATAAACACAAAATCAAATGAGATGAGAATCCTAAGAGCACCAACAACATATCCTCGGGAATATTGTGAGGCTGAACGATCACTTGATATACTTCTTAAAACAGAAACAGAAGCAACAAACATCTTCCTTAAGCTTTGGATTGATTTAGAGTGGGAGCTCCATCTAGTATCTCATGCTCTTTGTAAAGAGCCTACCTGATATAGCCCTAGGCCAGTATCAAGTTCTCCTAGTTCGATCTCGCGTTCAATTTAAGCTGCCTGGTTTGCTAGTAATTCATCGTTGCATTTGCAAGAAGCACTAACAACATTGACTACAGTTTGCATGCTGGAAAAAGTTGTGCACCTCATGTACCTCTCTAGATGCTGCAACAAGAACTAACTGCAACTGACGAGCCATACAATGAATGTAGTATGCATACGAACACTCCCGAAGAATAAGAGCCTTCAATCCATTCCACTCTCCCCTCATGTTGCTAGCCCCATCATATGCTTGGCCCCTAATATCTTGCACATTCAGGTTATTGTCATCTAGAACAGCAAGTGTTGAGTCTTTGAGAGTTGTTGCAGCAATATCTCTGGCATGCACTACATCAAGAAAGCGCTCTGTTATAATTGCCTCTTCATTGGCAAATCTAATAACGACCGCCTTATGCTCTTTTTTGGATTCATCCCTAGCTTCATCAACCATTATACAAAACTTGCGATTGCCAATTTCTTCTTTAATTGATTTTTGCACTTTATGAGAAATTATGCTTACAATTTCTTTCTAAACATCTCCGCAAGTGTACTTTGCATTTCCTGGGGCATTTTCTAACGCCACTTCATTGACCTCTTTATTATATGACGCCAGAATCTTGACCATCTCAATAAAATTACCTCGGTTTTTAGATCCCGAAGATTTGTCATGGCCTCTAAAGGGGCACGCTTTAAATGTTAACCACCTATAGATGCAACAATTTCTTAGTATAGAATTTGCAAGTCTACTTGAACATAATAGATTTATAAATCTTTCTTACTTGATGGCATCAATTGTAGTCTTGAGTCTTAGTCTCGCATCTGCCACTGTTTTCTCACATTGCTTCACCATTACCTTGTCTATATGAGACATGTCATTCTTAAGATTTTCAAAACACTTCACAACAAAGTTATGAGTTGAGTTAGGATCACGACTCATGTGAGTTAGGAAAGCACATTCTTTCCATTATTAACCTTTTTCCAATTTATAAATCCCTTGACTATGAATGTATCTGAGCCACACCTTCCAATTGGCTTTTTGGAAAAGAGGAAACAAGGCAAGCAATATTCTTTTTTTTAATTGAATACTCCAACCAAAAATGGTTTGTAAACCAATCTTTTTGGAATCGACGGTGATGGGTACCCATTCCAACAAATGGGTATTCATCTGGTTCTAGGATTGGTTGATATGCGCCCTCAGATATATAAAAATGCCAAGCTTCGTCTTGCTTGGTAGGAGGAGTTGCCAAATTTGAAGACATATGCCGAGGACTCTAATATAATCTGTTGTTACAATTCTCTCTTGCTGTGGAACTTCCACATATGCTGAATATTCTCCTCGAGAGTGTTATCCTGTCCACTACTTTGTCCTTGTTATGTTGTGTTGGAACCATCGACACCAGTAGGATCACATTGGGAGCTTGATCCAACCTTCTAAAAAAAGAAAGCATCGTCTTCCTCTTCATGACTACACAATAACACAAACACAAAAATGTAGATCGGTTACAACAGACAAATTGAATCCAAACAAAAGAATATGTGTGTCATGCCTAATTTGCAGTACATGTTTCCCCTAATTCCTCTGAGTCCATTTAACCTAACTCAAGAATTTCTATAGCTTATATTGTAGACTTTAGTACGTCGACATATAAATTACATGGCATGAATTAAAGAAGACTCACTGGCGGATTTCCTTGCTTGTTGACTGCAGGTTCGTCCGTCTGCGTCGCCGGAGCCAACGCAGCAACACTGATCGGTGTTGCGATGCGAACTGCCCTAGGTGGCTAGTCGCGGGAGGGAGTCAGGGAGAGATGCAAGTCGTGCATGCGCTGGCGTTGAAAGAAGGAAATGATGGATAGATCGATCAATCCCAATTCCCCAGGCCAGCTATTTTTTACAGCATGATCATATAAACTTCACACAAGTCTTCCCAAAGGTTCTACTTGGCACAAACACTAACTAAAACACAACACCACATCTAAACAGAAGCTAGATGCAATATTTATTCCTAAACAGAAGCAAAAACAAAGAAAATAAAATTGGGTTGCCTCCCAACAAGTGCTATCATTTAACGCCCCTAGCTAGGCACGATACAAGGATAAATCTAGGTATTGCCATCTTTGGAAGGCAATTCTGTAATTAAGCACTTATCATTCTTCGGAACTTCTTTATTCCTATTGATAATCAAACTTTTGGGCAAGAAATCAATTAATTCATTTGTATCAAAAGGTTCTCTTTCGAAAGTAAGAAAATTAGGATGAACACTTATAGATTTAAGATCCGCGATTCCCTTACTAGATGATCCATCCTTATTTGTAGGAACATCCATAAGATTAGCCAATTTAGTGGTAGAAGGATTTGAAGTAGTTTTATAGCAGAAAGAGCATAACCCACATTAGTAATAATATCCTCAAGTTTATCGATTCTAGTGGAATCTTGATCTATGTCCTCTTTAACTATGGGCTCCTTTTCCTTAAAAAGTTTCAAAATAACCCCTACCTTGGATCCATAATGGGTAATTTGGTTGTGGATCTTTCTATCCAAATTCTCAACCAACTCTACAGTAGCAACTTTGTTTTCAATGATTTCAAGCCTTTGCATAACATGTTCTAGAGTTAAAACAGTCCCATTAACCATAAGAGGTGGTGAGCCAAATAATTCAGTTATAGCATTATAAGAATCAAAAGTACGGATACCCAAGAAATTCCCTCCGGTAATGGTATCTAAAATATATCTATTCCACAGAGTTATGCCAACATAAAAATTGCGAAGAAGCATGGAAGTGGAAAGCCTCCTAGTAGATCTATTTTGAGCATTGCAAATTCTATACGAGGCATCTTTTAGATTTTCCTCCTTCCTTTGTTTAAAATTAAGAACCTCACTCTCGGGAGTATTCATAATGATAGGTGTGCTAGACATGGTGACAAGCAAGCAATCCAACACACAAGCAAACAATAAGCAGGCGAACGATAAACACACGGCAAAAGAAGGGCAAATAAAACGGCAAGGGTGAAGTGGGGGAGAGGAAAACGAGAGGCAAATAAATGAAATGTGAAGGATAAGGGTTTGTGATAGGTACTTGGTATATGACTTTTGCGTAAGCCTCCCCGGCAACGACGCCAGAAATTCTTCTTGCTACTTCTCGAGCTTGCATTGTATTCCCTCGAAGAGGAAAGGGTGATGCAACACAATAGCGTAAGTATTTCCATCAGTTTTTGAGAACCAAGGTATCAATCCTGTAGGAGACCACGCGCGAGTCCCTCGCACCTGCACAAACAAATAAGAAGTTGGCAGCCAACGTGATAAGGGGTTGTCAATCCCTTTACGGTCACTTACGAAAGTGAGATCTGATAGATATGATATTTTTGGTATTTTTGGTATTTTTGGATATAAGAACAGAAAGTAAAAACAACAAAGTAAAGTAGATTATAGATTGATATGTTGAGAATAGACCCGGGGGGCATAGGTTTCACTAGTGGTTTCTCTCATGATAGCAGAATTCTACGGTGGGTGAACAAATTACTGTCGAGAAATTGATAGAAAAGCGAATAATTATGAGAATATCTAGGCATGATCATTATATATAGGCATCACATCCGAGACAAGTAGACCGAAACGATTCTGCATCTACTACTATTACTCCACACATCGACCGCTATCCAGCATGCATCTAGAGTATTAAGTTCATAAGAACAGAGTAATGCTTTAAGCAAGATGACATGATGTAGAGAGATAAACTCAAGGAATATGATATAAATCCCATCTTTTTATCCTCGATGGCGACAATACAATACGTGCCTTGTTGCCCCTACTATCACTGGGAAAGGACACCGCAAGATTGAACCCAAAGCCAAGCACTTCTCCCATTGCAAGAACTATAGATCTAGTAGGCCAAACCAAAACGATAATTCGAAGAGACTTGCAAGGATATTATAATCATACATAAAAGAATTCAGAAAAGAACCAAATATTTCTCATAGATAATCTTGATCATAAAGCCACAATTCATCGGATCTCGACAAACACACCACAAAAAGATTACATCGAATAGATCTCCTCGAAGACCGAGGAGAACTTGGTATTGAGATCCAAAAAGAGAGAAGAAGCCATCTAGGTACTAACTATGGACCCGAACGTCTGTGGTAAACTACTCACAAGTCATGGTGAGGCGATGGTGTTGATGTAGAAGTACTCCGTGGAAGATCCCCCCTCCGGCGGAGCTCCGGAACAGGCCCCAAGATGGGATCTCACGGGAACATAAGGTTGCGTCGGTGGAATTAGGGTTTTCTCTGTTGCTTCGATGTTTTCAGGGTACATGGGTATATATAGGAGGAAGGAGTATGTCGGTGGAGCAACGTGGGGCCCACGAGGGTGGGGGGCGCGTCCAGGGGGAGGGGGCGCGCCCTGTACCCTCGTGGGCACCACGTGTCCCCTCTGCCTTGGTTCTCAAGTATCTCGTGAAGATATCGTTCTAAAAATAACTCTCCCGAAGGTTTCATTCCATTTGGACTCCGTTTGATATTCCTTTTCTGCGAAACCCTCAAATAGGCAAAAAACAGCAATCTGGACTGGGCCTTTGGATTAATAGGTTAGTCCCAAAAATAATATAAATGTGTATAATAAAGCCCATTAAACATCCAAAACATCATATATAATAGCATGGAACCATAAAAAATTATAGATATGTTGGAGACGTATCACGCACCAGAGTGGTACGGTAATCATGTTCTGGAAGTCATGTTACTAGACCATGACGAACCTACGAACTATGAGGAAGCGATGATGAACCCAGATTCTAATAAATGGCTTGAGGCCATGAAATCTGAGATAGGATCCATGTATGAAAACAAAGTGTGGACTTTGGTGGAATTTCCCGATGATCGGCAAGCCATTGAGAATAAATGGATCTTCAAGAGGAAGACAAACGCTGATGGTCGTGTTACTATCTACAAAGCTCGACTTGTCGCAAAAGGTTTTTCGACAAGTTCAAGGTGTTACTACGATGAGATTTTCTCACTCGTAGCGGTGCTTAAGTCTGTCTGAATCATGTCAGCAATTGCCACATTTTATGAAATCAGGCAAATGCATGTCAAAATTGTGTTCCTTAATGGATTTCTTAAAGAAGAGTTGTATATGATGCAACAAAAAGGTTTTATCAATCCTAAAGGTGCTAACAAAGTGTGCAAGCTCGAGCGATCCATCTATGGACTGGTGCAAGCATCTCGGAGTTGGAATATGCGCTTTGATGAGGTGATCAAAGCATATGGTTTTATACAGACTTACGGTGAATCCTATATTTACAAGAAAGTGAGTGCGAGATCTGCAACATTTATGATATTATATGTGGATGACATATTACTGATTGGAAATGATATAAAATTTCTGGGTAGCATAAAAGGATACTTGAATAAGAATTTTTCAATGAAAGACCTCGGTGAAGCTGCTTACATGTTGGGCATCAAGATCTATAGAGATAGATCAAGATGCTTAATAATATTTTTCAATAAGTACATACCTTGATTTTGAAGTAGTTCAAAATGGATCAGTCAAAGAAGAAGTTCTTGCCTGAGTTGTAAGATATGAAGTTGAATAAGACTCAAAGCCCGAACACGGCAGAAAAATATAGAGAGAATGAAAGTCATTCCCTATGCCTTAGCCATAGGTTCTATAAAGTATGACAGGCTGTGTACCAAACCTGTTGTGTACCTTGCCATGAATTTGGCAAAGAGGTACAATTGTGATCCAGGAGTAGATCACTGGACAGCGGTCAAAATTTTGCTTAGTTATCTTAAAAAGGACTAAGGAAATGTTTCTCGGTTATGGAGGTGATAAAGAGTTCGTCGTAAAGAGTTACGTCGATGCAAGCTTTGCCACTAATCTGGATGACTCTAAGTCTCAAATCTAGATACGTATTGAACGTGGGAGCAATTAGCTAGAGTAGCTCCATGCAGAGCATTGTAGACATAGAAATTTACAAAATACATACGGATCTGAATATGACAGAATCGTTCACTAAACTTCTCTCACAAAGCAAAACATGATCACAACTTAGTACACTTTGGGTGTTAATCACATGGCGATGTGAACGAGATTATTGACTCTAGTAAACCTTTGGATGTTGGTCACATGGTGATGTGAACTAGATTATTGAATCTAGTGCAAGTGGGAGACTGAAGAAAATATGCCCTAGAGGCAATAATAAAGTTGTTATTTTATACTCCCTCCGTCCCAAAATAAGTGACGCAAAAGTGACTCAACTTTGCACTAACTTTAGTGTAAAGTTGATTCATTTTTGCGTCACTTATTTTGGGACGGAGGGAGTACTTCCTTATATCATGATAAATGTTTATTATTCATGCTAGAATTGTATTAACCGGAAACTTGATACATGTGTGGATACATAGAAAAAACACCGTGTCCCTAGTAAGCCTCTACTAGACTAGCTCGTTAATCAAATATGGTTAAGTTTCCTAACCATAGACATGTGCTGTCATTTGATGAATGGGATCACATCATTAGGAGAATGATGTGATGGACAAGACCCATCCATTAAGCTTAGCATAATGATCGTTCGGTTTTATTGCTATTGCTTTCTTCATGTCAAATACATATTCCTCCGGCCATGAGATTATCTCCCGGATACCGGAGGAATGCCTTATGTGCTATCAAATGTCACAACATAACTGGATGATTATAAAGATGCTCTACAGGTATCTCCGAAGGTGTTTGTTGGGTTGGCATAGATCAAGATTAGGATCTGTCACTCCGAGTATCAGAGAGGTATCTCTGGGCCCTCTTGGTAATGCACATCATAAGAAGCCTTGCAAGCAATGTGACTAATGAGTTAGTTGCGGGATGATGCATTACAGAATGAGTAAAGAAACTTGCCGCTATTGAGATTTAACTAGGTATGAAGATACCGACGATCAAATCTCGGGCAAGTAACATACTGATGACAAAGGGAATAACGTATGTTCTCATTACGGTTTGACTGATAAAGATATTCGTAGAATATGTGGGAGCAAATATGATCATCCAGGTTCCGCTATTGGTTATCGACCGGAGAAGTGTCTCGGTCATGTCTACATAGTTCTCGAACCCGTAGGGTCCGCACGCTTAACGTTCGATGACGATTTGTATTATGAGTTATGTGTTTTTAGTGACCGAAGATTGTTCGGAGTCCCGGATGAGATCACAGACACGATGAGGAGTCTTGAAATGGTCAATAGGTAAAGATTGATATATTGGATGATGGTATTCAGACACCAGAAGGGTTCTGAGGGGTACCGGGTACATATCGGAGTTTCGGGGGGGGGGGG
>LR738710.1:626882298-626918751 GCA_902687465.1 Secale cereale | reverse complement strand
GGGGGGGGTCACCGGAACCCCCGGGGGAAGTCATGGGCCCTATGGGCCATAAGAGGGAGGCACACCGGCCCACATAGAGGTGGCACGCCCCCCATGGAAGGAGGTCAAAGGAGTAGGGGAGGGGGCGGCGCCCCCTTTCCTTCTTCTCCTCCCACTCCTTCCTCCTTTCCCCCTCTATGGGAAGGAATAGAGGGGGGATCGTACTAGGACTAGGAGTCCTAGTAGGACTCCCCTCTCCTTGGCGCGCCCCTAGGGCTGCCTCCCTCCCTCTCCCTCCTTTATATACGTGGGGAGGGCACCCCTAGAACACACATCAATTGTTCCTAGCCGTGTGCGGTGCCTCCCTCCATAGTTTGCTCCTCGGGTCATATTGTCGTAGTGCTTAGGCGAAGCCCTGCACGGATCACTTCACCATCACTGTCACCATGCTGTCGTGCTGACAAAACTCTCCCTCGACAGTTTGCTGAATCAAGACTTCGAGGGATGATACGTCTCCAACGTATCTATAATTTTTGATTGTTCCATGCTATTATATATTTTGTTTTGGATGTTTAATGGGATTTATTATACACTTTTATATTATTTTTGGGACTAACCTACTAACCCAAGGCCCAGTGCAAATTGTAGTTTTTTTCCCTATTTCAGTGTTTCGCAGAAAAGGAATATCAAACGGAGTCCAAACGGAATGAAACCTTCGGGAGAGTTATTTTTGGAACGATATCAACACAGAAGACCTGGAGTACATGCAAGGAAACGAGAGAGGCGACCACGAGGGCAGGGGTGCGCCCCCCACCCTCATGGGCCTCCTATGGCTCCCCCGACATGCCTCTTCAGCCTATATATACTATCATACTCTGAAAACATCGAGGCAATCGACGAAACCCTAATTTCACCGCCGCAACCTTCTGTACCCATGAGATCCCATCTTGGGGCCTGTTCCGGAGCTCCACCGGAGGGGGCATCAATCTTGGAGGGCTTCTACATCAACACCATAGCCTCTCCGATGAGTTGTGAGTAGTTTACCACAGACCTTCGGGTCCATAGTTATTAGCTAGATGGCTTCTTCTCTCTCTTTGGATCTCAATACAAAGTTCTCCTCGATCTTCGAGGAGATCTATTCGATGTAATCTTTTTGCGGTGTGTTTGTCGAGATTCGATGAATTCTGGGTGTATGATCGAGATTATCTTTGAACAACATTGGATTCTTTTCTGAAATCTTTTATGTATGATTATAGTATCCTTGCAAGTCTCTTCGAATTATTGGTTTGGTTTGGCCTACTAGATCTATAGTTATTGCAATGGGAGAAGTGCTTGGCTTTGGGTTCAATCTTGCGGTGTCCTTTCCCAATGACAGCAGGGGCAGCAAGGCACATATTGTATTGTTTCCATCGAGGATAAAAATATGGGGTTTATATCATATTTCTTGAGTATACCCCTCTACATCATGTCATCTTGCTTAAGGCGTTACTCTGTTCTTATGAACTTAATACTCTAGATGCATGCTGGATAGCGGTCGATATGTGGAGTAATAGTAGTAGATGCAGAATCATTTCGGTCTACTTGTCACGGACGTGATGCCTATATACAATGATCATGCCTAGATATTCTCATAACTATGCGCTTTTCTATCAATTGCTCGACAGTAATTTGTTCACCCACCGTAGAATTATACTATCATGAGAGAAGCCACTAGTGAAACCTATGGCCCCCGGGTCTATCTTTATCATATTAGTTTCCCGTCAACTTGCCAATTTCTGTCGCCGTTGTTTATTTCGCTTTATTTACTTATTCTCTATACCAAAAATACCAAAAATATTGTCTTATCATATCTATCAGATCTCACTCTTGTAGGTGACTGAGAAGGGATTGACAACCCCGTTTATCGTGTTGGCTGCGAGGTTCTTATTTGTTTGTGCAGGTGCGAGGGACTCGTGCGTGGTCTCCTACTGGATTGATACATTGGTTCTAAAAAACGGAGGGAAATACTTACGCTAATGTGCTGCATCACCCTTTCCTCTTCGAGGGGATACAACGCAAGCTCGAGAAGTAGCAAGAAGAATTTCTGGCGCCGTTGCCGGGGAGGTCTACGCAAAAGTCATATACCAAGTACCTATCACAAACCCTTATCCCTCACGTTACATTTATTTGCCTCTCGTTTTCCTCTTCCCCACTTCACCCTTGCCGTTTTATTCGCCCTTCTTCTTCCGTGTGTTTACCGTTCGCTTGCCTCTTGTTTGCTTGTGTGTTGGATTGCTTGCTTGTCACTATGGCTCAGGATAATACCAACTTGTGTGACTTTTCCAATACCAACAATAATGATTTTATTAGCACTTCGGTTGCTCCTATCTTAGATGCCGAATCTTCTGAGATCAATGCTACTTTGATGAATCTTGTCATGAAAGATCAATTTTCTGGCCTTCCTAGTGAAGATACCGCTACCCATCTAAACAACTTTGTTGATTTGTGCGATATGCAAAAGAAGAGGGATACGGATAATGATATTGTTAAAGTGAAGCTATTTCCGTTTTCACTTAGAGATCGTGCTAAAACTTGGTTCTCCTCTTTTCCTAGAAATAGTATTGATTCATGGAATAAGTGCAAAGATGCCTTTATCTCTAAGTATTTTCCTCCCACTAAGATTATTTCTCTTAGAAATGATATTATGAATTTTAAGCAACTAGATCATGAGCATGTTGCACAAGGTTGGGAGAGAATGAAATTAAGGATACACAATTTCCCTACACATGGTTTGAACTTATCGATGATTATACAAATTTTTTATGCCGGCTTGAATTTCGCTTCTAGAAATCTTTTAGATTCAACCACGGGGGGCACTTTTATGGAAATCACTTTAGGAGAAGCTACCAAACTCCTAGATAATATTATGGTTAACTACTCTCAATGGTACACTGAAAGATCTACTAGTAAAAAAGTGCATGCTATTGAAAAGATTAGTGTTTTGAGTGGAAAGATGGATCAACTTATGAAATTATTTGCTACTAAGAGTGGTTCTTCTGATCCTAATGACATGTCTTTATCCACGTTGATTGAGAATAATAATGAATCTTTGGATGTGAATTTTGTTGGTAGGAATAATTTTGGTAACAACGCTTATAGAGGAAACTTTAATTCTAGGCCTTTTCCTAGTAATTCCTCTAACAATTATGGCAATTCCTACAATAACTCTTATGGAAATTTTAGTAAGATGCCCTCTGAATTTCAGACTAGTGTTAAAGAGTATGAATTCGCAAAAGAATTTTAATGATTTGCTTGAAGAAAAATTGCTTAAGGTTGACGAATTGGCTAGAAACGTGGATATAATTTCTCTTGATGTTGATTCTTTTAAACTTATATCTATTCCACCTAAGCATGATATCAATCAGTCTCTCAGAGCCATGAGAATTTCCATTGATGAATGCAAGGAAAGAACCGCTAGGGTGCGTGCTAAAAGAGATTGTTTTATGAAAGCGTGTTCTTCCAGTTTCTATGATAATAAAGATGAAGATCTAAAAGTGATTGAGTGTCTCCTATTAAATCCTTGTTTTCTAGTATGAATCTTGATAAAGATGGGACTGGAGATGAGTCTACTTTAGTTAAAAGGCGTCCCAATGATTCGGAGTTTTTAGATCTTGATGCTAAAATTGTTAAAAGTGGTATTGAAGAGGTAAAGACTTTACATAGAAATGAACCCACTATCTTGGATTTCAAGGGATTTAATTATGATAATTTCTCTTTAATAGATTGTATTTCCTTGTTGCAATCCGTGCTAAATTCTCCTCATGCTTATAGTCAAAATAAAGCTTTTACCAAACACATAGTCGATGCTTTAATGCAATCTTATGAAGAAAAACTTGAATTAGAAGTTTCTATCCCTAGAAAACTTTATGATGAGTGGGAACCTACTGTTAAAATTAAGATTAAAGATCATGCATGCTTTGCTTTGTGTGATTTGGGTGCAAGTGTTTCCACAATTCCAAAAGCTTTGTGTGATATGTTAGGTTTCCATGAACTTGATGATTGTTCTTTAAATTTGCATCTTGCGGATTCTACCATTAAGAAACCTATGGGAAGGATTAATGATGTTCTTATTATTGCAAATAGGAACTATGTGCCTGTAGATTTCATCGTTCTTGATATAGATTGCAATCCTACATGTCCTATTATTCTTGGTAGACCTTTCCTTAGAACGATTGGTGCAATTATTGATATAAAGGGAGGAAATATTAGATTCCAATTTCCGTTAAGGAAAGGCATGGAACACTTTACTAGAAAGAAAATCAAGTTACCTTATGAATCTATTATGAGAGGCACTTATGGATTGCCTACCAAAGATGGCAATACCTAGATCTATTCTTGTATCGTGCCTAGCTAGGGGCGTTAAACGATAGCGCTTGTTGGGAGGCAACCCAATTTTATTTTATTTGCTTTTGCTTCTGTTTAGGAATAAATATTGCATTTTAGCTTCTGTTTAGATGTGGTTTTGTGTTTTAATTAGTGTTTGATCCAAGTAGAACCTTTGGGAAGACTTGTGTGGAGTTTATGCGATCATGCTGTAAAAAACAGAAACTTTAGCAGTCACGAGATTAGCTACCATTTTTTACTGGAGAGTGATTTTTAGTTGATTCTTTTTGCAGATGATCAATACACAAATTCCTCACGTCCACCAATTTATTTCAATTTTTTTAGAGTTACAGAAGTATTCGAAAGTTACAGATTGCTAGAGACTGTTCTGTTTTTGACAGATTCTGTTTTGTGTGTGTTGTTTGCTTATTTTGATGAATCTATGAGTAGTATCGGGGGGTCTGAATCATAGAGAAGTTGTAATACAGTAGGTTTAACACCAATATAAACAAAGAATGAGTTCATTACAGTACCTTTGAGTGGTGGTTTGTTTTCTTATACTAACAGAACTCACGAGATTTTTGGCTAAGTTCTGTGTTGTGAAGTTTTCAAGTTTTGGGTAAAGATTTGATGGACTATGGAGCAAAGAGTGGCAAGAGCCTAATCTTGGGGATGCCCAAGGCACCCCAAGGTAAAATTCAAGGACAACCAAAAGCCTAAGCTTGGGGATGCCCCGGGAAGGCATCCCCTCTTTCGTCTTCATCTATCGGTAACTTTACTTGAGACTATATTTTTATTCACCACATGATATGTGTTTTGCTTGGAGCGTCATGTATGATTTGAGTCTTTGATTTTTAGTTTGTCACAATCATCCTTGCTGGACACACCTTTTGAGAGAGATACAAGTGAATTGGAATTTATTAGAATACTCTATGTGCTTCACTTATATCTTTTGAGCCAGATAGTTTTGCTCTAGTGCTTCACTTATATCTTTTAGAGCACGGTGGTGGTTTTATTTTGTAGAAATTATTGATCTCTCATGCTTCACTTATATATTTTTGAGAGTCTCTTAGAACAGCATGGTAATGTGCTTTGGTCATAAAACTAGTCCTAATATGATAGGCATCCAAGATGGGTATAGTAAAAACTTTCACATAAAGTGCATTGAATATTATGAGAAGTTTGATACTTGATGATTGTTTTGAGATATGAGGATGGTGATATTAGAGTCATGCTAGTAGAGTAGTTGTGAATTTGAGAAATACTTGTGTTGAGGTTTGCAAGTCCCGTAGCATGCACGTATGGTAAACGTTGTGTGACAAATTTGAAACATGAGGTATTTCATTGAGTGTCATCCTTTGTGTGGAGGTCGGGATCGCGCGATGGTTAACTCCTACCAACCCTTCCCCTAGGAGCATGCGTGTAGTACTCTGTTTTGATGACTTATAGATTTTTGCAATAAGTATGTGAGTTCTTTATGACTAATGTTGAGTCCATGGATTATACACACTCTCACCCTTCCACCATTGCTAGCCACTGTTGTACCGCGCAACTCTCGCCGGTACCATACACCCACCATATACCTTCCTCAAAACAGCCACCATACCTACCTATCATGGCATTTCCATAGACATTCCGAGATATATTGCCATGCAACTTTCCACCATTCCGATTACTATGACACGCTTCATCATTGTCATATTGCCATGCTTGATCATGTAGTTGACATCGTATTCGTGACTAGGACACCATGCATAATTTTTCATACATGTCACTCTTGATTCATTGCACATCCTGGTACACCGCCGGAGGCATTCATATAGAGTCATACTTTGTTCTAATATCGAGTTGTAAATCAATAAAAGTTTGATGATCATCATTATTAGAGCATTGTCCCAAAGAAAAAAAGGAAAAAAAGAAGGAAAGGCCAAAGAAAAAAAAGAAAAAAAAGAAAAAAAGAAGAAAAAAGGGACAATGCTACTATATTTTTCCACACTTGTGCTTCAAAGTAGCACCATGATCTTCATGATAGAGAGTTTCTTGTTTTGTCACTTTCATATACTAGTGGGAAATTTTCGTTATAGAATTTAGCTTGTATATTCCAACGATGGGCTTCCTCAAATGCCCTAGGCCTTTGTGAGCAAGCAAGTTGGATGCACCCCCACTTAGTTTCTTTTGTTGAGCTTTCATACATTTATAGCTCTAGTGCATCCGTTGCATGGCAATCCCTACTCACTCACATTGATATCTATTGATGGGCATCTCCGTAGCCCATTGATACGCCTAGTTGATGTGAGACCATCTTCCTCTTTTGTCTTCTCCACAACCACCACTCTATTCCACCTATAGTGCTATGTCCATGGCTCACGCTCATGTATTGCGTGAAAGTTGAAAAAGTTTGAAAAACTTTAAGTATGAAACAAGTGCTTGGCTGAAACCGGGGTTATGCATGATTTGAGTATTTTGTGTGACGAAGATGGAGCATAGCCAAACTATATGATTTTGTAGGGATGAACTTTCTTTGGCCATGTTATTTTGAAAAGACATGATTGCTTTGATAGTATGCTTGAAGTGTTATTATTCTTATGTCAATATAGACTTTTGTCTTGAATCTTTCGGATCTGAACATTCATGCCACAATAAAGAAAATTACATTGAGAATTATGTTGGTTAGCATTCCACATCAAAAATTCTGTTTTTATCATTTACCTACTCGAGGACGAGCAGGAATTAAGCTTGGGGATGCTTGATACGTCTCCAACGTATCTATAATGTTTTATTGTTCCATGCTATTATATATTTTGTTTTGGATGTTTAATGGGCTTTATTATACACTTTTATATTATTTTTGGGACTAACCTAGTAACCCAAAGCCCAGTGCAAATTGCTGTTTTTTTTTTGCCTATTTCAGTGTTTCGCAGAAAAGGAATATCAATCGGAGTCCAAACGGAATGAAACCTTCGGGAGAGTTATTTTTGGAACGATATCAACACAGAAGACTTGGAGTACACGCGAGGAAACGAGAGAGGCGGCCACGAGGGTAGGGGGCGCGCCCAGGGGGATAGGCGTGCCCCCACCCTCGTGGCCCCCCTTTGGCTCACCCGACGTGCCTCTTCAGCCTATATATACTCTCATACCCGGAAAACATCGAGGCAATCGACAAAACCCTAATTCCACCACCGCAACCTTCTGTACCCGTGAGATCCCATCTTGGGGCCTGTTCCGGAGCTCCATCGGAGGGGGCATTGATCATCGAGGGCTTCTACATCAACACCATAGCCTCTCCGATGAGTTGTGAGTAGTTTACCACAGACCTTCGGGTCCATAGTTATTAGCTAGATGGCTTCTTCTCTCTCCTTGGATCTCAATACAAAGTTCTCCTCGATCTTCGAGGAGATCTATTCGATGTAATCTTTTTGCGGTGTGTTTGACGAGATCCGATAAATTGTGGGTGTATGATCAAGATTATCTTTGAACAACATTGGATTTTTTTGAATTCTTTTATGTATAATTATAATATCCTTGCAAGTTTCTTTGAATTATTGGTTTGGTTTGACCTACTAGATGTATAGTTCTTGCAATGGGAGAAGTGCTTGGCTTTGGGTTCAATCTTGCGGTGTCCTTTCCCAGTGAGAGCAGGGGCAGCAAGGCACATATTGTATTGTTGCCATCGAGGATAAAAAGATGGGGTTTATATCATATTGCTTGAGTATATCCCTCTACATCATGTCATCTTGCTTAAGGCATTACTCTGTTCTTATGAACTTAATACTCTAGATGCATGCTGGATAGCGGTCGATGTGTGGAGTAATAGTAGTAGATACAGAATCGTTTCTGTCTACTTGTCACGGACGTGATGCCTATATACAATGATCATGCCTGGATATTTTCATAACTATGCGCTTTTTTATCAATTGCTCGACAATAATTTGTCCACCCGCCGTAGAATTCTGCTATCATGAGAGAAGCCACTAGTGAAACTTATGGCCCTGGGGTCTATCTTTATCATATTATTTTCCCGTCAACTTGCCAGTTTCTGTCGCCGTTGTTTATTTTGCTTTATTTAATTTTTCTCTATACCAAAAATACCAAAAATATCATCTTATCATATCTATCAGATGTCACTCTCGTAAGTGACCGAGAAGGGATTGACAACCCCTTTTATTGCGTTGGCTGCGAGGTTCTTATTTGTTTGTGCAGGTGCGAGGGACTCGCGCGTGGTCTCCTACTGGATTGATACCTTGGTTCTAAAAAACGGAGGGAAATACTTACGCTACTGTGATGCATCAACCTTTCCTCTTCGAGGGAATACAACGCAAGCTCGAGAAGTAGCAAGGGACGTCATCGAGCTGAACGTGTGCAGAACTCGGAGGTGCAGTACATTTGGTGTTTGATCGGTTGAATTGAGAAGATGTTCGACTACATCAACCGGGTTAAGTAAATGTTTCCGCTTTTGGTCTACGAGGGTACGCGGACACACTCTTCCCCTCTCGTTGCTATGCATCTCCTAGATAGATCTCGCGTGAGCATAGATTTTTTTTGAAATTGCAAGCTACGTTACTGAACAGACTAGTTCCCACGGGCTGCAGCAACGCATCAAGAAAGTAGAGATCAACGAGCTAGATCATTGTCTTCCTTCTTCTTTTGCCCTTGTGTATTTCAGGCGTTGCCGCATGTAGCTTTTTTAACTATCTTCCTAAATATGTAAGATAATTATTATCCACTGTCATCGTCCTTATATTCATCAGTCTTGCTATAAGTCGCAGTCGATGCTATATAGGTCTGTCGGATCTTACATCAAGATCGGTGCAAAACTTTCTTTTCAGATTTTCTTTTTTTCTCTCTTAAATCTCAGTTGAGTGAGACATAGCCACGCCATGTAACATGGGCTCTAGCACCATTAATGTAGACCTTGGGAGGGAGGTGGGCGGCGGATAGAGGTCAAAGGCATCTCCTCCCGATGAGCACACGCAGGGCTCTGATTGCATGCCTCCTGTACTCAAATAGCTACCCGCACGACACCCCCTAGCCAATAAAAAAGGACGCATGGCGGCACGTAAATGGTAAGTAGAACGCCCATGGTTTCAATAATACTTGTGTTTTCAATTTGTAACGTGACAACACTTGTTCCAACATGACTTTGTTGATTATTAATGTGTGCACCTTCACAAATCGGACAAAAAATTTACCACGACATGTTGGTGCCATGTCAAGACACCAAGCCAAGTTTCATGATTTTTAGGCGAGTTTTAGATTTACGGGGATTTTAAAACCAAGTTTCTTGATGTTTCCCGCCGAGCCAAGACACCGAGATGTTTGAATTCCATTCCCACTTCTTCCATGCGACCTAGAAATTCTCCCAAGTACACATAAATGATTTTCCAACCAACTTTTTGCGCACTGGAGCATGCGCTTTTACTTCAAATTTGAATTATGTGCATTAAATGCTTGGAAAATCAATTAATGTATAAAAAGGGCCAAACGAACCCGGAATAATTCCAAATTTTAGCACAAAACTCCTATTTGGTCAAAGCTGCCTGTGTAACAAAATCGAGGTGGGAGAAAGCAGTGTATGTTGTTTCGCACACGGAGGTGACACGTTCCCTCTTGGAACCACGAGCCTTCTTGAGAGAAGCTCCGGTTTGCAAGAAGCTTATACCAAAGCTTGTCCCAGTTTGGCCAAAAAAATTACCACAACATGTTGGTGCCATGTCATGACACCATGCCAAGTTTCATGATTTTCAGGCGTGTTTTGGATTTACAGGAATTAAAAAACCAAGTTTCTCAATATTTCCGGCCGAGCCACAACGCCTAGATGTTTGAATTCCATTCCCATTTCTTCCATGGGACCTAGAAATTCACCCAAGGACACACATGTGATTTTTCAACCAACTTTGGTGCACTAGATCATGTGCTTGTAGTTCAAATTTGAATTATGCACATTAAATGCCCAGAAATTCAATTAATGTATAAATAAGGCCAAACGAACCCGGAATAATTGCAAAATTTAGCATGAAACTCCTATTTGGTCTAAGCTGCTTGTGT
Source organism: Secale cereale (assembly GCA_902687465.1). Classification (NCBI taxonomy): domain Eukaryota; kingdom Viridiplantae; phylum Streptophyta; class Magnoliopsida; order Poales; family Poaceae; genus Secale; species Secale cereale. The sequence goes on along the minus strand of LR738710.1, from coordinate 626,908,365 downwards.
AAAAAATTAAGGTGGGAGAAGGCAGTGTATGTCATTTCACACACAGAGGTGACACGTTCCCTCTCGGAACCACCAACCTTCTTGAGAGAAGCTCCGGTTTGCAAGAAGCTTATACCAAAGCTTGTCCCAATTCGGCCAAAAAATTTACCACAACATGTTGGTGCCATGTCATGACACCATGCCAGGTTTCATGATTTTCATGTGTGTTTTGGATTTACAGGAATTTAAAAACCAAGTTTCTCAATATTTCCGGCCGAGCCACGACGCCCAGATGTTTGAATTCCATTCCCATTTCTTCCATGGGACCTAGAAATTCACCCAAGGACATACATGCGATTTTTCAACCAACTTTGGTGCACTGGAGCATGTGCTTGTAGTTCAAATTTGAATTATGCACATTAAATGCCTAGAAATTCAATTAATGTATAAAAAGGGCCAAATGAACGTGGAATAATTCCAAATTTTAACACGACACTCATATAGTTCTTTGTTGCCTCTGTAAAAAAATCAAGGGGGGGAGGCAGCGTATATTGTTTCACACACAAAGGTGACACGCCCCCCTCGGGAACCACGAGTCTTCTCGAGAGAAGTCCGGTTTGCAAGAAGCTTATACCACAACTTGTCCAAATGCGGCCAATGTTTTTACCACAACATGTTGATGCCATGAAATGACACCATGCCAAGTTTCATGATTTTTAGGTGAGTTTTGAATTTACAGGAATTTAAAAACCAAGTTTCTCAATGTTCCTAGCCGAGCCACGACACCCAGATGTTTGAATTTCATTCCCATTCTTGCATGGGGTCTATAAATTCACCCAAAGACACACATGTGATTTTTCAACAAACCTTGGTGCGCCGGAGCATGTGCTTGTAGTTCAAATTTGAATTATGCACATTAAATGCCTAGAAACTCAATTAATGCATAAAAATGCAAAAAAATCCCAGAATAATTCCAAATTTAGACACGACGCTCATGTAGCTGCATGTTCACTGTACATAAATGTTCTAGAAATTCAAACACCATCCTTTCCCTCAGTAACACCATTTTGTCTTTCAAAACATATTGAAAAAAGCAGGTATACCACAAACAGTTTACTAGCAAGAATCGTGTGGGATGCGATGTAAAATATCTTAGCGCACTATCTTGTATGGCTTACGCATGAAGCTTCATCATCTACAGTCCACCGCCCGTGCTTGAACCACACTTGCATGCCAGTTTCTCGCGGCACCGAGCGAATTTTTTGTGCCACCGTGGAAATATCTATCTCCCCGCCCCCTCCCTCCCACCAAAAGCCACATTTCCACCGTTCTCCCTTGCTTTCCAAGTCCAAACCTTCACTGCTGCTTACTGGCAGCTCAGACTCCTCACCGGCGACCCTTCTTGTTGCAGCGCCACCTCCTCGTCGGCGACCCTTCTTCTTGCAGCGCTGCCTCCTCGCTGGCGACCCTTCTTCTTGCAGCACCGCCTCCTTGCCGTTGGCCCATCTTCTTGCTATGCGACCTCCTCGCCGACCCTTCTTCTTGTTCCGCGACCTCATCGATAGGGTCAGGTAATCCACACCCCACCCACACTGTCGGTGTCAAAACTGGCCGATCTCGGGTAGGGGGTCCCGAACTATGTGTCTGAGGATTGATGGTAACAGGAAGCTGGGGACACGATGTTTACCCAGGTTCAGGCCCTCTCGATCGAGGTAATACCCTACTTCCCGCTATATTAATATGGATGAATATGATTACAATAGTTGATCCACCATGAGATCGTATTGGCTAAACCCTAAAGTCTAGCCTATGAGGATTTGTGATTCTCTATTATCCTCTACGGACTAAACCCTCCAGTTTATATATGCACTGGAGGGGCCTAGGGTTTGTACATAACCATCTTACAAAGGAAGGAAAGATTACACCCAAACCTAAAACTTGCCATTATATGAATATAGGGGTCCTATCCGGATACGAGAGACGATCTTCAACAACAATCTTCACGGCCCACCAGTTCGGCCCACCACGAGTTATCCGGCCACATGAGGACCCCTGAATCCAGGACTCCCTCAGTAGCCCCTGAACCTGTCTTCGATGACGATGAGTTCGGCTTCCGTATTGTCTTCGGCATTGCAAGGCGGGTTCCTTCTTCTGAATATATCTTCTGCAAAAAGGTGTATTGTGTTCGGCTCTGAAAGGTTAGTACAACCCTTAGCCTCGAAGGCAAGGCTCTTAAAATAAAATGAATAATGTGTCTTCACTGACAACTTTTTGGTGAAGCGTCGCGTCCATCCCACTAACATATAGAACCGTTTTATTTGGTCCTAGTTTCGCCTTTCAAGGTATATCCTCATTGACACGTCTTATCAGAATAGAGACCGTGCCCACTTTTTGTGGTATCCTTATCAATGTGACGTGAGCATCCACACCACGCATTACACACGTCCTCTGTGGGGACCCCGACTCATAAGTCGAGATCACTGAATGAACGTGTACAGTGATCCCAGAGATCAATGCTCACTGAACACACAGAAGCTGAATAACAAGAGTCTTACATCCATACATACCGTATTACACAAATAGGACCATTATGGTCAAGTCTTGAGTATAAATCATCGCAGCGGAAATCTTCAATAACAACTTGGACCCATGCCATCTGCCTTAACCCTACAGGCATTCTGACTGGGAAGCGTCCTAGCTCGCATGTTCGTCACCAAGAAATCTTCATTATATCCTGTTCTCTCATGCCTGGCCAATAAAATAACCAGTGGCAAGCCAATGAGTACTTTGAATGTACTCGCAAGCAACCCAAGTGTGATGACAGTATAATTATGCAAGGCTCTACTGCTAAATTGGCAGTTTTGCGGAAAGCTAGTTTTTCATATGCAAGTATGATCAACATAACAAGGACATGCATGTGTCTGCAACAAGCATCAGGAGGTCACAGACATCAATATTGGGAAAGAGTTGTAATCAACTCATGCTCAAGCTCATCGTGACTTCCTCAAGAATCACATCATCAATATCTCTAAACCGTGTTGTTTACCTCACACACGCACACACACCAGGTTTCGCAAACATTGGACGTAGCCCAAGAGCGGTTACCCAACTGTCCTTGACCATGGACACGGCTATTCGAATAGTTTTACACTCTGCAGAGGTTGCACACTTTACCCACTAGATCCGGGGAACTTCCGTGTCGTCCATGACCCGCGGTACCTCAAGTACCCGGGGTAAGCACCCGATCACTATCTTTCCCTAGACGACACTAACATGGAGTCCACTCGATTGGTAGCAGCCCCCGTGCCCACATTTCACGTCTTAAAAATTGTGGAGCCTCGCTCCCATATTCATCACATACCACTGACACGGGGTACCAACGGTGTGTTTGGTGCCTTGTGAAAACAGTCATGGCCGCCTATCCAAGCACGACCCCGTCCCGAGAGTGACCTCATGTCACCCCCGTCACTAGTAATGCGGGCGCCGTGCTAGTATCGACCTAGGTAATCAATAATGCCCTTTCCCATATAAGGGTAGAGTGGTTGCGCATGTAAGGTTGGAATAACGATCGCAACTTAAACCAATCCGTTTTCAAAACAACACACACACTTGCCTCGGTACACCACTTCGTCATCAAGTGGTTACCCAACTCATCATCTCCCTCGGTCATAAATGGCACCCGACAGGGTTTTCAAAAAGTATTTTGAAGGTACTCTGCCTCCGTCACCATGCATATTCCCGTCCCATTTGCGTAGCCACTACTATAGCACACATCTATCTACTCCCACCGGCATAACCCTCATAAGAAGTTAGGGCCATGCACAATGCAAGTATCAAAGAGGAAGTGCAGTGGCAAACCATCAAAGTGGTTCCACCTCATCATGATTCCGTAGCAACAACATTATGGTACTATATGACATGCATAAAAAGGTTTCTCAAACATGGTCAAAGGGCTGCTTGCCTTGTCCTTCCGAGTCTTCAAACCTTCTGGTCCATCTCCAAGTACTCCGTTTATTTCGTCAACTAACGATGGAAACAATCATAATAAGCAACACAACAAAGCAAAAATAAAAGTGCTCTAAAAATAGGAGTTGGACTATTCTAGGATACCTCTGGTCATATGAAAAATGACCAAGGTGGTTTTGTTGGAGTATGATCAATGGATGGTTTGGCACATTTCAATATGATGGAAACAAGGGGTTTATGGATTTGAAAGAAGTGTACAGAAATATATTTTTGAAAAATGAGCAAAGGCACCCATTTAACAAATCATGGTTTTAGAAGCATCTAGGAGTTGGTTTCACTGGATTTGGAGTTCAGATGAATTTCCTAGGATTTTGCAAAGTTGATAAATATGAAGAAATGGCTCATTATTTGGTGGGGTACAGAAAGTATTAGGAAAAATGTTCCAAAACTAAGTTTTGATATTTCAAGCATCTAGGAATTTGATCCATTGCATTTGGATCAAATTTGAGCTCTCTGTGATTTTTTTGAAGTTTATCACAAAAATGGAATAATGACATTTGATAATTATTTGTGAAGAAAAAGTCTGTGGAAAAATGTGCATGTTGCACCATTTGATAGAGCATGATTTTATGAACTACTAGAAATTAGAATCATCAAATTTGGAGTTCATTTGAACTATTTATGGGTTCTAGAAGTTTACAGAAAAAGAAAAAGGGAAAGAGAAAGGGTTTATACCCTTATGCTACGAACTGGGCGGAAGATAGCCGTATAGAAACTGGGCCGGCCCAACAGCTCAGCCGCGCGCACAGGGGGGTGGTGACGTCGGCAGGGCCTTCGCATAATACGCTTTCACGCCGGGAAGGCGTTTTTCTGCCGCCCCGCCTCCACTTAAACGACGTGGCGGCTAGCGGGGTCGCTGACCCGCGGGGCCCAGCCGTAGGTTGCCCCGTCGCCCCTGGCCATCTTCTCCAGCCCGACGCCGGGCAAGGGAGGGCTTCGGCAGCCGGCGCAGTCGTCGCCTGGAGACGCGGGAGGGTCGGCCGACGAGCCCAGGAGCTCCGACTCTCCTTCCCGCACCCGAGGGTGGCTGCGGGCTCGCCCAAGGAAGCCCACAGCCTCGCCACCGCAGGGAGGCCGCGGCGGCCGCGGATCTTCGGCGGCGTCACGCCGGGAAGACTTCCCAGGCCAAGAGGGGGACTGGTTCGGCCCTGGGGACTCCCTGAGGAGGGCGCGAACCTGGAAATAAGGAAGGGGAAGGAAAGAGGGGCCGAGGGCCCGAATCCGAGCGGCGGTACTCCGGCCATGGAGGTAGACAGAGGGCTCGAGAGGGAGAGATGGGTTGTCTGGGGGTTTGCTGGAGTAGTGGGAGAGCGAGAGGAGTCGAGAGAGAGTCCAATGGGGCTCTATATCATGTGCGCGTTGGTGCACCGTGGGCGCGGTCTAGGGCGCGCACGGGCGAGCTTCACAGAGTGGAGAGGAGAGAGGGTCAGGTGGGGGCCGGCGTCGTGCCGTGTCCCAGACGTCGAGGCGACCTCAGGGGACATGCTGGGGAGGCCCGAGGTTGTCGGGGCATCGGGATGGGGGGCGGCTACAGTGCGCCAGAGCACTGTAGCGCGTTCCAGAGCACGCATATGGCTGCCATTGGCATTGCTCTGGCGTCTAGGGTGTGGCCAATAGTGTCTAGGGGGTAGAGGGAGTAGTAGAATATAGGGAGGTGGTCTTGGATGCTCTGGGGAGCCAGTAGGAGAGGAGAGAGGCAGAAGAAGAAGGAGAGTGGGGCTGTCCAGGGTGGTAAAATGAGGGTTTTCACCCCTCAATCATTGAGCTCTGGTCATGGGAGAGTTACTGGAGGTAGAAGGTGACTAGGTGATGATGTGGTAAAAAGTTGAATCAAAGGTTAATAGTAAAAGGGGGCAGAACAGTGGTTTTGGTAAAATGGCAGAAGGTGTTTGATGTGGTTTTGGGCAAGCAACTGACTTCCAATTGACATGAGACTTAACATGATCAAATGGTACATACATTTAGGCCCTTCCACCAAATTTGAGCTCATTTGGGCAAAGTTGCCAATGTAACTTTGGTGAACCCTAGAAATCAACAGAAATGGATTTTCCAGGATTAAGTTAAGCAAATCATCTCTCCTTGATGCACCACTTGGTGTAGTGCCATCATTTGGGTTTCTGAGCATGTCCACAAAATTGGAGGCCCCAAGTAAAAAGTTGGCAATGTAGAGTTGTTCAAATTTGGATCTGGTCAGAAAGGGTTTTGGGGCATTTAGATCAAGTTATCCCTCTTCTAAACTTGTGCCATTTAGCATAGATGCATATTTACATCATTTGAGCATGTGCAGAAAGTTTGAGAGCATTTGGACAAGTTTGGCAATGTAAAGTTGCTCGAACTTCAAAATGGACAGAAATGGTTTTGACGGGATTAGATGATGTTTCCTTGATCTTCAAGGCATGAGGCTTTGTAAGATCATCAAATATGTCATATTTGACATGATAGAATTTTCCTGGAATTTTTGGAGAATATTTCCTTTGTAAATATTTCAAAAGCTTGAAATATCCAGAAAGGGTTAATGAAGGATTTTTCCAATATTTTGAACATGACCATGTGTTGAAACTCTTATATATGGACAATATATGTCCTATGAGTTTCCCTGAATTTTGGCAAATACTTTTGAAATAGATAAATAATTTTAACCTATTAAAGACCATTTCTGGCCTAAAGAAAAATCATTTAAATAAATATAAAAATAACCTTTAAAATTATAACTTTGTGGTTTATGGGAGGTCCTATACCTAATAGGATTCAAATATACATTTTGAAAGATTTTTCACACCCTAAATAAGGTACTTGTAGTGCAAACCTCAATTCAGGGGTTTTTGGAAAACTAATTTTAGAAAATACTATTTGGCCAAAACATTTTTATAAGAAAATACTATACTGTTCTATACACATGGCATGATCATTGGGAAAAGGTTTTGGATCAAGGAGATGATGTATAAGAGTTGGAGGATTTATTTGATTTTTAGAGCACTAGCAAGCAGCAGACAAAAATCAAATCAAGAAATGTCCAAAACACTCAAAAGTTTTTGTCAATCCACATTTTTAGCATGATTATAAGCTTAAGTGTTGTGGCATGAAAATCAGGGCGAGACATCCTCTTTGGGAACATGCGAGGTTTATGGCTAAAGTGGGGGACGTTATGTATTCATAGCATTATAAAAGGACACCAATCCCTTTCATCAGCCCCACGCTTTCCTCAAGCTCAAGCTCTCCAATCTCCCTAGCCCCAGCATCCTCATCTCTTGCGCCCACCGCTCCTCGTTCCTCAAGCACTACTTTCTTCCCCAACAAGGGCTGGATCCGGTGCCAGGGGCAAGTGGGAGGCCTCCACGGTCACTGAGAAGATCATGGAGGATCTTCGGACTGCTGTACTAAGCAAAATAAGAAGCATAATAAGATAAATATCACATGCAATCAAAAATATGAGACATGATATGGCCATCATCATCTTGTGCTTCTGATCTCCATCTCCAAAGCAACGTCATGCTTTCCATCGTCACCGGCTTGACACCATGATATTCATCATAGCGTCGTGGTCGTCTCGCCAACTATTGCTACTACTACTATCGCTAACTCATAGTGATAAAGTGAAGCAATTACATGGCCTTCATAATCCATACAATAAAGAGACAACCATACGGCTCCTGTCGATTGCCGATAGCTTTACAAAACATGTTCATCTCATACAATAACTTATAACTCATCACGTCTTGACCATATCACATCACAACATGCCCTGCAAAAACAAGTTAGACGTCCTCTACTTTGTTGTTGCAAGTTTTACGTGGCTGCTATGGGCTTAGCAAGAACCATTCTTACCTACGCATACAAAAACCACAACGATTTTTCGTCAAGTATGTGCTGTTTTAACCTTCACAAGGACCGGGCGTAGCCACACTCGATTCAACTAAAGTGAGAGAGACAGACACTCGCCGGTCACCTTTAAGCAACGAGTGCTCGTAACAGTGAAACCAGTCTCGTGTAAGCGTACGCGCAATGTCGGTCCGGGCTGCTTCATCTCACAATATCGCTGAATCAAAGTATGACATGCTGGTAAGCAGTATGACTATTATCGCCCAAAACTCATTATGTTCTACTCGTGCATATCATCTACGCACAAACCTAGCTCATGATGCCACTAATGGGGAAACGTAGTATTTCAAAAAAATCCTACGCACACGCAAGATCATGGTGATGCATAGCAACGAGAGGGGAGAGTGTCGTCCACGTACCCTCGTAGACCGTAAGCGGAAGCGTTATGATAACGCGGTTGATGTAGTCGTACGTTTTCACGATCGACCGATCCTAGTGCCGAACGTACGACACCTCCTCAATCTGCCCACGTTCAGCTCGGTGACGTCCCACGAACTCATGATCCAGTAGAGCTTCGAGGGATAGTTCTGTCAGCACGATGGTGTGTTGACGGTTATGATGAAGTTACCAACGCAGGGCTTCGCCTAAGCACTGCAACGATATGACCGAGGTGTGTTTCTGTGGAGGGGGGCACCGCACACGGCTAAAAGATCAATGATCAACTTGTGTGTCCATGGGGTGCCCCTCTCCCCAGTATATAAAGGAGTGGAGGAGGGGGAGGGCCGGCCCTCTACTATGGCGTGCCCTGGAGAGTCCTACTCCTACCGAGAGTAGGATTCCCCCCTACCAAGTAGTAGGAGTAGGAGAGAAAGAAAGGGAAGAGAGAAGAGAAGGAAGGAGGGGGCGTCGCCCCTCCCCTAGGCCAATTCGGACTAGGGGCATGCGGCCTGCCCTAGGCACCCCTTCTCTCTCCCCCCTAAAGCCCAATAAGGCTCATATACTCCCCGGCGAATTCCCGTAACTCCCCGGTACTCCGATAAATACCCGAACCACTCAGAACCTTTCCGATGTCCGAATATAGCGTTCCAATATATCGATCTTTATGTCTCAAACATTTCGAGACTCCTCCTCATGTCACTGATCTCATCCGGGACTCCGAACAACCTTCGGTACATCAAAACACATATACTCATAATACCGATCGTCACCGAACGTTAAGCGTGCGGACCCTACGGGTTCGAGAACTATGTAGACATGATCGAGACACGTCTCCGGTCAATAACCAATAGCGGAACCTGGATGCTCATATTGGCTCCTACATATTCTACGAAGATCTTTTATTGGTCAAATCGCAAAACAACATACATTGTTCCCTTTGTCATCGGTATGTTACTTGCCCGGGATTAGATCGTCGGTATCTCAATACCTAGTTCAATCTCGTTACTGGCAAGTCTCTTTACTCGTTCCGTAATGCATCATCCCGCAACTAACTCATTAGTCACATTTCTTGCAAGGCTTATAGTGATGTGCATTACCAAGAGGGCCCAGAGATACCTCTCCAACAATCGGAGTGACAAATCCTAATCTTGATCTATGCCAACTCAACAAGTACCATCGGAGACACCTGTAGAGCACCTTTATAATCACCCAGTTACATTGTGACATTTGGTAGCACACAAAGTGTTCCTCTGGTATCCGAGAGTTGCATAATCTCATAGTCATAGGAATATGTATAAGTCATGAAGAAATCAGTAGCAATATACTAAACGATCAAATGCTAAGCTAACGGAATGGGTCAAGTCAATCACATCATTCACTAATGATGCGATCCCGTTAATCAAATGACAACTCATTTCCATGGCTAAGAAACTTAACCATCTTTGATTCAACGAGCTAGTCAAGTAGAGGCATACTAGTGACACTTTGTTTGTCTATGTATTCACACATGTACTAAGTTTCCGGTTAATACAATTGTAGCATGAATAATAAACATTTATCATGATATAAGGAAATATAAACAACAAGTTTATTATTGCCTCTAGGGCGTATTTCCTTTAGTCTCCCACTTGCACTAGAGTCAATAATCTAGTTCACATCGCCATGTGATTTAACACCAATAGTTCACATCACCATGTGATTAACACCCATAGTTCTCATCGCCATGTGACCAACACTCAAAGGGTTTACTAGAGTCACTAATCTTAGTTCACATCGCCATGTGATTAACACCCAAAGAGTACTTAGGTGTGATCATGTTTTGCTTGTGAGAGAAGTTTAGTCAATGGGTCTGCCATATTCAGATCCGTATGTATTTTGCAAATTTCTATGTCAACAATGCTCTGCACGGAGCTACTCTAGCTAATTGCTCCCACTTTCAATATGTATCCAGATTGAGACTTAGAGTCATCTAGATCAGTGTCAAAACTTGTATCGACGTAACCCTTTACGACGAACCTTTTGTCACCTCCATAATCAAGAAACATATCCATATTACACTAAGGATAATGTTGACCGCTGTCTAGTGATCTACTCCTGGATCACTTTTGTTCCTCCTTGCCAAATTCATGGCAAGGTACACAACAGGTTTGGTACACAGTATGGCATACTTTATAGAACCTATGGCTGAGGCATAGGGAATGACTTTCATTCTTTCTCAATCTTCTGCCGTGGTCGGGTTTTGAGTCTTACTCAACTTCATACCTTATAACTCAGGCAAGAACTGCTTTACTGACTGATCCAATTTGAACTACTTCAAAATATTTATCAAGGTATGTACTAATTGAAAATCTTATCAAGCGTCATGATCTATCTCTATAGATCTAGGTGCCTAATATGTAAGCAGCTTCACCGAGGTCTTTTATTGAAAAACTCATTTTAAACAATCCTTTATGCTTTCCAAAAAATTGTACATCATTTCCGATCAACAATATGTCATTCACATATACTTATCAAAAATGTTGTAGTGCTCCGACTCACTTTCTTGTAAATACAGGCTTCACCGCAAGTCTATATAATACTATATGCTTTGATCAACTCATCAAAGCGTATATTCCAACTCTGAGATGCTTGCACCAGTCCATAGATGGATTGCTGGAGCTTGCACATTTTGTTAGCACCTTTAGGATCGACAAAAACCTTCTACTTGCATCATATACAACTCTTCTTTAAGAATTCCATTAAGCAATGTAGTTTTGACATCCATTTTCCAGATTTCATAAAATGTGGCAATTTGCTAACATGATTCGGACAGACTTAAGCATCGTTACGAGTGAGAAAATCTCATTGTAATCAACACCTTGAACTTTGTCAAAAACCTTTGTCGACAAGTCTAGCTTTGTAGATAGTAACACTACTATCAACGTTCGTCTTCCTCTTGAAGATCCATTTATTTTCTATGGCTTGCCGATCATCGGGCAAGTCAACCAAAGTCCACACTTTGTTCTCATACATGGATCCCATCTCATATTTCATGGCCTCAAGCCATTTTGCGGAATCTTGGCTCATCATCACTTCCTCATAGTTCGTAGGTTAGTCATGGTCAAGTAACATGACCTCCAAAACAGGATTATCGTACCACTCTGGTGCGGATCTCACTCTGGTTGACCTACGAGGTTCGGTAGTAACTTGATCTGAAGTTACATGATCATCATCATTAGCTTCCTCACTAATTGGTGAAGGAGTCTCATGAACAATATTCTGTGATGAACTACTTTCCAATAAGGGAGCAGGTACAATTACCTCATCAAGTTCTACTTTCCTCCCACTCACTTCTTTCGAGAGAAACTCCTTCTGTAGAAAGGATCCATTCTTAGCAATGAATGTCTTGCCTTCGGATCTGTGATAGAAGGTGTACCCAACTGTCTCCTTTGGGTATCCTATGAAGAGACATTTGTCCGATTCGGGTTTGAGCTTATCAGGATGAAACCTTTTCACATAAGCATCGCAACCCCAAACTTTAAGAAACGACAACTTTTGTTTCTTGCCAAACCACAGTTCATATGGTGTCGTCTCAACGGATTTAGATGGTTCCCTATTTAACGTGAATGCGGCTGTCTCTAATGCATAACCCCAAAACGATAGTGGTAAATCGGTAAGAGACATCATAGATTGCACCATATCTAATAAAGTACGGTTACAATGTTCGGACACACCATTACACTGTGGTGTTCCAGGTGGTGTGAGTTGCGAAACTATTCCACATTGTTTCAAATGAAGAGCAAACTCGTAACTCAAATATTCGCCTCCACGATCAGATCATAGAAACATTATATTCTTTTTACGATGATTCTCTACTTCACTATGAAATTCTTTGAACTTTTCAAATGTTTCAGGCTTGTGTTTCATCAAGTAGATATACCCATATCTGCTCAAATCATCAGTGAAGGTCAGAAAATAACAATACCCGTCGCGAGCATCAACACTCATCGGTCCACATACATCAGTATGTATGATTTCGAACAAATCAGTTGCTCGCTCCATTGTTCCGGAGAATGGAGTTTTAGTCATCTTGCCCATGAGGCATGGTTCGCAAGCACCAAGTGATTCGTAATCAAGTGATTCCAAAAGCCCATCAGCATGGAGTTTCTTCATGCGCTTTACACCAATATGACCTAAACGACAGTGCCACAAATAAGTTGCACTATCATTATCAACTTTGCATCTTTTGGTTTCAATATTATGAATATGTGTATTACTACGATCGAGATCCAACAAACTATTTTCATTGGGTGTATGACCATCGAAGGTTTTATTCATGTAAACATAATAACAATTATTCTATGACTTTAAATGAATAACCGTATTGCAACAAACATGATCAAATCATATTCATGCTCAACGCAAATGCCAAATAACATTTATTTAGGTTCTACACTAATCCCAAAAGTATAGGGAGTGTGCGATGATGATCATATCAATCTTGGAACCACTTCCAACACACATCGTCACTTCACCTTTAACTAGTCTCTCTTCATTCTGCAACTCTCGTTTCGAGTTACTAATTTTAGCAACTGAACCGGTATCAAATACCTAGGGGTTGCTATGAACACTAGTAAAGTACACATCGATAATCTGTATATCAAATATACCTTTGTTCACTTTGCCATCCTTCTTATCCGCCAAGTATCTAGGGCAGTTCCACTTCCAGTGACCATTTCCTTTGCAGTAGAAGCACTTAGTTTCAGGCTTGAGTTTAGCTTTGGGTTTCTTCACGAGAGTGACAACTTGCTTGTCATTCTTCTTGAAGTTCCCCTTCTATCCCTTTGCCCTTTACTTGAAACAAGTGGTCTTGTTAACCATCAACACTTGATGCCCTTTTTTGATTTCTACCTTCGCCGATTTCAGCATCGCGAAGATCTGGGGAATTACTTTCGTCATCCCTTGCGTATTATAGTTCATCACAAAGTTCTACTAACTTGGTGATAATGACTAGTGAACTTTGTCAATTACTATCTTATCTGCAAGATTAACTCCCACTTGATTCAAGCAATTGTAGTACCCAGACAATTTGAGCACAAGCTCACTAGTTGAGCTATTCTCATCCATCTTGTAGGCAAAGTACTGTCAGAGGTCTCATACCTCTCGACAAGGGCATGAGTATGAAATACTAATTTCAACTCTTGAAACATCTTATATGCTCCGTGGTATTCAAAACGTTTTTTGATGTCCCAGTTCTAAGCCGTAAAGCATGGTGCACTAAACTATCAAGTACTCATCATATCGAGCTTGCCAAACGTTCATAACGTCTGCATATGCTCCTGCAACCGGTCTGTCACCTAGCGGTGCATCAAGGACATAATTCTTCTGTGCAACAATGAGGATAATCCTCAGATCACGGATCCAATCCGTATCATTGCTACTAGCATATTTCAACTTTAGTTTTCTCTAGGAACATATCAAAAATAAAACAGGGGAGCTAAACGCGAGCTATTGATCTACAACATAGATATGCGAATACTACCAGGACTAAGTTCATGATAAATTAAAGTTCAATTAATCATATTACTAAAGAACTCCCACTTAGATAGACATCCCTCTAGTCATCTAAATGATCCCGTGATCGAATCAACTAAACCATGTCCGATCATCACGTGAGATGGAGTAGTTTTCAATGGTGAACATCTGATGTTGATCATATCTACTATATGATTCACGCTCGACCTTTCGGTCTCCAGTGTTCCGAGGCCATGTCTGTACATGCTAGGCTCATCAAGTTTAACCCGAGTATTCTGCATGTGCAAAACTGTCTTACACCCGTTGTATTTGAATGTAGAGCTTATCACACCCGATCATCACGTGGTGTCTCGGCACGACGAACTTTCGCAACGGTGCATACTCAGGGAGAACACTTGTACCTTGGAATTTTTGTAAGGGATCATCTTATAATGCTACCGCCGTACTAAGAAAAATAAGAAGCATAATAAGATAAACATCACATGCAATAAAAAATATGTGACATGATATGGCCATCATCATCTTGTGCTTTTGATCACCATCTCCAAAGCAACGTCATGATCTCCATCGTCACCGGCTTGACACCATGATCTTCATCGTAGCATCGTGGTCGTCTCGCCAACTATTGCTACTACTACTATCGCTAACTCATAGTGATAAAGTAAAGCAATTACATGGCCTTCGTAATCCATACAATAAAGAGACAACCATACGGCTCCTGCCGGTTGCCGATAACTTTACAAAAAATGATGATCTCATACAATAACGTATAACTCATCACGTCTTGACCATATCACATCACAACTTGCCCTGCAAAAACAAGTTAGACATCCTCTACTTTGTTGTTGCAAGTTTTACGTGGCTACTACGGGCTTAGCAAGAACCGTTCTTTCCTACGCATACAAAAACCACAACGATTTTTCGTCAAGTATGTGCTGTTTTAACCTTCACAAGGACCAGGCGTAGCCACACTCGATTCAGCTAAAGTGAGAGAGACAGACACCCACCGGTCACCTTTAAGCAACAAGTGCTCGTAACGGTGAAACCAGTCTTGCATAAGCGTACACGTAATGTCGGTCCAGGCCGGTTCATCTCACAATACCACCGAATCAAAGTATGACATGCTGGTAAGCAGTATGACTATTATCGCCCACAACTCATTGTGTTCTACTCATGCATATCATCTACGCATAGACCTAGCTCATGATGCCACTGATGGGGAAACGTAGTATTTCAAAAAAAAAACAATCCTACACACACACAAGATCATGGTGATGCATAGCAACGAGAGGGGAGAGTGTCATCCACGTACCCTCGTAGACCATAAGCGGAAGCGTTATGACAACGCGGTTGATGTAGTCGTATGTCTTCATGATCGACCGATCCTAGTACCAACGTACGGCACCTCCGCGATCTGCACACGTTCAGCTCGGTGACGTCGTACGAACTCACGATCCAGTAGAGATTCGAGGGAGAGTTCCGTCAGCATGACGGCGTGATGACGGTGATGATGAAGTTACCAACGCAGGGCTTTGCCTAAGCACTTCAACGATATGACTGAGGTGTGTTTCTGTGGAGGGGGGCATCACACACGGCTAAAAGATCAATGATCAACTTGTGTGTCCATGGGGTGCCCCTCTCCCCCGTATATAAAGGAGTGGAGGAGGGGGAGGGCCGGCCCTCTACTATGGCGCGCCCTAGGGAGTCCTACTCCCACCGAGAGTAGGATTCCCCCCTTCCAAGTAGGAGGAGTAGGAGAGAAGGAAAGGGAAGAGATAAGAGAAGGAAGGAGGGGGCGCCACCCCTCGGCCTAGTCCAATTCGGACTAGGCCTTAGGGGAGTGCGCGGCCTGCCCTAGGCACCCCTTCTCTCTCCCCCCTAAAGCCCAATAAGGCCCATATACTCCCCGGCGAATTCCCGTAACTCTCCGGTACTCCGATAAATACCCGAACCACTCAGAATCTTTCCGATGTCCGAATATAGCATTCCAATATATCAATCTTTACGTGTCGAACATTACGAGACTCCTCGTCTTGTCCCTGATCTCATCCGAGACTCCGAACAACCTTCGGTACATCAAAACACATAAACTCATAATACCGATCGTCACCAAATGTTAAGCGTGCGGACCCTACGGGTTTGAGAACCATGTAGACATGACCAAGACATGTCTCCGATCAATAACCAACAGTGGAACCTAGATGCTCATATTGGATCCTACATATTCTACGAATATCTTTATCGGTCAAACCGCATAACAACATACGTTGTTCCCTTTGTCATCGATATGTTACTTGCCCAAGATTAGATCGTCGGTATCTCAATACCTAGTTCAATCTCGTTACCAGCAAGTCTCTTTACTCGTTCTGTAATGCATCATCCCGCAACTAACTCATTAGTCACATTTCTTGCAAGGCTTATAGTGATGTGCATTACCAAGAGGGCCGAGAGATACCTCTCCGATAATCGGAGTGACAAATCCTATTCTCGATCTATGCCAACTCAACAAGAACCATCGGAGACACCTGTAGAGCACCTTTATAATCACCCAGTTACGTTGTGACGTTTGGTAGCACACAAAGTGTTCCTCTGGTATCCGGGAGTTGCATAACCTCATAGTCATAGGAACATGTATAAGTCATGAAGAAAGCAATAGCAATATACTAAACGATCAAATGCTAAGCTAACTGAATGGGTCAAGTCAATCACATCATTCACTAATGATGCGATCCCGTTAATCAAATGACAACTCATGTCGATGGCTAGGAAACTAAGCCATCTTTGATTCAACGAGCTAGTCAAGTAAAGACATACTAGTGACACTTTGTTTGTCTATGTATTCACACATGTACTAAGTTTTCGGTTAATACAATTCTAGCATGAATAATAAACATTTATCATGGTATAAGGAAATATAAATAACAACTTTATTATTGCCTCTAGGGCATATTTCCTTCGACCAACTCTCGTCCGTGGTCCAGGTAATGTTGGTCCGACTTGTCCTTCCTTGCGAAAGCCGGGGCTCCTCCCTATGGGTGTTCGATCTGGCATGAGATAATCCTCTGAAGCATCTCTTTGGCTTTACGCACAAAGAGATCTGGAAGCATCTCTTCAAGAGCCAGAAGGACTGGCCGGCAGAAACTGAGGACACATGCTATAGCACCGCGCTCTCCGCCCCCGAGGTAATAGAGAATTTCGCCGAACATATATCCCTTTTCTTATTTAATATAACAAGAATTGGACTTTTTGCGTGATATACATGGCTGGACGAAGAAGGCAACCCGGATGAAGTGTACGACGCCTTTGCCCGAAGACCCAGAATCGCCTCGACTGATGGCGATGCTGGTCCCGGCGCCGTACAAGGCGCTGGTGAAGAAGCCCAAGAAGAAGAGCAAGGTGGTTGGAGACAGCCCCGGTCCCGTGGACAAGAAGTCCGAGGAGATCAACATCCTCTCCTCCGAAGAGGGGGAGGATGATGAAGAAGAGGAAGAAGAAGAAGAAGAAACAGAAGAGGAGCCCCCTGCGTAAGGCAGGGGGAAGAAGAGGGCAGCCCCTGCTGCTGCAGGCAAGGCCGCACCCCGGAGGAAGCTAAGCTTCCCCGCCAGTTTGGACTCATCGTCCGAACACAGTTTTGTGGTGAAGCTTAGGGAGAAGCTCCTAGCCGAAACGTAAGTTTGTCCGGATCGCTTCACCTTGCTTATTTATCACTTTGATACTTATTTAGTATTTCTCACATGCTAACCTACAGCCCTCCCCGAGGACACCTCGACGCCTCCTTATCAGAGGGGAACTCTCTAGCGCCTGGAGAGACAGAGAGTAACCCGCCGGTCCGAGCTCCATCGCCCATGATCGACGGGGACACCGAAGTGTCCTCCCAGCGGGTGTCCTCCACCCAAGGAGATGAGGGCGGGGCAGGTGACAGGGCGACCCGGGGTAATACCTCGGCTACCTCTGACCATGGGGAAACTATCCCCATGGAGATCAAAGGCGGGGGGCCCAACCAATCCGGGGGCCCAGCGAATACTATCCCGGAGCCTAGCGCGGCTCCGGGGTCCGAAGAACAGACTCCCCAAGCAGGGGAGGATACAACGGCGCCCGGAGTGAATCCGGAGGCGCCGGACCCTATGGAGGGGGCACTGCTAAGTGCTTCCATCGTGGAGGAGCACCACACCGTGATGGGTGCGGTGATGAAGAAGATTCAGTCCATCAAGGAAGGACTGAATGAAGCCTTCAACGGCCTGCTAACGGGCTTTGAAGGAGCCCCTGATGCTTTGTGTGATTCTGAATAGAATCGGACGAAGTATCCGTAGTATATCATGCTTATAGAGCTGAACTCTCGTGCTTATGTTGTTTGAAAAGGCTTCACTAGTTACAGCAACTGCACTAGATGCAGAGGTTGCTGAACTAAACCGGAAGCTCTTGTTGGCCAATGCGGACCTCAACCGCGTCAACTAGCGTTTAGATGAAACACAAGGTATGCGGATTTAAGAATATACGATGTCAAGGAGACTAATAATATTAATTGAGTATGGGTATAAACTCGTTTATGATATTCTGTATTACTCGTTTATGATATTTAAGTATTCTGAAGCCAAGAAGGAGGACGATGCGAGCAAGGTGACCGCCGATAAAGTGGTTGCCGAACTAGAGGCCGAAAAGGTCGCGTGCGAGAAGCACTAGGCTCTGGTGTCCGAATTCGAGGTTGAGCTCAACGATGCCATTCGCAAATGCGAGGCATTGAAAGAGGAGGCTTCAGAACAAGCTTCCAAGCTTGCCAAGGCAATCAACGCTACCCAAGATGCGCGAAGCGAGTCGCGTAGCGCCTGTGAAGAAATCAAGCAGACATGACATATAGCATCTGGTAAGACTTTTCTCTTACAGAGCATCTTTGGAGGGCAGAAGTATCTTGAGCTGACACGGTTATGGAGTTCTCCAGGCGTGTTTGCCGATCTTCCAAGGAGCAGTGCTGACGCTGCCTAGTACTTCCGAGCCCAGGAGGGGAATGACACAGAGAAGTTGTTTTGGTCGCAGTTCTATGCGCCAAAACATCCGGTGGCCCTCAACGACTAGATGACGCAGCTGGTCGAGCTGCACAATATGGCGGGTTCGGCCATGAAGGACTCGATAGTCCGGCTATGGCCCGTTGATCCAATCCCAAGTAGCTACTTCGGATTGGTGAAGCAGCTCGTCGAGGCGAGTCCGCGGGTCGACACATTGACGCGTTCGGCCTCCATAGAGGGTGCTCGGATGGCCTTCGCTCGTGTAAAAGTGCACTAGACGAAGATGACGGCAGAGCATATAGCTACTGCTGGCCCGCCCGCAGTCAAGGAGCATCGCAAGCTGGAGAACTACTTCGAGGACGTCATAGAAGGCGCCCGCCTTGTAGAAGGCCAGTGCTCAAAAGATGTTATCTTTGAATAATTGTATGCGGCTGTAAAGACTTAAGCTTATGAACCGATGTATATAACTTTTGCGCTATTATAATACGAGCGACTTTTATCTCGTGTGTGGCTGTTTATATAATTATGAAAGTTTCCACTCGTTGGCTTCAGCCCCCAAGTACATAGTACTGGGGTGTTCGGTCATATGCAAATACACTCTGTATCCAATGTGTGCGTCCGTGTAGGAGGTGTATGCGGAGCGAACCAGGAAATCAGACTATTCGGTGTTATCGCTTTCACTTAGCCATAGGATTTTGACAAGTGAGGCTAGGTACTAGCCCTATTGCGGATATGATATCCCTAATTAAGGTATCCAGTTGCACCTCGCTGGGCGAATAAACCAACCCTTCGTGTAACACGGGGTAGATCTCTATCGATCGTAGTATAAAACTAAGTCACTGGATTGCGGACCAGGTTCTTGCCTATCATGACGGTGAGTTTTCGGCTTTCTCTACTAAGGTACTTGACCGGACAAGCCAAAAGTACAATTGCAGTAGTTCTCCCTTTACACCCTAGCCGAACAATCGGGAACGTAGGGGTAAGCACAGGAGCCGGGCAACCCAACTATTGACCCAAGACATGAATCGGAACTGATGCATATAAGGCAAACATCCAGGATGCAGAACACTCCCTATAGGTGTTCGGTCTTTTCGACATATACCGGGCTGAATACAGCCCCTGGTAATAGACCGTGTTGACAAGGCACATGTGGCAATCTGATGTGGGGAGAGAACATTTATGGTGAGTGAATAAATCTCGGAACATAATGTGAATCAAGCTACTCTGTTAATATCCCTTTATAGTACGGGGAACCGTAAGCTTACAGATAATGCCGATGACTTTCTTGGACATTTTACATGCCAAAAAGGTATATAACAAGAAAGAGAAAAAAGGTTTACACGGGGTCTTAATCTAAAAAGAAACCTTAGCACGGGCCCCTGCTGCACGTTTGCGTCGTTTCCTCCTGTGTAATGTGTCCTTGAAGGGGGGAGTATGATGGCCATCTGTAAAAAGAAAAGAAACCTGGAAAAGAAAAACAAATCCAGTGTGGCCATAAACAAGACTGGTTCATTTAGTGAACCTTAAAAGATAATTTTTAGAGTTTGAATAGGGTCGAGCCGAACTATGGACTATATGCAGTGTGCCCCCAGCGTCGCCCAAGGGATTTTTAAGGCATAGTCATGCACTCGAGGTACATATGCTATCACCTTATGGGGCAGTCGATGGGGGCATAGCTGCTAATCTAGCTCAGGTTCATCTGAGCTGCCGCACTGAGGTGTATGCCGGACACGTTTAACTGTGTCCGTGGTTTTAACGATCGCTAAGTTGTCCGGCTTGAATAGGCTGTTTTGGACTTCGGCTGCTAAGGACACAGTGTCCTCCTCCGTACGGAGAGTGCGCTCCATATTTCCGTTGATCGTGATGATGCCACATGGTCAAGGCATTTTATGCTTTAAATAAGCATAATGCAGGACTGCATTAAAGCGGGCGAAGGCCGATCTTCCGAGTAGTGCATGATAGCCACTTCGGAACGGAGCTATGTCGAAGATTAGCTCTTCGCTTCGAAAGTTACCAGGAGATTCGAATGCGACCTCCAATGTTAAAGAGCCTGTGCAGCGGGCTTCTACGCCTGGTATTACTCCTTTAAAGGTCGTGCTGCTTGGCTTGATTCTTGATGGGTCGATCCCAATCTTGAGGACAATGTCTTGACATATTAGATTAAGACTGCTGCCACCGTCCTTAAGGACTCGGGTGAAACGATATCCATCGATTATTGGGTCGAGCACTAGGGCAGCCGAACTCCCATGACGGATACTAGTCGGATGATCCCTGCGATTGAACGTGATCGGACAGGCCGACCATGGTTTAAATTTAGGGGCAACAGGCTCAACGACATAGACATCTCGGAGTGCGCGTTTGCGCTCCCTCTTTGGGATATGAGTGGCATATATCATGTTCACTGTTTTGATCTCCGGTGGAAATTTCTTCTGTCCACCTGTGTTCGGCTGGCGAGGTTCGTCCTCGTCTTTGTTTTGAGGTCCCTTCCCCTTGTGTTCGGCATTGAGCTTGCCAGCCTGCTGGAAAACCCAACAATTACGATTGGTATGGTTTACAGATTTTTCTAGGGTACCATGGATTTGGCAGGGCCTATCTAATATTTTGTCCAAACTAGATGGACCATCTTTGTTGCCTTTAAATGGCTTCTTCCGTTGACCGGGCCTGGAGCCGCTGAATCCGGCATTTACCGCTGGGTCATCTGGGCTTCCAGCGTTATTTCGGCGTTTGTTTTTGTTACGTCGTGGCTTTCCATTGCCGTACCTAACTTTAGATGTTCCAGGGTCGCCGGTGCTGCTACGTGCTAACCAGCTATCCTCGCCCGTGCAGAAGCGGGTCACGAATGTAGTTAGGGCTGCCATTGTCCTTGACTTTACCTGTCTGAGGTGTCTGGCTAGCCATTCGTCCTAGACACTGTGCTTGAAGGCCGCTAAGCCCTCGGCGTCCGGACAGTCGACAATTCAGTTCTTCTTAGTGAGAAACTGATTCCAAAGCTTGCGGGATGACTCCCCGGGTTGTTGGATGATGTGACTTAGATCGTCAGCATCCAGGGGTCGGACATAGGTTCCTTGAAAATTGGCCCGAAAAGCGTCCTCAAGTTCTTCCCAACTCCCAATAGAGATCTCTGGGAGGCTGTTTAGCCAGTGCCGAGCTGGTCCTTTCGGCTTGAGGGGTAGGTATTTAATGGCGCGGCGATCATCTCCGCGAGCCATGTGTATGTGAAGGATGAAGTCTTCTATCCATACGGCAGGATCCGTCGTTCCATCGTACACCTCGATGTTCACGGGTTTAAACCCTTCTGGAAAATTATGATCCAGCACCTCATCGGTGAAGCACAGAGGGTGTGTGACGTCTCTATATTTTGCTATATCATGGTGTATGTCCGATGGTTGTGATGTTCTGTATTGACCCTGAACTAGTATATGATCGGCACGATTGGCTTGATAGCCGCCATCCCGTGCGGGAGCACGGTCCCTAGATCCGTAGGTGGATCTGGTCTTGCCGACCTTGTTGTTTAGGTCCTCACGCAAATCGTGTTTCCGGACTTGAGCCGCATCCTCCTTTGCTTTACGGGTTGAGGGTGCGGGCTTGTGCACGCCGTTGCTAGCCACTCTATCTCGTCCACGAGGTGGTTGGTCCGGTTTATCGGCGGTGTTATTCTTCAACGGTATAGGTGCAGTGGCCTCATCGTCGAATTCGGGCAGCAGTTTGCGCTTTGGATAGCCTTTGGTTTGGCGATTATAGCCATATTTTTGTTCAGCGTCTAGCACTTTGTTCCATCTATCATTGAGCGTGTCCTGTGCGGCTCGAGGCCGTCTCTGCTGCTTTTTCAGGCTCCTTGCGGTGGCAATAAGCCTTCGATGGAAGCGCTTTTGTTATGAGGGTTCTTCTGGGATGATGTATTCGTCGTCGCCCAGGCTAACTTCCTCTTTAGAGACAGGTTCGTAATTACTGTCTTCGGCATCGCTGTCATCGGACAGCGGCTTCGGACTATGTTCGCCGTCCTCTCGCTCGTCCTGCTCTATCGCTGGGTCTGCGGGGTCTTCGGCTTGTTCCGAACTGTCGCCGTCATAGTGATAGTGTTGCTATCTTTTCCTTTGCGGTATTTCGTTCGGCGCTTCGGGCGCCGGCGTTTGGGAGGTTCCTCGACAGGCTTGTCCTTTGCGGGATCGTTTTCGCTGTCGGCCTCCTTCTCCTTAGGTGTATCCACCATATATACGTTGTATGAAGACGTAGCTGTCCACCGCCCGGTTATTGGCCGGCTTTGATCTAGATCTGCTTCGGCTTCGAGGTCCATCCCATCAAAGTCTTCGGAAGCGTTGTCAAGTAGATCGGTTAGATCTTCGACCATGGCTACCAAGTGGGTGGTGGGTGGGGAGCAAAATTCTCCATCAGCCTCCAGTTTGAACCAGATATAATGCGGCTGTGTGTCCCCATCTAAGGAGAGGGATTTTAACAAATTTAACATATCGCCAAAGGGTGATTGCTAGAAGATATCCACAACACTGAATTCGGCGATAGACGCCTGATCGAGCTTGAAGGGCGCAGATGCGCATGATTCGGAATCTAAGGCCGGAGATGAGTCCGTGGTTCCGATAACACATATCCCACTCATAGTTGGGTCCGAGTGTGGCTCTAGCGCCGTAGAGTCTGCGGCTTCCATGGCGGGGTTGAGCTTCCTGTCCTCAGGCGACGCGATCTGTTCCAGATCTAGGGCCAGAACTGTTTTAGGTGCTATTTCCTGATCCGATGACAGAGTTAGGTCATGTTCATCGTGATGGCAGGGAGAGGTCACCGCGGGCTCGAATCCGTCGAAGATCAAGTCTCCGCGGATATCAGCAACGTAATTTAAGCTTCCAAACCTGACTTGATGGCCATGGGCGTAGCTCTCCACCTACTCGAGGTGGCCTTCAGGGTTGTCGCGGAGCACGAAGCCGCCGAACACGAAAACCTGTCCGGGAGGGAAAATTCGCTCGGTGTTGTCGTCGTGGTTGATGACGCGATCCATCAGTCCTTCGGTCGATGACATAGTGGAACTCTCAATGAAAGCACCAATGTCGGTGTCAAAACCGGCGGATCTCGGGTAGGGGGTCCCGAACTATGTGTCTGAGGATTGATGGTAACAGGAGGCTGGGGACACGATGTTTACCCAGGTTCAGGCCCTCTCGATCGAGGTAATACCCTCCTTCCTGCTATATTAATATGGATGAATATGATTACAAGAGTTGATCTACCTCGAGATCGTATTGGCTAAACCCTAAAGTCTAGCCTATGAGGATTTGTGATTCTCTATTATCCTCTACGGACTAAACTCTCCAGTTTATATATGCACCGGAGGGGCCTAGGGTTTGTACATAACCATCTTGCAGAGGAAGGAAATATTACACCCGAACCTAAAACTTGCCATTATACGAATACAACAGTCCTATCCGGATACGAGAGATGATCTTCAACAACGATCTTCACGGCCCACCAGTCTGACCCACCACGAGTTATCCGGCCACATGAGGACCCCTCAATCCATGACTCCCTCACACACCATCCTCCTCCTTACCCGTCCCACATGCCCCGACCGACGGCGCGACACCTTCCCCCGAAATCACTAGCCCCGTCCTCCAATTAAGCGCCACACACAACCATTTTGCACGCGGTATAACGTGGAGCTCAGTAGCTATGGCTGCCATGCATGCCGAATGCCAGATCTTGGAGGAGCACCTCATCTTCGAGGCCACCGTCTACCCTGCCACATGCTTGTCTACTTTAAAATATAGTTCGTGCTATTTTCTCGAGGCCACCGCCAGTGCCTTCTAGTGATTTGTCCTCTGTAATGTTAATATGCAATCTGGTGTTCAGTTAACAGTTTGGTCCTCTGAAATGTAATGTTCAGCTAACAGTTTGGCCAACAATTGCTACATTTCGTAGTACTGTTCTTGAGTATTCTTTGTTTTGTTAACTATCTTATCTTCTAGTACATGTTTCTATTCTGCAATGTCGTGCTCAGTTTACTGTTTTGGTTCATTTGGTCTGTTGTCCATTTAACTATTTGGTTCAATTATGCAATTTGGTTTTCATTTTCTGTGGGTACAATTTTGTATTGTTATGCATGTGAGAAATAAATCGAATTTGGCTGTACTTAATACACATTCTACTGATAGTATGGCAACTCTTAGTTAACCTGATCAAGATCTTCTTTATATGTGTTGCAGGGAAACAATGGGAGACGCTGCGGTTTACCATCGAGGTTTGCTCATGGATGGTCCTTTCGCTAATAGCACATTATTGTGTAGTTGAAGGAATCATTCTAATATTTAGGTGTCTTACAATTTGGTCTTGCACATGTAGGTCCTGCTATCAGAGGATTAGACCCACTGTTCGACCCATTTTGCATATGGGGAAATGAGATGTCCATGAATATCAGTCAAGTCAAGAAATCAGAAAGATTGTTAGGATGAAGAAACTTGCGACGAATAACAACAATATATTTGTTTGCACAATGAAGAATACATCTGTCAACTATAGGATGGTACTAACTCTTTTACCTTGTTTTTACCGCTTGCACCATTTCAAAATTTATAACATCGATTTATGCATATCTTTGTTTTTAGTACTTTTCAAAGTAGTTCACTGATGATTACCTCTCAAACCACCTGCATGGTCAAGAGGCGAGGAAGGTATTCATTCAACACCCACGGTACAATATTGAAGTCTTCCTAAAGAGGACGAAGGTTGGGCGGGAAATTATCCATAGCCACTCGCCTAAAGTTGCAAGGACATTCAACATCAATGAAGGCTCAATATTTGCCTTCCGCTTCTGAAGTTTCCAAGATGAGATTCATCTGTCTATTTACTGTGTATGATGCTACTTTCCAAAGGTTTTCGATGTTGCATGTGAAACTTGGTGTTGTTGTGTAATGGCGTAACTAAGTACTGAAGCTATCTAATGTAATTCAATTATGAAATTCTGGTTATCCGGTGTGTTTTATAAGAAATGTCAATTTGACTACTACATGGATTATCAATAATAGGCTAATTACATTGCTTATTGGGGTTTTCTATTGCAGATGGTTACTCAAACAACACATTGGGTGATGACCTCAAACAGCCCACACGATTTCTAGAAAGCAGGCATGTTGAATCAACTAACAATCACACACGGCTTCCGGCAAAGAACTGTTTGCATTAGGCTACCTTGCACAAACGTTTCCACACACAAAATTGTGTGTAATATACATACAAACGGAAATGATTGGGTTTTGATGCCTTGTCGGATGGCACACGAGCTCATTCCCCCCCC
>LR738710.1:626848788-626882226 GCA_902687465.1 Secale cereale | reverse complement strand
CCCCCCCCCCCCCCCGCCTGTGTGGCCAGAGGGCCTATCCCCGACGGTTTCTGGGTCGTGTGGGAAGGACCCCCCCTATCGCACACACTCACTAGGCGACGATTTATAACTCCATCACGGAAAGGGGGTAAAAACCGTTTGCATAGCACGTCTCTGCACCAGTGATTGCTTCTACAACTATTACTAACGCATAGCGATAAAGTAAAGCAATTACATGGTGCTTAATGATTGACACGCAGGTCATCCAATAATTAAAAGACAACCCTAAGGCTCCTGCCGGTTGTCGATATTACAAAACATGATCATCTCATACAACAACGATATCACATCACGTCTTGACTATATCACATCACAACATACCCTCCGAAAACAAGTTAGACGTCTTCTACTTTGTCGTTGCAAGTTTTACGTGGCTGCTATGGGTAACTAGCAAGAACCATTCTTCCTACGCAAAACCACAACGGTGATTATCAAGTTTGCTGTTTTAACCTTCCGCAAGGACCGGCTGTAGTCAAATTCGATTCAACTAAAGTGAGAGAAACAGAAACCCACCAGCCACCTCATCCAAAACAAATTGCATCAGTCGATGGAACCGGTCTCATGTACGTGGACAAGTAAGGTTGGTCCAGGCCGCTTCATCCCATAATACCGTCAAATCAAAATAAGACTATGGTGGTAAGCAGTATGAACATGACGGCCCACAACTCCTTTGTGTTCTACTTGTGCATATCATCTACGCATAGACTTGGCTCATGAAGCCACTGTTGGGTAACATTGCATGGAAAACAAAAAAATTCTACGTACATGCAAGATCTATCCAAGGAGATGCATAGCTATGAGAGGAGGGTAGAATCTTCATACCCTTGAAGATCGCAAAGCGAAAGCGTTTATCAACGCATTTGATGAAGAACAATCTCCGCAGGGCTTCGCCAAGCACAACGGAAACTGGATGGAGGATAAACTTGAGGGGACGGGGTTGTCGGTACAGGGTTTGGTGAATCTTGATGTGTTTCGGGTGCTAGCCCTGCCCCTCTATTTATATGTTGAGCCATGGGGTCGTTTCTTGGAGAAAGATCCTCCTCAAAGTCGGTTTAGCAAGCAAGGTAAGAGTCCTTCTAGGACTCCAGGACCAGACGCCAGGGTCCTTGGTGTCCGGCCCCAGATGCCAGGATCTGATGACCCACAAGTGTAGGGGATCTATCGTAGTCCTTTCAATAAGTAAGAGTGTCGAACCCAACGAGGAGCAGAAGGAAATGATAGGCAGTTTTCAGTAAGGTATTTTCTACAAGCACTGAAATTATAGGTAACATATAGTTTTGTGATAAGGTAATTGGTAGCAAGTGACAAAAGGTAAAAGTAAATAAGGTGCAGCAAGGTGTCCCAATCCTTTTTGTAGCAAAGGACAAGCCTGGACAAACTCTTATATAAAGGTAAACGCTCCCGAGGACACATGGGAATTATCATCAAGCTAGTTTTCATCACGATCATCTGATTCACGTTCGGTACTTTGATAATTTGGTATGTGGGTGGACCGGTGCTTGGGTGCTGTCCTTACTTGGACAAGCCTCCCACTTATGATTAACCTCTAATGCAAGAATCTGCAACTGCAAAAGAAGTATTAAGGTAAACCTAACCATAGCATGAAACAAGTGGATGCAAATCAGCCCCTTACAAAGCAACACATAAACTAGGGTTTAAGCTTCTGTCACTCTAGCAACCCATCATCTACTTATTACTTCCCAATGCCTTCCTCTAGGCCCAAATAATGGTGAAGCGTCATGTAGTCGATGTTCACATGACACCACTAGAGGAGAGACAACATACATCTCATCAAAATATCGAACGAAGACCAATTTCACATGACTACTAATAGCAAGACTTCTCCCATGTCCTCAGGAACAAAAGTAACTACTCACAAGACATAATATTGTTCATGACCAGAGGGGTATTAATATGCATGATGGATCTGAACATATGTTCTTCCACCAAATAAACCAACTAGCATCAACTACAAGGAGTAATCAACACTACTAGCAACCCACAGGTACCAATCTAAGGTTTGGGTACAAAGACTGGATACAAGAAAGGAACTAGGGTTTGAGAGGAGATGGTACTGGTGAAGATGTTGATGAAGATAGCTCTCCCCAAGATGGAGAGTTGTTGGTGATGACGGCGGCGATGATTTCCCCCTCCCGAAGGGAAGTATCCCCGGTAGAACAGCTCTGCCGGAGCCCTAGATTGGTTTCCGCCTCGGTTCCGCCTCGAGACGGTGGTGTCTGGTCCCGAAAGCCTCCTTGTGATTTTTTCCAGGTCAAAACACCTCATATAGGATAAGATGGGCATCGGGGGGCCTCCGGGGGCCCTCGAGACAGGGGGCGCGCCCAGAGAGGGGGGGGGGCACCCTCATGGACAGCAGGTGGCCCTCCTCGTGATCTTCTTTCGCCAGATATTTTTTATATTTTCTGAAATGTAGTTCTGTGAAGTTTCGGGTCTCTTGGAGTTGTGCAGAATAGGTTTCCAGAGTTTGCTCCTTTCCAGCCCAGAATTCCAGGTGCCGGCTTTCTCCCTCTTCATGTAAACCTTGTAAAATAAAAGAGAAAAGGCATAAGTATTGTGACATAACGTGTAATAACTGCCCATAATGCAATAAATATCAACATATAAGCATGATGCAAAATGGACGTATCAACTCCCCCAAGCTTAGACCTCGTTTGTCCTCAAGCGAAATCCGAAATCGTAAAATATGTCCACATGTTTAGAGATAGAGGTGTCGTTAAAAATAAAATACGGACATGAGGGCATCATGATCATTCTCATAAAAGCAATATATATATATATATATATATATATATATATATATATATATATATATATATTGTCATATGATTCTTATGCTAAAGTAACAATTCATCCACAATATCAAGCATGAATCATATACTTCATTGAAAACCAACAAGCTTTGATCTCGGTCATTGAAGCAATTGCAATTTATCGTAACATCGGAAAGAGTCAATGTAAGAGCTTTTCAGCAAGCCTACATACTCAACTATCATATAGTCTACCACAATTGCTCACACTCACGCAATACTTGTGTTTATGGAGTTTTCGGACACAGAGAAGGATAGGGGCTTATGGTGTTGCCTCCCAACCTTTTACCTCAAGGGTAATGTCAACAGTAATAGACCATGAAAACTTACATCCAAGTGGGTATATATGTCAGGATATTTCCAACACAGTGTGCTTGCCAAAGGATAAAACGTAAAAAGGGAAGGTGAATTTCACCTTGACTCTTAAGGAAGAATAATAGATAGGCCCTTCGCAAAGGGAAGCAGAGCTTGTCATGTGTTTTTATGGTTGGATGCACAAAGTCTTAGCAAAGAAGAACGTCACTTTATATTGCCACTTGAGATAAGGACCTTTATTATGCAGTCCGTCGCTTTTATTACTTCCATATCACAAGATCGTATAAAGCTAATTTCCTCCACACTAATAAATCATACATATTTTAGCGAGTTTGCAACATGACGACTTACTTGGAAGGATCTTTCTCAATCCATAGGTAGGTATGGTGGACTCTTATGGCAAAGCTGGGTTTAAGGATGTATGGAAGCACAAGTAGTATCTCTACTTGGTGCGAGGGGTTTTGGCTAGCATGAGGGGGAAAGGCAAGCTGAACATGTTGGATGATCCATGACAATATACTTTATTTCGGATATAAGAAGACATAACCCATTATGTTGTCTTCCTTGTCCAACATCAACTCTTTAGCATGTGATATTTTAATGAGTGCTCACAATCATAAAAGATGTCCAAGATAGTATATTTGTATGTGAAGCCTCTCTTCTTTTATTACTTCCTATTAATTGCAACGATGACCAAAACTATGTTTGTCAACTCTTAACAACTTTTATTCATCATACTCTTTATATGTGAAGTCATTACTTCCCATAAGATCGATATGATATCTTTGATACTCTTCATATTTTCTTTCTTTCTATCATGACCCAAGTGAGGAAATCAAGCCCTTGACACAACACTAATCTTTATTATATAGCTCACGGACTCGATTACAAAGGATAAAGATCATAAAGCAAAAGCTCACAACTAGATCATGCTAACTTTATTCTACTAGATCAAGAAACTACCAAAAGGATCGAACTAAGAAATATGCTAAAGATAGGAGTGATGGTGATACGATACTGGGTTCACTCCCCCAAGCTTGGCAGTTGCCAAGGGGAGTGCCCATACCCATGTGATTATGTCTCCTTCTCCGGGGGTGGTGACGATGGCTTCTTCCTTAGCTTGCGGTTAAGGGCAGAATTTTGCTCCCTTAGGTCATTGATCTCTCGTGCAAGGTTCAATATTTTCTTGCATAGTGCCTGCTTATTTTCCTGCAAGAGGTGAAAAGGGATAAATTCGATCTTATATTTGTTTGCTCTGCTGAGGAGGCTTGACTTTTTGAACTCCACATGCATGTCCCCAGGTTGAGGTAGTGGGACTTCGTCTTCATCTGAGATGGTCCAATCCTTTCCCTTGGGATCATGGTTCTCTTCTTCCTCCGTGGTCCAACCATAATGCTCCCCATCCCCATAGACCTTAGGGTCAGCAAGGAAATCCACCACATAGCTTTCTCTCTCCGAATCCCGAGGCGACATATTGCTTTTATCTGCGACAGAAATAGCTCATAACAAAAACAGAGGATTTTTGCGTGATATAGAGGTCAAAACCTTTGGGAGTATATATAATGAATTTTTACCGACCAAAAGGAGTAACATACAAGAAATTGGAGTCTGGGAGGCACATGAGCTTCCCACGAGTTAGGGGGGCGCGCCCAGGGAAGGGGGCGCGCCCTCCACCCTCGTGGACGGCTCGTGTCTCTTCTGGACTGCCACTTATTTTTCTATTTTTCTAAATATTCCAAAACAGAGAAAAAATGCCTTTAGAACTGTTTTGGAGTCGTTTACTTACCGTATCACATACCTCTTCCTTTTCGGAGGCTGAATCATTCTGGAAAGTGTCCCTTATGTATTCCTCGGGGTTATGGTTTCAATAACGTTGGTTTCAACATTTATAGGATTACCTGAGATATAATGTTTGATTCTTTGACCGTTCACCACCTTCGGATTTGTGCCTTCGAAGTTGTTGATTTTTATGGCACCAGAACGATAGACCTCCTCGATAACGTAAGGTCCTTCCCACTTAGAGAGAAGTTTTACTGCAAAAAATCTTAAACGAGAGTTGTATATCAATACATAATCACCTACGTCAAACTCACGCTTTTGCATCCTTTTGTCATGCCATCTTTTAACTTTTTCTTTAAACAGCTTGGCATTCTCGTAGGCCTGGGTTCTCCATTCATCAAGAGAGCTAATGTCAAATAACCTCTTCTCACCGGCAAGTTTGAAATCATAATTGAGCTCTTTAATAGCCCAATATGCCTTATGTTCTAGCTCAAGAGGTAAGTGACAACCTTTTCAATATACCATCTTATATGGAGACATGCCCATAGGATTTTTGTATGCAGTTCTATAGGCCAATAATGCATCATCAAGTTTCTTGGACCGATTCTTCCTAGACCTATTAACTGTCTTTTGCAAGATTAGTTTCAACTCCCTATTACTTAGTTCTACTTGACCACTAGTTTGTGGGTGATAGGGGGATGCAATTCTATGGTTGACATCATATTTAGCAAGCATCTTACGGAAAGCACCATGAATAAAGTGTGAACCACCATCAGTCATTAAGTATCTAGGGACTCCAAACCTCGGGAAAATAACTTCTTTAAGCATATTAATAGAGGTGTTATGATCAGCACTACTAGTTGGAATAGCCTCTACCCACTTAGTAACGTAATCAACAGCAACTTGAATATGTGTGTACCCATTAGAGGTAGGAAACAGTCCCATATAATCAAAGCCCCAAACATCAAATGGTTAAATAACAAGTGAATAATTCATATGCATTTCTTGACGTCTACTAATATTACCAATTCTTTGACATTCATCACAAGATAAGACAAACTTACGGGCATCCTTGAAGAGAGTAGGCCAATAAAAACCGGATTGCAATACCTTATGTGCAGTTCTATCTCCCGCATGGTGTCCTCCATAAGCTTCAGAGTGGCACCTGCATAGGATCTATTACTGTTCATGCTCAGGTACACAACATCTAATAATACCGTCTACTCCTTCTTTATAAAGATGTGGGTCATCCCAGAAGTAATGTCTCAAATCATAGAAGAACTTTTTCTTTTGCTGGTATGTGAAGCTAGGAGGTATAAACTTAGCAACAATATAATTAGCATAATCAGCATACCATGGAGCAGTACGAGAAGTATTTATGACGGCTAGTTGTTCATCAGGAAAGCTATCATCAATAGGTTGTGGGTCATCAAGTATATTCTCTAACCTAGACAAGTTATCTGCAACGGGGTTCTCAGCTCCCTTTCTATCAATAATATGCAAGTCAAATTCTTGCAGCAGGAGAACCCATCTAATAAGTCTAGGTTTAGCATCCTTCTTTTCCATAAAGTATTTGATAGCAACATGATCAGTGTGAATAGTTACTTTAAAATCAACGATATAGGGTCTAAACTTATCACAAGCAAATACAACTGCTAAAAATTCTTTCTCAGTAGTAGCATAATTTCTTTGGGCACTATCTAGAGTTTTACTAGCATACTGGATAACATTTAATTTCTTATCAACTCTTTGCCCTAAAACAGCACCTACAACATAATCACTAGCATCGCACATAATCTCAAAAGGTAAATTCCAGTCAGGAGGCTGGACAATAGGTGCAGAGATCAATGCTTTCTTAAGTATTTCAAATGCTTCTAGGCAATCATCATTAAAGACAAAAGGAATATCTTTTTGTAAGAGATTAGTCAGAGGCCTGGAGATTTTGGAGAATTCCTTTATGAACCTCCTATAAAACTCGGCATGACCAAGGAAACTTCGTATACCTTTGATGTCCTTGGGACATGGCATCTTTTCAATAGCATCCACTTTAGCTCTGTCAACTTCAATACCTCTTTCAGAAATTTTCTGTCCCAAGAAAATGCCTTCATTAACCATAAAGTGACACTTCTCCCAATTCAAGACAAGATTAGTGTCTTCACATCTCTGCAAAACTTGATCAAAGTTGCTTAAGCAATCATCAAAAGAAGTTCCGTAAACGGAGAAATCATCCATGAAAACCTCAACAATCTTTTCACAAAAATCAGAGAATATAGCCATCATGCATCTTTGAAAGGTAGAAGGTGCATTACATAAACCAAAAGGCATACGTCTATAAGCAAAGGTACCGAAAGGGCAAGTAAAAGTGGTCTTTTCTTGACCCCCTTTTGACACAGGTATTTGAGAGAAACCAGAATAACCATCTAGAAAGCAAAAATGAGTATGTTTGGATAACCTTTCTAGCATTTGAATAATAAATGGGAAGGGGTAATGATCTTTCTTAGTAGCTTTATTTAACTTAGGAAAATCAATTACCATCCTATAACCTATAACTATTCTTTGCGGGATCAATTCATCTTTATCATTAGGAACGACATTCATACCTCCTTTCTTAGGGACACAATGGACGAGACTTACCCACTGGCTATCAGCAACTGGATAGATAATACCTGCCTCTAGAAGCTTTAGTATTCCCTTCCTTACCACTTCTTTCATCTTAGGATTTAACCGTCATTGATGATCAATAACCGGTTTAGCGTTTTCTTCCAATTTTATCTTGTGTTGGCATAAGGTGGGACTAATGCCCTTAAGATCATCCAGAGTATATCCAATGGCAGCACGGTGCTTCTTCAGAGTTTTTAATAATTTTTCTTCTTCCTGCTCTGAAAGGTTAGCACTAATAATAACATGACATATCTTCTTTCATCAAGATAAACATACTTAAGATTATTAGGTAAAGGTTTAAGTTAAAACACGGGATCACCCTTGGATGGAGGAGGATCCCCTAGGATTTCAACAGGCAAGTTGTTTTTCAATATGGGTCCCTGATTAAAGAATATTTCATCTATTTCCCTTCTCTTATTCATATGCATATCATTTTTATGGTCTAGCAAGTATTGTTCTAAAGGATCATTAGGAGGCACAACAATAGAAGCAAGACCAATAATTTCATCCTTACTAGGTAATTCTTTATCAAGGGGTTGTCTACGGAATTTAGCAAAGTTAAAATCATGAGACATATCCCCTAACCCAACAGTAATAATATCTTTTACGCAGTCTATCTTAGCATTAACAATATTCAAGAAGGGTCTACCAAATATAATGGGACAACATTCATCTTGTGTGGAACTAAGAATAAGAAAATCAGCAGGGTATTTAACCTTCCCACACAAGACTTCAACATCTCTAACAATCCCAACTGGTGAAATAGTGTCTCTATTAGCAAGCTTAATAGTAACATCAATCCCTTTTAACTCAACAGGTGCAATATCATGCATAATTTCTCGATATAAGGTAAGAGGGATAATACTCGCACTAGCACCAACGTCACATAAACCATGATAGCAATGATCTCCTATCTTAACAGAGATAACAGGCAAGCCTACAATAGGTCTACGTTTATTCCTAGCATTGGGTTTGGCTATCCTAGCAGACTCTTCTTGGAGGTAAATAACATGTCCATCTGAATCTTCTACAAAGAGATCTTTAACCATGGCAACACTAGGTTCAACTTTAATTTGCTCAGAGGGTGTATGTGTTCTAGTATTACTCTTACGAACCACAGTTGAAGCTTTAGCATGATCCTTTATCCTAACAGGGAAGGGTGGTTTCTCAATATAAGCAGTAGGAATAATAGGATCAAAATTATAAGTGATACTCTTTTCTTCAACTTTAACAGGTTCAACTACTTTTACTTCAATAGGGGGTGGTATTTAAACCACTTCTCCTTGGGGAGATCAACATGAGTAGCAAATGATTCACAGAAAGAAGCTACTATCTCAGAGTCAAGTCCATATTTAGTGCTAAACTCACGGAAAACATCGGTATCCATAAAAGTTTTAACACAATCAAACTTAGGGGGTCATACCTGACTCCTTACCTTCGTCGAGATCCCAATCTTTAGAGTTGCGTTTAATTCTTTCCAATAAATCCCATTTGAATTCAAGAGTCTTCATCATAAAAGAGCCAGAGCAAGAAGTATCGAGCATGGAGCGATTATTGAGAGAAAGCCGAGAATAAATTTTTTGAATGATCATTTCTCTTGAGAGTTCATGATTGGGGCATGAATATAACATTGACTTAAGCCTCCCCCAAGCTTGAGCAATGCTTTATCCTTAGCGAGGCCAAAAATTATAAATATAATTACGATCACGATGAACCTGGTGCATAGGGTAGAACTTCTGATGAAATTCCAACTTCAGACGATTATAGTTCCATGATCCAATATCATCACATAGCCTAAACCATGTCAATGCATCTCCCTTCAAAGATAAAGGGAAGACCTTCTTCTTGATAATATCCTCAGGCATACCTGTAAGCTTAAATAATCCACAAACTTCATCCACATAGATTAGGTGTAAATCAGGATGCAGTGTTCCGTCTCCTGTAAACGGATTTTCAAGCAGTTTCTCTATCATACCCGAAGGAATCTCAAAGCAAACATTTTCAGTAGGTGCAGTAGGTTGAGGTGAAACTCTTTGCTCTTCTGGTCGGGGTGAAGATACCCAGAACAAGCCCCTCAAAGGATTATGAGCCATAGTAATAAGTGACAATAAATTTCAGCACACCATTTAAATTTTTCCTTACGAATTCCACTTACCAAAGACGCTTCACTCCCAGGGAACGGTGCCAGAAAAGAGTCTTGATGACCCACAAGTGTAGGGGATCTATCGTAGTCCTTTCGATAAGTAAGAGTGTCGAACCCAACGAGGAGCTGAAGGAAATGATATGCAATTTTCAGTAAGGTATTTTCTTCAAGCACTGAAATTATAGGTAACATATAGTTTTGTGATAAGGTAATTGGTAGCAAGTGACAAAAGGTAAAAGTAAATAAGGTGCAGCAAGGTGGTCCAATCCTTTTTGTAGCAAAGGACAAGCCTGGAGAAACTCTTATATAAAGGTAAACTTTCCCGAGGACACATGGGAATTATCGTCAAGCTAGTTTTCATCACGATCATCTGATTCGCGTTCGGTACTTTGATAATTTGGTATGTAGGTGGACCGGTGCTTGGGTGTTGTCCTTACTTGGACAAGCCTCCCACTTATGATTAACCTCTAATGCAAGCATCCGCAACTACAAAAGAAGTATTAAGGTAAACCTAACCATAGCATGAAACAAGAGGATCTAAATCAGCCCCTTACGAAGCAACGCATAAACTAGGGTTTAAGCTTCTGTCACTCTAGCAATCCATCATCTACTTATTACTTCCCAATGCCTTCCTTTAGGCCCAAATAATGGTGAAGTGTCATGTAGTCGACGTTCACATGACACCACTAGAGGAGAGACAACATACATCTCATCAAAATATCGAACGAAGACCAATTTCACATGACTACTAATAGCAAGACTTCTCCCATGTCCTCGGGAACAAAAGTAACTACTCACAAGACATAATATTGTTCATGACCAGAGTGGTATTAATATGCATAATGGATCTGAACATATGATGTTCCATCAAATAGACCAACTAGCATCAACTACAAGGAGTAATCAACACTACTAGCAACCCACAGGTACCAATATGAGGTTTGGGTACAAAGATTGGATACAAGAAATGAACTAGGGTTTGAGAGGAGATGGTGCTGGTGAAGATGTTGATGAAGATAGCTCTCCCCAAGATGGGAGAGTTGTTGGTGATGACGGCGATGACGATTTCCCCCTCCCGGAGGGAAGTATCACCGGCAGAACAGCTCTGTTGGAGCCCTAAATTGGTTTCCGCCTCGGTTCCGCCTCGAGACGGTGGCATCTAGTCCCGAAAGCCTCCTTGTGATTTTTTCCAGGTCAAAACACCTCATATAGGAGAAGATGGGCATCGGGGGGCCTCCGAGGGGCCCACGAGACAGGGGGGCGCGCCCAGAGAGGGGAGGGGGGGGGGTGGCGCCCCCCACCCTCGTGGACGACAGGTGGCCCCCCTCGTGATCTTCTTTCGCCAGATATTTTTTATATTATCTGAAACATAGTTCTGTGAAGTTTCGGGGCTTTTGGAGTTGTGCGGAATAGGTTTCCAGAGTTTGCTCCTTTTCCAGCCCAGAATTCCAGCTGCCGGCTTTCTCCCTCTTCATGTAAACCTTGTAAAATAAGAGAGAAAAGGCATAAGTATTGTGACATCATGTGTAATAACAGCCCATAATGCAGTAAATATCAACATATAAGCATGATGCAAAATGGACGTATCAGGGTCCTTGGCATCTGGACCCCTAGTCTCCGCAAAACACCTTTTGCACCTTCCTAAAGACTTGTTGGCTTTACCCCCTTGAGGGAGTCCTGGATTTGGGGGTCCTCGAGTGTCCAGGATACTGAAGCTAGGCCAGAATGAAGGGCTGTGAAGATAAAAACAGAAGGTTATTCCCCATGTCCGGATAGGACTTCTATGTATGTAGAAAGGCAAAATAGATGTTCAGATGTAATGATTCCTTCCTCCCCAAGTCATCTTTGTAACCCTAGGCCCCCTCCGACGTGTATATAAGTTGGAGGGTTTAGTCCGTAGAGGCTAGCAGAATCACAATTACATAGGATAGACTTCTAGGGTTTTAGCCATTACGATCTCGAGGTAGATCAACTCTTGTAACCCTATATTCATCAAGATAAATAAAGCAGGAAGTAGGGTATTACCTTGATAGAGAGGGCCCGAACCTGGGTAGACTTTGTGTCCCGAGTCCCTTGTTACCATCCATCCTGAGACACATAGCTTGGGAACCCCTACCCGAGATCTGCCGATTTTGACACCGACAATGATGCTTTCATTGAGAGCTCCACTGTGTACTCGCGAGAAGTGATCGGTGGCTCGTATCGTCATCAACGATGACATCACCCTCAGAAAAAGCCTGGCTCTTGACCAGGTCCTCCATCTCGGCGGGTTCACCATATGCGCCCGCGTGGCCATTAAGCCAACCGCGTCCCCTGCGGTCACCGAGCACCACTCCTACATCGGCCCAGAATACTCCAAGACGTGAATCCAACGGACTCCTCGTCCTTAAACGAGTTGCTGGATCGCATTGCTACCCTAGGGCTTTCAACATCCAATGGTCAGATCGAGCCTAAACCCGGTCAGGAGGAAGAAAATTCCACTCCGATCACCCACCTGGTGGCGGCCATCGAAGAACGGGCCAAAGACACTTCTCCTCATGAACCAGAGACCGGCTGTGTCCGGATCCCGAACCGTTTGAGCCAAACATACTTCCTTCGGGCGAGAGTCCTCATCTTTTGAGCTCAGGGACAGACACCAAGCCCCGGGAACACTCAGATCCTGCTGGGCCCAGGTTTTCTACACCGGAGGTCTTGCAAACCCCGGACACTACACTGGGTTGGGATTCAAATTTTACCACACCCACCCTCCACAATCAATACTCTCCAAGTAACTCTACCCCTCCAGACATATGTCACTTAATGTACATGCGGCAGCAGCCCCAGGAGACGGTCCATCACTTTTGGGCCAGATTCCTACTTGTTAAAAAAAAGATTAAGGACTGCCGCGACGACGACGCAGTTCCAATCTTTCACTGCGGTTGCACGGACGAGGGAGTCTTTCACGCCCTTAACCGCCATCTCGTACAGAGTTTTACAGAGTTGTTGCACTTAGTACGAAAGTACCGCGCCATGGAAAGTACTTGGAAGGCCCAGAATACCCATGTGGAATAGCCTGTCTTCGGACAATATGCCGCTAAAGCAAAACGGACATACCCTAGTAGGGCATCCTCACGGTCTTCGAGACCTTCTCTTCAAACAACCGACGCAAGAGAGCACATCGCAAACTCGTCGAGGTTCATCAAATAACCGTTGCAAGCCCATGGAATGACACGGCAATCACTTTCACTGCCGACGACAAACCACGAGTCCGGCCAGTACAAGCCCCAACCGCTCTTGTACTAAACCCAATAGTAGATGGCTTTCGCCTCACCAAAGTGTTCATGGAAGGCGGCAGCGGACTCAACCTCGTATACGAGGACACGCTTGAAAAAATGCAGGTCGATAAAACCCGCATTGAGCAAAGTAATACAACCTTTCGAGGAATCATCCCCAGCCGGGAAGCCCGGTGTTTGGGAAGTATTAAATTTGACGTAGTATTCGGCACGCCCGAGAATTACAGGTCAGAAGAACTGCTCTTCCACATTGTCCCCTTCAACAGCGGATACCACGCCCTCCTAGGGCGGGATGCTTTCTCACGCGTTGAGGCCATACCCCATTATGGGTACATGAAGCTTAAAATGCCAGGGCCCAATGGAATAATCACATTCATAAGTGATCCGGACAGAGCACTCCGTGCTGAAAACAAAACCGCATCCTTGGCCCTAGAGGCACTATCCGAAGCCTTTGAGGCCGAAGAATTAACCACCTTACGATCCACGGTGGACAAGGATGATGTAGTGGTTGATAAAAGATCTAAGTCTACCTCCGTCAAGCCAGCAGATGAAATTATCAAATTTCAGGTGCATTCGATGGACCCCAATAAGACAACATCCATTGGAACACAACTGGATCCAACGGTAGACAGCGCTCTGCGCGCATTCCTACGAGAAAACTGGGATATATTTGCCTGGCATCCTTCAGACATGCCTGGGATCCCACGCAGGCTGGCCGAACAAAGCCTCAACATCATCAAAGGGTTCAAACCAGCCAAGTAGTCACTGCGACATATTTCCGAACCCAAAAGACAAGCTATGGGGGAAGAGCTGGCCAAGTTACTGGAAGCCGGATTCATCACGGAAATTAAACATACGGATTGGCTAGCCAATTTGGTCATGGTACCGAAGAAGGATAAACCTGGTGCCTTTGTTTTGACTTTAAAGACCTGAATAAGGCTTGCCCTAAGGATACTTTTCCGCTGCCCCACATCGCTCAGATCATCGATGCAACAACATGCCATGACTCGTTATGCTTCCTCGACGCTTACTCCGGATACCATCAGATAAAAATGAAGGAATCCGACCAGGCTGCGATGGCGTTTATCACTCCGTATGGGCCGTTTTGCTTCAACACTATGCCCTTTGGGCTCAAAAACACTGGTGCCACATATCAATGCATGATTCAAACATGCTTAGAGAAACAAATTGGCAAGACAGTGGAGGCATACATCAACGATGTAGTCATCAAGATCAAACGCGTCGAAACATTGGTGGACGGTCTCCGCCTCACATTCGATAACCTCCGAACATATGACATACGGCTCAATCCGGAAAAATGCGTCTTTTGCGTTCCGGCCGGAAAGCTGTTAGGGTTTATTGTCTCCCATAGAGGAATTGAAGCGAACCCAGCTAAAATCCAAATCTTGTCACAACTGGCTACACCAACCGATCTAAAAGAAGTCCAAAAGCTAGCAGGGTGCGTGACAGCCTTAAGTCACTTCTTCTCGAGACTGGGAGAAAAAGCATTACCACTTTATAGACTGCTAAGGTGCACGAACAACTTCGAATGGACAGATGTGGCCACAACCGGACTGGAAGAAATAAAGGTAGCGGGCAATCCAATCCTAGCCGCTCCAAGTATTGGCGAGCCAATGCTGCTTTATATCTCAGCAACTCACCAGGTCATGAGTGGTGTACCCATCGTCAAACGAGAGGAAGAGGGACATAAATTCCCTGTCCAAAAACCAGTATACTACGTATCATAGGTTCTTAAACCGTGCAAGTCATGATGCCCCCATTATCAAAAAATCGCCTATGCGGTGTTCATGGTATCTCGGAAGCTCCGACAGTACTTTCAAGAGTGTTCGATTACAGTGGCATCTGAGGTACCACTCAATGATATCATAAACAACAAGGACACCACAGGATGCATAGCCAAATGGGCCATCGAGCTCTTGCCCTTCGAGATAACATACAAACCACGTCAGACTATTAAATCTCAGGTGCTGGCTGATTCTGTCGTAGAATGGACTGAGGCTAAACTCCCTAATGAGTGCGGAGCATACTCCCACTGGACAATGTATTTCGACGGCTCAAAAATGCTAGCCGGATTGGGGGTTGGCGTCATCTTGATATCTGACGCAGGGGATTCAGTGTGCTACGTACTACAAATCATGTATACGGACTCAAACAA
This sequence comes from Secale cereale, assembly GCA_902687465.1. Taxonomy (NCBI): domain Eukaryota; kingdom Viridiplantae; phylum Streptophyta; class Magnoliopsida; order Poales; family Poaceae; genus Secale; species Secale cereale. The sequence goes on along the minus strand of LR738710.1, from coordinate 626,867,013 downwards.
TGCTGTCGAATATGAGGCGCTACTACACGGCCTCGGTATGGCCGTATCCATGGGCATACAACACCTAGAGGTTCGCAGAGACTCAAACCTCGCAATATCTCAGGTAAATGGATAATTTGATGTGAAGTATCCAAAGATGGCGGTTTATCGAAACGGCATACTAAAAATATCGGCTCGGTTTGAGGGGCTCAAATTTCACCATGTTGCTCGGGACAATAATCAGGCAGCGGACATACTCGCTCGCATGGGCACCAAGCGCGACCCGGTCCCACCTAACACCTTTGTAGAAAGGTTGTTTAAGCCATTAGTAATATGGCAGGACGAGAGTAGAGACGCTAACTCAGACCCGATCACACCCCCACCAGCCGAACTCAATACAGATGTCATCGAGGATCCGGATATGGAAGTAACATCCTCGGCCCATGAGATCATGGCCGTCATTGCCCCCTGGACCAAACCTTTCCTAGCCTACCTTCATAGGCAAGAGCTCCCCAATGATCAAAATGAGGCCCGTCGCATAGTTCGGCATTCTAAAGCCTACAAAGTTCATGAAGGTGAACTATAAAAGAAAAGCACTACTGGTGTTATCCAAAGGTGCATCTCTGAAGAAGAGGGATAACAACTTCTAGCCGAAATACACGCTGGGATGGGTGGCAATCACGCCGTAGCTCGGGCTGTCGTAAGAAAGGCTTTCAGAACATGTTTCTTCTGGCCAACAGCCCGAGAAGACGCTCAAGCCCTAGTCCAACATTGTGTTGGATGCCAGCTTTTCGCCAATCAAAGTCATATGCCTCCCACCACCCTGAGAACCATCCCCATTACTTGGCCTTTTGCGGTCTGGGGGCTGGATATGGTCGGACCCCTTAAAGGGGGAAGCCACAAAAATAAATATTTACTGGTTATGGTGGATAAATTTAGTAAATGGATAGAAGCCAAACCAGTCAGAATGGTTGAAGCAGGGCCAGTGATAGATTTTATATCCGGCGCAGTGCACGCTTATGGTGTCCGCATAATATTATCATAGATAATGGCTCCAACTTTATAGTTGACGAAGTGAAGAACTAGTGAGCCAAGTTAGGCATTAAACTTGATTATGCCTCTGTGTACCACCCTCAAACAAATGATCAAGTCGAACGGGCCAATGGATTAATAATGAGCGGCATTAAACCCCAACTGGTGTGCTCCCTATGGGAGTGAGATAAACATTGGGTTGAGGAGCTTGACTCCATACTCCGGGGGCTGCGGACGACACCTAACCGGACAACCGGATATACACCTTTTTCATGGTGTATGGCGTGGAGGTTGTTTTGCCCCGCGGAATTATTCATGACTCACCTCGAGTGCGTTTGCATGAAGAGCGAGAGGTCGAGCTCGATCGGCATGATGACCTAGATGGCGTTGAAGAGGAGCGCGATATCGCACATGCTCGTTCCGCATTCTATCAACATCAGGCTAGGCGATACCATAGCAGAGAAGTGCGGGCCAAAACATACAACGTTGGTGAACTTGTTTTGCGCCTCCCGGAGAAGAAAAAGGATAAGCTTAAACCAAGATGGGAGGGCCCCTTCATTATCAATGAAGTTCTCACCGGAGGAGCCTATCGCCTTCGAAATGCATCAAACAATCACCTTGAGCCGAATCCATGGATCGCTGCTAGACTCCGACGATTCTACGGATAGTTCAGTATCAACTTTTATTTCTCTTTTTGTCTAGGTTTTTTCCTTTGTTTTTCTTATTCATTTCTTGTTTTTTCCTTCCCAGAAAGTGTTCGGCTATACCAAACTGTTAGGGGTGAACATCTTCAAATGTATATACCTCAAGATACCCGGGGGCTTCTATAATGAAGCTTATTATTACAAGCTTATTGCTTACAGTACACATGTCGTCTATTTCATACAGTCTCTTCGCTAGTATATGCACCTTTATGACTTAAGTCTTTGCCAAGCTGGGTTGCCTGGCTCCTGTATTTATACCATACGTTCCTGATTGTTCGGCTAGGGTGTAAAGGGAGCACCTCTGCGATTGTTACAACCGGGTAATCCGGACCTGTACCTCAGACGGGTGAAGCTGAAAGCTAGCGTTCTTAAGGGAATCATTGGTCGGCGAACAAACGACAAATTACCATTTTGCACATAAATTTTCAAAGGATAAGGTTCATGTAATCCTACTTTTTAGGATCAAAGCATAAGCATGCATAAGTACGCATGCTGACTTAGGGAAAGGAACCCTTAATAGAACGATTATCACTAGAAGATGTTTCTTACGTTAAATAGTAATATAACATAACTCCGTGAACAAAACTTGTTTGTTCAAGCAAAATGACCGGATTGCCTGGTTTCCGCACATACTAAGTGTTCACCACAAGTATAGTATCCGGAAACACTCCAACCCTTGGGTTTTGGAGGTTGAAGCCGAAGGTCTTCCATGACAACTTTTGTACAAGTTCGGTTGGAGATAAGTTTGATGATAAAGTACATTGTTACATGGAATCAAATGCCTATTCTTCATCAGTGCCATCTATAAGGCTTTCTAACCTACAGCCTTCTTGTGAAAACTTTGCGGCTATCATTACTTGGTCATACACCAAGCTAACAAGAATTTCTTGTCCGTCCGGTCCCCGAGGTCCATCCCGAGCCATATGATTCGGATCAAGCCCGGTATAGCACGTCTTCACCATGGCCCAGGCCTCTCGTGCACCTTCTCGACATGCCGATGCCTTCCATAGTTCAAAGCGACGTCGAGCTCCTTTGAATAAGTTCGCCAGCTTCTCCATAATTTCTGGAGGAGAATCGGATGGCCACAAGGCTTTAGCCATGTTCTTCATGGCTTTCCGAACTCACTCATGCACTTTGGAGAGCTCTTGTAGCACGTGACCTTGAAATCCGGATACTTCTCCTTTGTGCCGCCCAGTTAACAAACCTACACAAATAGCATTGTGAAGCTCTGAATCGTGGGATAATATGAAAGCTAGGTTAAAGGTCATACTGAATGTGCCGCCTTTTATCTTTCTATTTTCCTTCAAGGCATCCGACAATTGGGCCCATAGATCCTTTAGCTCTTCGGCTTGCTTGACATTTTCATCCAACAATTTGTTCTTCTCCTTAATGATTCGTGTTAATACACGCTCACCAGCGGCTTCTTGCCCTTTGGCATGTCTTTTGTCCTCCTAAGCAGCCCTTAGCTTCTCCTCTAGTTGATCTATCGATTCCGCCGCTGTAACTGAAACAATGTATGCTTAAACATCATTGACGGCGCAAATTCATATTTTCCAAACACTATTCGTCCTTACCATCAGTCCCTTCTTGGATTTCTTCAAATCTTTCAGCTCGGTGGTGACAACATTTAGATTGATCCGTTTTGCTTCAAGGTCCTTGGCTAATGCGTCATTCTTTTCCTTGAGAACATGCGAGCATAACAATCCTTAAATCAATTGGGCCAACTGCTTCAAGTCTCGAGGGATACTGGCATATGCTTATTAAATTTACAAAAGTTCTTACCCGCATATGCTTTGAAAGTAGGTGAGTGGCTCCAGCAAGTCCATCCCGAGCGGTTCGGATATACGCATCCACAGAGCTAAGGGCATTGAACGCCTCCTCGGTAAAAACTGGACCACGCATGGCCTCTTTTCGCCGCCGATGGTTCATCGCGCTATCCACTTCAAAATTTGTAACTGATACATTATACGAATCCTCCTGAAGAGGACAATCCGACATTACGCCCGTACCGGCTCTTGCCCTTGTGGATGGGTCTGGGGCCAGATTGGTTAGTGTTTGGCCAGCAGGGTCCTCGAACACAGTTCGACGTATACTCCTCCTGAAATAAGGCGAAGGGAAAAATATGACAATTCGACCTCGCTACCGGGCACATGTTGAAAAATATACCTCTTCGATGAAGGGGGGCTCCGCGGTGTCGCCCGTTTCCTTTCGCTTCGAAGACTCGCACTGCGTAGGTGTCATCTTCTTAAGAGATGCCCTTGATGCCGTACGGTGAGACGAGCGTCGCCCCTTTGGAGCATGAGAAAGTGCGGTGGGTGAGGCGCGAAGGGGAGGCTCTCTTTGAGTGGATGTCTCCTGGGTACTTACGTGGGAGGAGGGAAGAAGGTGAGGGTAATCGACTACAATGGCCACTTCTGTACCATCATGGCTCGCTTGATGAAAAACTCAGTCAGTAAGCTCTATGAATATGTTCGGATCTTCTTCAAATATGGGATCTTTGTTGTGAACATGGTCCTTTGGCTGAGGAGCTGGGTAATAAACTAGCTCAATCACCTTCCTCCATTCCTGTTGGAAACAACCGGATTTAGTTCGGTTGGCATATCTCAGAAAAGAGATTGTATAAAGCTAGCAATAGGAAAAAACTCACCCGGTCGACGGGGTTATACATAGAAAAGCCTTACCGACATTTCAAGGGGACGAAGTCTTCCTTCTCCCCCTTATGGAGATCAGCTGAGATAGCGGCCAAGGCGGCAGGGGTATCCGGACCCTCGCATAGGCAGCGAGAGGCATCATCTTGACCATTATAATGCCACATGAGAAACCCTCTGGACTGAAGTGGCTGAACACATCATTTTATCGTAATGGCCATTACTTCAATAATGGAAAGTTCGGAGTGGGTGAGTACTCTAATCTTGCCGACTAGCCTCTTAATCTCCGCACTCTCTTCTTCCTTGAGGATTCGGGGACGCCAATTGAAGCGTTTCTTCAAAGGAGCACTGGAGAATTCGGGAAGACCTCGCCGGATTTGGTCTGGAAGAACAACGTCTTTGATATAAAACCACTCCGAGGGCCACTCTTCGGATGCCTTCTTAGGAGCGACGGACATGTAACCTGTCCCTGCTATGCGCCACACTTCGGAGCCGCCCACCTCAAACATGGATCCCTTCTGGGAGCGGGGGACGAGGCAAAAGAATTTCCTCCATAGCTCGAAATGAGCCTCATAGGCCAAAAATAGCTCACAAAGAGCAACGAAGCCTGCAATATGCAGGATAGAGCCTGGCGTGAGATTGTGCAGTTGAATCCCATAAAACTCCAGGAAACCTCTGAGGAAAGGATGAATTGGAAATACTATGCCTCTCAAGAGGAAGGAGACGAAGCACACCCACTCCTCTTTAGTGGGTTTGGGGAAGTTTTCCGCCAAGGCTTCGCTGTCGATCAAGGTTAATCCAGCCCGAACGGAGACTAGATCCGCGGGAGGGAGATATCCCTCCGTCTGAAGTCTATTCAGATGGGCATGAGATACCGAGAAACTTTCCCAATCGCCTGCTTGAGGGCTGTGGGGGCGTGAGGATGAGCCGAGAGCACTGGCCATATTTGGAGTATTTTCCGTGGCTAGCTCTAAGGGTTTCTGCGTGGTGTGGAATGGCATCTGAGATTCAGTCTCTTTAAATAGATGCCATCCCACGCGGACAAGGGTTTATTTGTAAAAAGTACATGGACTGGTCGCATTCATCTGACACGTGGAAGATGAGGTGATGGCAGGAAGGAATCAACAGGGCACAATATCAAAATCAAAACTGAACTGTCATTTTTTCCGAAGAAGAACCTGCCTTGCAAGACCAAGGACATGAAGACGGATACAACCTCGCCACTGAAGGCAAGTTCGGGGGCTACTGAGGGAGTCCTGGATTTGGGGGTCCTCGAGTGTCCGGGCTATTGAAGCCGGGCCGGACTGATGGGTCGTGAAGATAAAAGCAGAAGGTTATCCCCCGTGGCCGGATAGGACTCCTATGTATGTAGAAAGGCAAAATAGATGTCCCGATGTAATGATTCTTCCTCCCCAAGTCATCTTTGTAACCCTAGGCCCCCTCCGGCGTGTATATAAGCTGGAGGGTTTAGTTCGTAGAGGCTAGCAGAATCACAATTACATAGGCTAGACTTCTAGGGTTTTATCCATTATGATCTCGAGGTAGATCAACTCTTGTAACAATATATTCATCAAGATCAATCAAGCAGGAAGTAGGGTATTACCTCGATAGAGAGGGCCCGAACCTGGGTAAACATCATGTCCCGAGTCCCTTGTTACCATCGATCCTGAGATGCACAACTTGGGTACCCCTACCCGAGATCTGCCGGTTTTGGCACCGAGACCCCTTGGCCCAAATAAAGTGTTCTCATACCCAAACATTTCGGGAAACATCCGAAACCCCTTCTGGAGCCAAACACTATTATTCCGTATATCAATCTTCACATCTGAACTATTCCAGAGCTCCTCGTCATATCCATGATCTTATCAGGGACTCCGAACAACATTCGTTCACCCACATACGTAATTCATATAATACTAAATCGTTAACGAACGTTAAGCGTGCGGACCCTATGGGTTCGAGAATGATGTAGACATGACCAAGACGCCTCTCCGATCAATAACCGATAGTGGGACCTGGATGCCCATATTGGTTCCTACATATTCCACGAAGATCTTTATCGGTCGAACCTTTATGACAATATACGTAGTTCCCTTTGTCTATCTGTATGTTACTTGCCCGAGATTCGATCGTCGGTATCTCCATACCCAGTTCAATCTTGTTATCGGCAAGTCTGTTTACTCATTCCGTAATACATTGCTACTTCCTGAGGTTGCGTTGATTTTTCCCTTGAAGAGGAAAGGGTGATGCAGCAAAGTAAAGATAAGTATTTCCCTCGGTTAAGAACCAATGTATAAATCTAGTAGGAGGCACAAGCAAGTCTCCAATCCATGCACCTGCATAAACTAACAAACACTTGCACACAACGCGGAAAAGGGTCCCTTCACGGTCACTTGCAAGGGTGAGATCTGATAGAGATAGATTTAAAATAAAAGTAAAAGGCAAAATAAAGTAAACACAAAATAATTGCATCAATGTATTTCTTGGATTTTTAGTTTCATAGATCTGAAAATATATGATGGAAAATAGACACGCGGGACATAGGTTTCACTAAAGGCTTCTCTCTATCAAAGAAATCATATGGTGGGTAAGCAAATTACTGTTGAGCACTTGATAGAAAAGCGCAAAGTTATGACGACATCCAAGGCAATGATCATGAATATAGGCATCATGTCCGTGACAAGTAGACCGACTCCTGCCTGCATATACTAATATTACTCCACTCATCAACCGCTATCCAACATGCATCTAGAGTATTAAGTTATAAAAAAGATTAATGCCTTAAGCAAGATGACATGATGTAGAGGGATAAACTCATGCAAGATGATAGAAACCACATCTTTTTATCCTTAATGGCAACAATACTGTACGTGCCTCGCTACCCCTTCTGTCATTAGGTGAGGACACCACAAGATTGAACCCATCACAAAGCACCTCTCCCATTGAAAGAAAAACCAATCTAGTTGGCCAAACCAAATTGATAGATCAAAGAGAAATACAAAGCTATCTTAATCATGCATAAAAGAGTTCAGAGAAGACACAAATAATATTCATAGATGATATGATCATACATCCACAATTCATCAGATCTCAACAAACACATCGCAAAAGAAGATTACATCGAATATATCTCCAAGAACATCGAGGAGAACATTGTATTGAAGATCAAAGAGAGAGAGAAGAAGCAATCTAGCTACTAGCTCTGGACCCATAGGTCTGTGGTAAACTACTCACACATCATCATAGTGGCAGCAATGATGTAGATGCCCTCCATGATCGAATCCCCCTCCGGCGGAATACCGGAAAAGGCCCCAAGATGGGATCTCATGGGAACAGAGACCCGCCGCGGCAGAAAATTATTTTCGGCGACTCCTCTAGGGTTTCTGGAATATTTGGGAATTTATAGGCCAAAGAGTCGGTGGAGGGGACTCCTGAGGGGGCACAAGCCCAGGCCCCCCCTAGGGCGTGCCCAAATGTCTTCTCGTTGCCTCATGGGTCCCTTGGCCCCCACTCCAAGTCTCGTAGGTGTCTTCTGGTCCAAGAAAAATCATCGTAAAGTTCTATTATGTTTGGACTCCGTTTGATATTCCTTTTCTACGAAATCCAAAAACAAGGAAAAAACTGGCACTGGGAAAATAATTTAGTCCCCAAGATAATATAAAATATCATATTAATGCATATAAAGCATTGAAACCTGATAATATAATAGCATGGAACAATAAAAAATTATAGATACGCTAGAGACGTATCAAGCATGCTCAAGCTTAATTCCTGCTCGTCCTCGAGTAGGTAAATGATAAAAATAGAATTTTTTGATGTGGAATGCCACCTAACATATTTAGCAATGTATTTCTTCTTATCTTGGCATGAATGTTTAGATCCATATGATTCAAAACAGAAGTTCATTAACATAATAACAATAGTACTTCAAGCATACTAGAAAGCAAAATCATGAAACTTCAAAAATAACATGGCCAAAGAAAGTTATACCTACAAAATCATATAGTCTTGTTATGCCCCCTCTTCTTAAGACAAAGTATAAATCATGTACCATCCCGGTGTCAGCCAAGCAATTGTTTCATACTTTTTAACGCACTTTAGCTTTTTCAACTCTTCACGCAATACATGAGCGTGAGCCATGGACATAACACTATAGGTGGAATAGAAGGTGGTAGTAGACAAAAGAAGGGAGAAAGTCTCACATCAACTAGGCAAATTAATGAACTATGGAGATGTCCATCAATTGATATCAATGTGAGTGAGTAGGGATTGCCATGTAATGGATGCACTAGAGCTATAAGTGTATGAAAGCTCAAAAAAAAACTAAGTGGGTGTGCATCCAACTTGCTTACTCATGAAGACCTCGGGCAATTTGAGGAAGCACATTATTGGAATATACAAGCCAAGTTCTATAACAAAAAATTACCACTAGTAATATATGAAAGTGTCAAAATAGGAGACTCTATATCATGAAGAACATGGTACTACTTTGAAGCACAAGTGTGGAAAAGGAGAGCAACATTGTCCCTTCTCTCTTTTTCTCTCATTTTTTATTTTGGGCTTTTTGGTCTCTCTTTTTTCTTTTTTTTATTTGGGCTCCGTGGCCTATTTTTTATTTGGGATCTTTGGTCTCCTTTTACAACCTCACATGGGAGAATGTTCTAATAATGATGATCAGCACACTTTTATTTACTTACAACTCAAAATTACAACTCAAGGTAAACTCAACTCAAAATGACGGAACAGTGGAGTTACATGGAAATATATCTTGGAATGGCTATGAAAATGCCATAATAGGTAGGTATGGTGGCAGTTTTGAGGAAGGGTATAAGGTGGGTTTAATGCGCCGACAAAAGTTGTGCGGTACTAGAGTGGCTAGCAAACGTGGAAGGGTGAGAGTGCGTATAATCCATTGACTCAACATTAGTAAAAAAGAACTCACATACTTATTGCAAAAAGTTTATTAGCCCTCTAAGCAAAGTACTACTACGTATGCTCCTAGGGGAGAGGTTGGTAGGAGTTAACCATCGCACACTCCCGACTTTCACACAAAGGAAGACAATCAAGAATAAATTGCGCTCCAGCTTCATCACATAATTAGAAGACCATACGTGCATGCTATGAGAATCACAAACCTTAACACAAGTATTTCTTTAATTCCACAATTCACTACTAGCATGACTCTAATATCACCATCTTCATATATGAAAACAATTGCAAGGAATCAAACTTCTCATATATTCAATGCTCTTTATGAAAGTTTTATTATATCCCCCTTGGATGCCTATCATAGTAGGACTAAATTCATAACCCAAGAAAATTACCATGCTGTTTAGAGAGTCTCAAAATAATATAAGTGAAGCATGAGATTTCATCAATTTCTTCAAAATAACATCACCGTCGTGCTCAAAAAGATATAAGTGAAGCACTAGAGCAACTACCCTAGCTCAAAAGATATAAGTTAAGCACAAAGAGTATTATAATAAATTCACGATTAATGCGTGTCCCTCTCAAAAGGTGTGTACAGAAAGGATGATTGTGGCAAACTAAAAAGCAAAGACTCAAATAATACAAGACCCTCCAAGCAAAACACATACCATGTGGTGAATAAAAATATAGCCTCAAGTAAATTTACCGATGGATTAAAGACAAAAGAGGGGATGACATCCGGGGCATCCCCAAGCTTAGATGCTTGGTTGTCCTTCAATATTACCTTGGGGTGCCTTGGGCATCCCCAATATTAGGCTCTTGCCACTCCTTATTCCATAGTCCATCAAACCTTTACCCAAAACTTGAAAACTTCACAACACAAAACTTAATAGAAAACTCAAAAGATCCGTTAGTTTAATAAATCAAATAATCACTTTAGGTACTGTTGTGAACTCGTTCTAATTTTATATTGGTGTTATATCTATTGTATTAACTTCTCCATGGTTCATACCCCCCTGATACTACCCATAGATTCATCAAAATAAGCAAACAACACGATGAAAACAGATTCTGTCAAAAACAGAAGAGTCTGTAGAAATAAGAAAACTTTGCATACATCTGGAACTCTAAAGATTCTGAAAAATTAGGAAAACGTGGGAAATTTGTATATAAATATTGTGTAAAAAATTAGAAAATTATCACGCTCCAAAAATTATAGAATTTTCTGTACTGGACGCACAAGTTTTTGTTTTCAGCAAAATCAAATCCACAATCTTCCAAACCATCCCAAAGGTCTTACCTGGCACGAACACTAAATTAGAACATGAAAACACATCTAACAAGAGGTTAGAAGGTATATTCATTCAAAAACAGAAAAACAAAAAAACAAAAAAAATTGGGTTGCCTTCCAATAAGCGCTATTGTTTAACGCCCCTAGCTAGGCACAAATCAATGATACGTCTCCAACGTATCTATAAATTTTGATTGTTCCATGCTGTTATATTATAATTCTTGGATGTATTAATAATTTTATAGTCATTTTATATCACTTTTTGGTACTAACCTATTGACATAGTGCCAAGTTCCAGTTGCTGTTTTCTGCATGTTTTTTTACACCGCAGGAAATCAATACCAAACGGAGTCCAAACGCAGCAAAACTTTTTGCGGATTTTATTGGACCAGAAGACATCTAGTGGGCCGAAGAAGCGCCTGGGGGGTGCTCCGAGGGGAACACAACCCACCAGGGCGCGCCCTGGTGGGTTGTGCCCACCTCGGGTGCCCCCAGGACCGCCTCTTTGCTCTATAAATACCCAAATATTCCAGAAACCCTAGGGGAGTCGACCAAATTTTGTTCTAGCTGGCGCAGGCTTCTGTATCCACGAGATCCAATCTAGATCCCTTTCCGGCACTCCATCGGAGGGCGAAATCATCCACGATGGCCATCTTCATCATCCCAGCGGCCACCATGATGAGGAGGGAGTACTCCACCCTCGGAGTTGAGGGTTTGTACCGGTAGCTATGTGTTTAATCCCTCTCTCATGTTCTTGAGATGCACAATCTTGATGTACCGCGGGCTTTGTTAATATAGTCTTATCACATGGTATTTTGCCCTCTCTATCTGGTTGTGATGAATTGAGTTTTCCCTTTGAGATTTCTTTGGATTGAATACTTTTATGGATTTGAGAACACTTGATGCATGTCTTGCTATGAATTCCCGCGGTGACAATGGGTATCATATTGATTCACTTGATATGTGTTTCGGCACTCAACTTGTGGATTCCCGCGGTAACATTGGGGTAATCTATGCATAGGGGTTGATGCATGTTCTTGTCTTTGTTTCTCTGGTAGAAATCTTGGGGCACTCTTTGAGGTTCTTTGTGTTGGATTGAGTATTATAAATCTGAACTTGTTTTGGTGTTATTTTAGTACGAACTCATGATTGATCAATCAGAAAGAATAACTTGTGTTATTATAGTATGAACTCTTGGATAGATCGATCAGAAATAATAGCTACAAATAATTTATTCTTATGTTCTCCGCTAGATAGGAACTTTGGGGTGATTCTTCATCGCACGTTGAGGGATGGTTATGTGATCCAATTATATTAGTATTGTTGAGAGATTGCGCTAGCTAAAGTACGAACCCTAAGCCTCATTTTCAAGCATTGAAATGTTGTTTGTGCTCCGTTTTATCACTTGCTACCTTGCTGTTTTTTATTGTTCCTATTATAAAAACCAATATCTACTATCCATATTACACTTATATCACCATCTCTTCGCCGAACTAGTGCACCTATACAATTTCCCATTGTATTGGGTGTGTTGGGGACACAAGAGACTCTTTGTAATCTGGTTGCAGGGTTGCTTGAGAGAGACCATCTTCATCCTACAACTCCCACATATTGATAAATCTTAGGTCATCCACTTGAGGGAAATTTGCTAATGTCCTACAAAACTCTGCGCTTGGAGACCCAACACGAGTTTAGAAGAACAAGTTTTGTAGTAGACATCAAGCTCTTCTCTGGTGCCATTGCCAAGGAGGTTAGGTAAGCTGCACTCACACACCGTCAACAAAGCTCTTTTCTGGCGCCGTTGCCGGGGAGGTGTGTGCTTGAAGGTATGTCTTTAGATCTTGCAATCAAATCTTTTAGTCTTGTTTTATCACTAGTTTGGTTTTGTAAAAGAAAACTAAAAAAAAATGGAATTTAGGTTGCATCATATTATTGATTATCTTTATAATATCTTTCTTGAAAATGATGGATCAGAAAATTGTGCTCAATTGTTAAAAGAAGAAGTCAATAAAATGTTTGGCACAAAATATTTGAATGATGAGCATGATTGCAATTTTGTTAGTATGAATTCTTTGAATATCCAAAATGCTAATAATTATTGCACTAGTAATGAGGAAAATGTTTCTTATAAGCATGCCGATTTTTGTGGTGTGGAAAGACTTTGTGAAGACATGCCTCATAGGGATGATAGATTTTGCAAGAAGCATAAACATGATGGAACCAATCGATGGCTCAAAGTGATAGATGAGTTTGCTACAAAATTATGTTCTCTTTATCCTATTTCTTGTGAGCTTTGCAATAAAATTGGTCACCTTAATTTCCAATGCATGCTTTTTCATGATCGAATCATGTCCAAATATTGTAATAACTTGATCACCGTTGAACTTTACAATGAACTTTGTTTATATTTGGGGTGTGAAGAACTGACAAATAAGAATAGTTGGTTTAAAGCATTCATACTCACGGACCATGTTGTAGCATGAAAGAAATATATATGTTTTGTGTGGTAAATTGCAATTAAAATGCTTATATTGCCAACTTTCGAAAGATGGGAAACCAATATAATATAAAAGGAATACTAATGAAAGGGTAAATATTTCCACTTTCCCTCCTATTGTCTCCCATGATGTAATAGGTGACGAGGAGGAGCTCCCTATTCAACCAATCTCATCAATAAGAAGCTCGATGTTTAATTATCAAAGCCACACATGATGTGGTGAATAAGAAGAAAAGAAGAAGCAAGAGAGGTAAAAAGGTATATTTCCCAAGTAATGTTGCTCCTATTATTGTTGTGCCTCATGAAAATGAATCAAAAATAATTGTGGAAGATGATGCACTTGATGATGATATTGCTTCTTTGTCTTATGGTACAATGTCCGAGAGCACTATTGATGATGATTTTGTTATGCCTATTGCTTGTTGTGATGATTATGATTGGGAAGATAATGATACTTCTTATAATCTTGGAAATCTTTTTAGCACCAACTTGGGAAATTATGATGATATCAATTGTTATACCGTTGATGCTATTCATACTATTAATTATGAGAGTGATTATGCTTATGATATGCCAAGCCACAAGCTTGGGGATGCTATGTTTGAGAATTTATTTGCTGCAATTAATAGTTTTCCCAAGCTTGGGGATGTTATGCTTAATGAGGATGATCTTTTCAGCCCCCCTACTTCCGATGATCAAATTTGCTATGATGATTGCATGCCTCCTATCTATGATGAGAACAAACTTGCTACTTATGATGTTTATTGTGATGATACTTATGTCATAAAAAGTAGTGATAATTATTGTCATAATTTTGAATATCCTTTTACTGAACATCACTCTTTTAATGTGGAAACAATTTATAGTATCCGAGTTTCATATGATGCTCCCACTACTATTCATGAGAATAAATTTGCTTATGTGGAGAGTAGTACAATTTCTATGCTTGTGGACCATGAAAGGAATGCTTTATTTGATATATATATTGTTGAATTCATTCATGATCCCACTAAAAATTATTATGCGAGAGGAACATGTGCTTCTACATATCTTAATAATATCAAGTTTCCTCTCTATGTGTTGAAAATCTTGAAATTTTGCTTGTTTTGCCTTCCTATGCTAGTTGATTCTTTTTCTCATAAATTGTTTGCTCACAAAATGCCTATGCATACGAAGTGGGTTAGACTTAAATGTGCTAGTCATATGCTTCATGATGCTCTCTTTGTGTTTCAATTCATATCTTTCATGTGAGCATCATTGAAATCATCATGCCTAGCTAAGATGCATTAAAGAAAAGCGCTTGTCGGGAGACAACCCAACACTTATACCTAATGATTTTGTGTTTGTAACATTGTTAAGCTACTGTAGTAATCATGTTTTACATGTTTTGTTTAAATAAAGTGCCAAGTAAAGCCTTTGGGATAGTGTGGATGATAGTTGATTTGATTATGTGCAAAAATAGAAAGTTTTGCTTCCAGTGCAGAAAATTCTATAAATTACTAGAATGTGATAATTATTTGAAATTTTGACACATGATTTGTATACAAATTTCCTACGTTATCCTAATTTGTCAGAAGTTTTAGAGTTGAATAAGTATGGTGGTTGTCCAGATCATTACACACTGTTCTGTTTTTGACAAATTATGTTTTCAATTCATAGTTTGCTTATTTTCTAGTTTCTACGGCTTATATTGATCAATATAAATTGTAGAAATGATATGATATAGTAGGAATTGTGTGGAAACAATTATGAATCTTTTCTTTGACAGTACCAAAGTGAATGATTTATTTAATCATACTAACCCATCTCACGAAGTTTTGTTAAGTTTTGTGTGATTGAAGTTTTCAAGTTTTGGGTGAGATGTCGATATGAGGAGAATAAGGAGTGGAAATAGCATAAGCTTGGGGATGCCCAAGGAACCACAAGGAAATATTCAAGGAATACCCAAGCAACTAAGCTTGGGGATGCCCCGGAAGGCATCCCCTCTTTTGTCTCCAACATTATTGGTAACCTCACTTGAAGCTATATTTTTATTCATCACGTGATATGAGTTTTGCTTGGAGCATCATTTTCTTTTGTTAGTATTTGCTTGATGGTATTTAGAATAATGTTTTGTATCTTTTATTTCAATAAAAGTGTCAAGGATAGCCTTTACCGTGCTTGTTTTGCAAGTCTATATGTTGGTGTTTGAAAACAAAAAGTTTGTCGCTGTTGCAAAAATTCCCCAGAAAAGTCAGAATGTGATACAAATTTGAAACTTTTTGAACAACAAGCTATGACAAATTTTCTACAGTGTGTTAAATTTTTAGTATTTTTTGAGTTAGAGAAGTATGGATCCTCTTGCATTCTTTACAGACTGTCCTGTTTAGACAGATTGCTGTTCTGTTTGCATTGTTTGCTTATGTTTGCGTGTTTAATGATTCTATTTGAGGATAGGAGTATTAAATATGCAGAGGCATTTAGGGCCAGTTCTTTTGGTAGCTTCTAGAATAAGCTGCAATAAGCTGCTCCCTACCCAGCTTATTCTAAAAGCCCAACCAAATTTATTTTTTTAGAAGCCTAGTAGTTTAGACTTGACTAGTAGGCTTCTAAAAAGAAAATTTTAGTTGGGCTTCTAGAATAAGCTGGCTAGGGGGCAGCTTATTCTGGAAGCCCAAAAAGCTAGTAAAAGAACTGGCCCTTAGTATGCACTGTTAAATAATAATTTTAGTGATTTTCTACAGCAAAGAATGATAAGGTTGCATTGATTTATACTAACTTATCTCACGAGTTCTTGTTGAGTTTTGTGTGGATGAAGTTTTTAAGATTTAGGGAAAACCGTGATATAAAAGGAATTAATGAGACACAAAAGCTCAAGCTTGGGGATGCCCAAGGCATGCCAAGATAGTATTTCAATAAATCTCAAGCATCTAAACTTGGGGATGCCCCGGTAGGCATCCCACCTTTCTTCATCAACAATTATTGGTTGAGACTAAATTTTTTCATCTTCACACGATGTGTGCTATTCTTGAAATGTCATTTTATTTTGTTTTGCTTGCTGTTTGAATAAAATACTTAGATCTGAAAGTAAATAAACGAGAGTCTTCAGATAGCTACCTATTTACACAACTACTCGCTTGATCTTCACTTATATCTTTTTGGAGTAGTTTGCCATTTGCTCTAGTGCTTCACCTATATCTTTTTGAGAACGGTGTGATTTATTATTTTTGAAGAAAATCTCTCATGCTGCACTTAAATTAATTTGTGAGAAGAAAATATTATGCTCATGATTCTTCACTTATATTTGTTTGAGCTTATCGAAAGCAACACATAAAATTAGTCCCAATATGATAGATATCCTAGGGGGATATAATAAAAACTTACATGAAGATCATTAGACAAAATAAACTTGATTATTTGTAATAGTTTTGAGATATGATGATAGTTATATGTGAGCCATGTTAATGAGTAATTATGTTTTCATAAGAATATTGGTGTTATGGTTTTTGATTCCCTATGCAAGCACGAAAGTCAATAGTTATGCATTGAAAGTACATCCTACTTGTGGTGCAATATTCGGTGTTAGTTATGCTCAATGCTCGCTTATGTGATTTTTCTTTTCTTGGTTGGTCGCTTCTCAATCTATTTGCTAGCCTCCGCTTGTACTAAGTAAAAATACTACTTGTGCATCCAAACTCTTTAAAACCAGTTTTTCCACATGAGTCCACCATACCTACCTATATGCGGTATTCCCTTGCCGTTCTAAGCAAATTTATATGTGCCATCTCTAAATTTTCAAAATAATCTTCTCTTTTGTGTGCCCGGACCGCTCATGAGGCGGTGAGGGGTGGCCGGTATTTTTCCATGCTAGATATGTTATTCTCAAGATGAGTGTTTATTCACTTGTCATTGCACGAGAGTACGACAAAGGTATTAAGGATGCCCAGTCCTGAAATGAAAAATAAATTTACTTTATGTTGTCAAATAATAAATTCCTTGGAAAGTGTTGGTATGGAGGGCACCCGTGGATAGAGTTAGCCATGGATTGTGAAAGAATGGTGGAAAAAGGAATAACCTTGAATTTCTGTTTGGGAACCGCCTATGATATACTCCCTCCATTCCACAATGTAGTGCCTATAGATTTTTATGAAAGTCAAACTTTGTCAACTTTGACTAAGTGTATAGAGAAAACAGTCTACATCTACAATACCAAACATGCACATTCTGAAAATATAACTCATGGTGAATCCAATGATGTGCATTTGGTATTCTAGATGTACCTACTTTTCTCTATAAATATGGTCAAAGTTTGTAATGTTTGACTTTTGCAAAAATCTATAGGCACTACATTATGGAACGGAGGGAGTATCTAGCACGGAAAGTATTGGGAACTCTAAGTCGTTTTCGTTGACGGGAAAAGTATGCCTCCCAAAATTATTTTTATCTCTCAATTTAAGCTTTGAGCTCTGGCACCTCTACAAATACCTACTTCCCTCTGTGAAGGGCCTTTCTTTTACTTTATGCTATTTTTATTTCTATTTGAGTCTCTATCTTCTCTTATAAAGCACCAACTAAGGGGCACTGTGATCGTACTTGAGCATTGGATATAGCTAATATGCGAGTGTGTTTCATGAATGGATCAATGATTGAGCATGATGGGCTAGGGATAACTTGCTTTAGTATTGATATTTTGAAAGACATGGTTGTTTGTTGATATGCTTGAGTATTAAAGTCCTCATGTCAAAACTAGATTGTTGCTTTGAACCATATAAAAGTCCAATTGCGAATGCTATAAAGAAAAGAATATGTGATGAACATGATAGGCAGCATTCCACATCAAAAATTCTGTTTTTATCATTTACCTACTCGAGGACGAGCATGAATTAAGCTTGGGGATGTTGATACGTCTCCAACGTATCTATAATTTTTGATTGTTCCATGTTGTTATATTATCATTATTGGATGTTTTATAATCATTTTATAGTCATTTTATATCATTTTTTGGTACTAACCTATTGGCATAGTGCCAAGTGCCAGTTGCTGTTTTCTGCATGTTTTTTTACATCGCAGGAAATCAATACCAAATAGAGTCCAAACGCAACGAAACTTTTTGTGGATTTTTTGGACCGGAAGATATCCAGTGTGCCAGATAAGCATCTGGGGGGG
>LR738710.1:626805692-626848725 GCA_902687465.1 Secale cereale | reverse complement strand
GGGGGGGGGTTGTGCCCACCTCGGGTGCACCCTGGACCGCCTCTTTGCTCTATGAATACCCAAATATTCTAGAAACCCTAGGGGAGTCGACGAAATTTTGTTCCAGCTGCCGCAGGCTTCTGTATCCATAATATCCAATCTAGAGCCCTTTCCAGCACTCCGCCGAAGGGGGAAATCATCACCGGTGGCCATCGTCATCACCCCGGCGGCCACCATGATGAGGAGGGAGTAGTCTACCCTCGGGGCTGAGGGTTTGTACCAGTAGCTATGTGTTTAATCCCTTTCTCATGTTCTTGAGATGCACAATCTTAATGTATCGCAGGCTTTGTTAATATAGTCAGATCATATGGTGTTTCCCCCTCTCTATCTTGTTGTGATGAATTGAGTTTTCCCTTTGAGATTTCCTTGGATTGAATACTTTTATGGATTTGAGAACACTTGATGCATGTCTTGCTATGAATTCCTGCGGTGACATTGGGGTAATCTATGCATAGGGGTTGATGCATGTTCTTGTCTTTGTTTGTCCGGTAGAAATCTTGGGGCACTCTTTGAGGTTCTTGGTGTTGGATTGAGTATTATAAATATGAACTTGTTTTTGTGTTATTTTAGTACGAACTCTTGATAGATCGATCAAAAAGAATAACTTGTGTTATTCTAGTACGAACTCTTGGATAGATCGATCAGAAAGAATAGCTACAACAATTTCTTCTTATGTTCTCCGCTAGATAGGAACTTTGGAGTGATTCTTCATCGCACGTTGAGGGATGGTTATGTGATCCAATTATATTAGTATTGTTGAGAGATTGCACTAGCAAAAGTACGGGCCCTAAGCCTCATTTTCAAGCATTGAAATACGGTTTGTGCTCTGTTTTATCACTTTCTACATTGCTGTTTTTATGTTCCTACAAAAACCAATATCTACTATCCATATTACACTTGTATCACCATCTCTTCGCCGAACTAGTGCACCTATACAATTTCCCATTGTATTGGGTGTGTTGGGGACACAAGAGACTCTTTCTTATTTGGTTGCAGGGTTGTTTGAGAGAGATCATCTTCATCCTACACCTCCCACAGATTGATAAACCTTAGGTCATCCACTTGAGGGAAATTTGCTACTGTCCTACAAAACTCCGCGCTTGGAGGCCCAACACGAGTCTACAAGAACAAGTTGTGTAGTAGACATCAAGCAACAATCTAGGTATTGTCATCTTTGGTATTCATCTCCTTTTTAATAAAATCTATCAAAATCTCTCTTAACAAATCCTTTTTCTCGTTTCTCTTTTTTCTAATGGGAGAACTCAATTCATGAAAAGGACTTTTATTAGTGATTTTAACATTCATAATTTCATGCTCAGGATCATCACCATAAATATCTTCGTATATAATTTGTATCTCATTTTTGATAGGTTCTTTAGACATCACTTCCATCCATTCTTCATCAAATCTGACATAAATCCCTTTTGTAACCCGATCAAATTTGTCATAAGTGTCAAGGTAAAGGGCTTGAGTAATTTATGCATAAGGAACTCTTCTCCTAAGGTTGGTACTGTAAGCAAGATAATATCTAGATTCCAAACTACGCAAGTTTTCTTTATCATGGAGTATTTCTTCAATGGGATGATGCTTAGGATTTTTATTGTAAAAAGCAAAAATTTGCCTAGCTTCCCATATTATGAAATCAACTCATGCATAAGGATGATAGTAGCAATTTTTTTAGCCTTAGGATGAAGTATATTGGGAAGTTCATAAAATATCTTTTGTAAAGCAGGATGGATGTGCAAAAAATTTCTCTCTAACTTAACAATAAGCATGGAAATAGCATCCTCATGACAATTTGTTTCAATAAGAATAGATCCCTTAATTGGCAAAAATCTCGTACAATCGAAGAACTCCTGAATAATACCCTTACCAATAATATTACCATTCCCCACATAGAAAGTCTTTGCATTAAAATTAGGATGGGTTTCATTTTCATGATATAAATCACAAGATCCAAGTTTTTCGTCCATATTTTTAACGACGACCTTACCCGATCCAGTCATGATGACGAAACAATAGATCTAGCACACAAGCAAACAAAAAGGTGAACAAAAAAGGGTGAATAAAAAGGCATATGTTTTTGTGTTTTTCAGAAAACGTTTTAGAAGTGGGAGATATGAAAATGAGAGGCAAATGACAAATAATGTAAGTGCAGGAGATGAGATTTTATAACAATTACTTGCTAGGCTTGATGTAGAACCTACCGGGCAACGGTGCCAGAAATCCTTCTTACTACTTCTTGAGCTTGCGTTGATTTTTTTCCTTCAAGAGGAAAGGGTGATGCAGCAAAGTAAAGCTAAGTACTTCCCTCAGTTAAGAACCAATGTATCAATCCAGTAGGAGGCACAAGCAAGTGTCAAATCTATGCACCTACACAAACTAACTAACACTTGCACACAACGAGGAAAAGGGGTTGTCAATCCCTTCACGGTCACTTGCAAGGGTGAAATCTGATAGAGATAGATTTAAAATAAATGTAAAAGGCAAAACAAAGTAAACACAAAATAATTCAGCAATGTATTTTTGTTTTTTTGGTTTTATAGATCTGAAAATATATGAAGGAAAATAGACCCGCGAGCCATAGGTTTCACTAGAGGCTTCTCTCTCGAAGAAAGCATACGATGGGTAAACAAACTACTGTTGAGCACTTGATATAAAAGCGCAAAGTTGTGACGACATCGAAGGTAATGATCATGAATATAGGAATCACGTCCGTGATAAGTAGACTGACTCCTGCATGCATCTACTACCATTACTCCACTCATCAACTGCTATCCAGCATGCATCTAGAGTATTAAGTTATAAAAACAGAGTAACACCTTAAGAAAGATGGCATGATGTAGAGGTATAAACTCATGCAATATGATATAAACCACATCTTTTTATCCTTAATGGAATCAATACAGTACATGCCACGCTACCCCTTATGTCACTGGGTGAGGACACCGCAGGATTGAACCCATCACAAATCACCTCTCCCATTGCAAGAGAGACCAATCTAGTTGGCCAAACCAAATTAGTAGATCAAAGAGAAATACAAAGCTATCTTAATCATGCATAAAAGAGTTCAGAAAAGACTCAAATAATATTCATATGTGATCTAATAATAAATCCACCATTCATCGGATCCCAACAAACACACCGCAAAAGAAGATTACATCCAATAGATCTCCAAGAACATCGACGAGAACATTGTATTGAAGATCAAAGAGAGAAGAAGCCATCTAGCTACTAGCTATGACCCATAGGTCTGTGGTAAACTACTCACACATCGTCGGAGGGGCAGCAAGGTTGATGTAGATGCCCTCCGTGATCGAATCCCCCTCCGGTGGAGTACCGGAAAAGGCCCCAAGTTGGGATCTCATGGGAACAGAGACCTGCGGTGGTGGAAAAATATTTTTGGTGACTTCTCTAGGGTTTTTGGAATATTTGGGAATTTATAGGCTAAAGAGTCAGTTCAGGGGACTCCCGAGGGGGCCACAAGCCCATGGCGCGCCCCCCTAGGGTGCCCCCCTATGGCTTGTCTTCACCTCGTGGGTCCCTTGGCCCCCACTCCAAGTCTTGTAGGTGTCTTCTGGTCCAAGAAAAATCATCGTAAAGTTCTATTCCGTTTGGACTCCGTTTGATATTCATTTTCGGTGAAAGCCAAAAACAAGGAAAAAACAGAAACTCGCACTAGGCTCTGGGTAAATAAGTTAGTCCCAAAAATAATATAAAATATCATATTAATGCATATAAACATCCAAAGTTGATAATATAATAGCATGGAACAATAAAAAATATAGATGCATTGGAGACATATCATACATCATCCCGTAACTAACTCCTTAGTCACTTTGCTTGGAAGCTTCTTGTGATGTTTTATTACCGAGAGGGCCCAGAGATACCTCTCTGTCATACAGATTGACGAATCCCAGTCTTGATCCATGCCAACTCAATAGACACCTTCGGAGATACCTGTAGAGCACCTTTATGATCACCCAGTTACGTTGTGACGTTTGATGGCACACAAGGCATTCCTCTGGAGTCCAGGAGTTGCATGATCTCATGGTCGAAGAAACATGCACTGGTGTAAAGACAAGCTATACAAACTATTTTTACCCCCTTTCGGTGATGGAGTTTTAAACCATCACCAAGTGAGTTTGTGCGATAGGGGGACCTTCCCACACAACCCAGAAACCGTCAGGCATAGGCCCTCCGGCAAAACACATGAGGCAGAGCTCATGTGCGATCGAGCGAGGCATCAAAGCCCAATCATTTCAGTTCGTATATACATCCCACAAGTGAATCCCAGAAAAACATTTCCGTTAGTATGTATATCACACACTGTTTTTTGTGTGGAAACGTTTGTGCAAGGTGGCCTAACACAAATAGTTCTCTGCCAGAAGCTGTGTGTGATTGTTAGTTGATCCAACGCGTCTATTTCTAGAAACCGTGTGGGTTGCTTGAGTTCATCGCTGAAGCACAAGTGCTCCCCCGGTTATTTTGGTAATTAATGACAACATATCTCTTGTTGGGCTAAAAAAATTATCTAGTGCATTTTAGACAAGTTCAACAATGGCGTGGCATGGACAAGAGGATGTGGAACCCCTTCAAAATGCTAAGGACACATATTGGCAAAATTTCAAGACTCTTCGTTTCTATTTTAGTGATCCAAGATCACATTGACTCCATAGGAAAGCCAATACTATTAAAAGGGGATGAGGTGTTGCTTAATGGTCTACTTGCTCAAAGGGCTTAGTGATATTGCTCCAAATCCCTCAACCACTCTCTCACTTCCAAGTATGTCCAAAACTACAAACTCGGCCCCACCGAAACAATTTATCCAGCGCCACCGAGTTCATTTGACATAGCCACTTCCAGAAACCCTAACACCTCGGTCACACCGTTACAGATCTAGGTCTCACCGAGATGGACCTGCAAACTCTTCGTGATCCTTTCATAACATTTTAGTCTCATCGAAATGAGCGATCGGTCCCACCGAGTTTGCTTGACCAACTCTTTGTTTGCTCTTTGCTGAAATCGGTCTCACCGAGTTCAAGCAATCAGCTTCACTGAAATGAGGTTTTCCCCTAGCCCTAGCACATCGGTCCCACCAAGTTGTTTCGGTAGATCCCACCGAGATTCCTAACGTTCACATTTTGAACTAAATCGGTCTCACCGAGTTCATCTATTCGGTCAGGCCGAGTTGGGTAAAATGTGTGTAATTTTTGGATTTTGTGTGGAGGCTATATATACCCCTCCATCCCCTTCTCCATTTGTGAGAGATCCATTAGAACGTGCCTACACTTCCATCATACATTTTTTGAGAGAGAACCACCTACTCATGTGTTGAGACCAAGATATACCAATCCTACCACAAGAATCTTGATCTCTAGCCTTCCCCAAGTTGCTTTCCAGTCAAATCATCTTTCCACCATATCCAAATCTGTGTGAGAGAGTGGAGTGTTGGGGAGACTATCATTTGAAGCACAAGAGCAAGGAGTTCATCATCAACACACCATTTATTACCTTTTGGAGAGTGGTGTCTCCTAGATTGGTTAGGTGTCGTTTGGGAGCCTCCGACAAGATTGTGGAGTTGAACCAAGAAGTTTGTAAGGGAAAGGAGATGACCTACTTCGTGAATATCTACCCGAGTGAGGCAAGTCCTTCATGGGCGATGGCCATGGTGGGATAGACAAGGTTCCTTCTTCGTGGACCCTTTGTGGGTGGAGCCCTCCATGGACTCGCTCATCCGTTACCCTTCATGGGTTGAAGTCTCCATCAACGTGGATGTACGATAGCACCACCTATCGGGACCATGCCAAAAATCGCCGTGTCTTCATTGCGTTTTCACACTCCAATACCATCTCTTTACTTTCCTGCAATAAGCATGCTTTTCTCTCTCCGTTGCTCATACTTTTGCCATGCTTGCTTGAAATGTATTGTGAATGCTTAAACTTATGCTAAAACTCCACCTCAACTTGAAGAACTTAAAAACTGCCACTTTTACTTGTTGAGGGTCGAGTCACCCCCTCTAGACCCCTCTTATTGACCCTTTCAGTTGGTATCAGAGCATTTGTCTCCATTGCTTTGGTTTAATCACCATTGGAGGAAAATGAATGAGTATATGTTCGGGAGTATTAGATGTAGAGTACCTTTTACTGATGGGGAGTTTTACGACTCTTGGGAAGATGAGATGCTTGATATTTTCAATGAATACAACTTGAAGAAGTATATTGTTAGCCCTTATGTGCGTCCCATTGACCCTTTGAATCCAACACACGATGAGTATCTTGACATGGTTCGTAGTCATAGAACTATTGATCTTATCACTAGTGGATTGTCTAGAAATTTGCTTGTATGCTTGCCTACTTTTAAATGTGTTTACACTATATGGAATTGTCTTGAGAAACGATTCCCAAACTATTCCCTAAAAAACCTTGATGCATTCTTCACAAGATAGTTGCTTTTCACAAGATGGACACTAGAGATCCTAAATTTGATGAATGTCTTTTTGAACTTCGTGATCTTATGCGTGCAGAAGGAGATGCTTGAATTATAGGCGATATCATCTTAGAAGCTATAAGAATTCATACACTTGAACATTCTCATGGTAAAAATTCTAATGACTCAATTGACCTAGGTGATGATCATATTGACGACGATGTTGAGCATGGCTATTATGATGAGGATGATGATAGTGACTTTGATCTTGATGATGCGATGAGACACTTTGCTCTTATGGCTAACCTACGTGGTTACATGGCCGGAGGGAAGGAACGGGTTCTTGATAGTGGATGTACTGATCACATGACCGGAGATATGGACATGTTCCATGAGCTTGCAAAGAATGACGACCCTCGCAAGTATGTCACCTTTGGTGACAACTCTAAGGGCAAGGTAGTTGGCCTTAGTAATGTGGCCATCTCCCATGATAGCTCTATCCAAAATGTTATGCTCATTCAATCTCTTGGCTACAACTTACTTTTTGTATCTAGACTAGCTGACTTTGGTTTCAATGTATTATTTACTAAAGTAGACTGCCAGGTATTTCATAGAGATAATCATATAATGGTCTTTACTGGTATTCGTAGAGGTGACCTATATATTGTTGATTTTACTAAGAAAGCTCAAACTCGTACTTGCTTAATTGTTAAATCTTCTAAAGGTTGGTTATGGCATAGAAGGTTAGGTCACATGGGTATGCGAAATATCGATAAGCTTATTAAAGGTGATCATATCCTTGGTGTTAACGATGTTATATTTGACAAGGATAGACTTTGTAGTGCTCGTCAAGCAGGAAAACAAGATAGAGGAAGTCATCCCGTGAAGAACATCATGACCACGAGAAGACCTCTTGAGCTACTTCATATGGACCTTCTTGGTCCAAACGACTACAAGAGTCTCGGTGGTAACTCATTTGGTTTGGTCATTGTTGATGATTTTTGCAGATTTACATGGGTGTTCTTTCTCGATGATAAATCGTAGGTCCGAAAGATCTTTAAGAACTTCACTTGGAAGGCCCAAAGTCATTTTGACATAAAGATCAAGAAGGTACGAAGTGATAATGGAACAAATTTCAAGAACACCAATGTGGACACCTTCCTCTACGAAGAAGGGATTTCACATGAGTTCTCGGCTACTTACACACCTTAACAAAACGGAGTCGTTGAGAGGAAGAAACAGACATTGATTAGATGGCGAGGACAATGCTTGATGAATAAAAGACGCCAAGACACTTTTGGGCGGAAGCGGTTGACACAACTTGTTATGCTACGAACCGACTATATCTTCACAAGCTTCTCGGCAAGACGGCATACGAGCTTCTCACCGGTAACAAACCCCAAGTTGGATACTTTCGAGTATTTGGCTCAAAGTGCTACATTTTTGATAAGCATCGTCATTGAAAATTTGCTCCTAAATCTCATGAAGGTTTCCTACTTGGTTACGACTCAAACTCTCACACTTATCGTGTCTACAACAATTTCACCCGAAAGGTTGAAGAGACGGTAGATGTGAAGTTTGATGAATCTAACGGCTTGCAAGTAGAGCAATTTTCAATTAATGTAGGAGACAAAGATCCTTCAGAAGCAATTCAAGATTAGTCCATTGGCAAGATTCGCCCAACGGAGGTGAAGGAGAGTACCTTGTCCGTTCAAGTAGAAGCCCCAACTTCACATCAAGGTGAACCTCAAGTTGACTTGGAGGCATCCACAAGAGGAACAGCCAAGACGAAGAAAATGAGGAAGTACAACAAGATGAACCGTCTCGATCTCCCTTTCCACCTCCACAAGAAAACGACAACACCAACAACAACAAAGAAGGACACGAAGAAGACAATGATGAGGATGTTCCACCCCAACCCAAACAAAAGCTCTCACGAGTTAGAGCAAGGACATCAATAGATCATACCGTTGAACAAATCTTCAATGATCACTACAAAAAAAACACTTCAGTGATAACACATGTTTGTCACAATAGGTCACGTTTTCTCTCATGCATATACATCCATGACGATTTTATGACAGAATCAAGATAGTCATACCCGTGCTGTCGTAGAAGTGTTCCATGACAATACCAAAATTATCATCATGGACGTGTCCACTTCCATGACGATAAATCACGCGTCATGGAAGTGCTTTTGTCAAGGGTAAACGACATGTGGAATCCACCGTAACGGGTCGCCGTTAAGCTATCAGGTTCCGGTTTGGATCCGATAACCCGTTCATAGCCCCGACCAATGGGGATTTTCCACGTGTAAAATTCTTATTCACCGGAGGATCCACGTGTCTCCTCAGCGTTGGGACAGATGTCGTCCACTCATTGTACGGGAGGCGCCTATGATACGTTAGCACGTGGCAAGGCCCAACAGTGGCCCATTTTGGTGAAAGAGGCCGACCCAATCAAAATTAACAGGCTGGCCCATATAGGGCCTACTGGTGTCTGATCCATTTAAGCCCACGGCCCATACGAGATGTGCCAATTCGGATCGTTAACGGCCCGTTAACTATTTGACACCATTGTAGCCCATTGTCAGTTCGAGCCTGTTAATAGCCTACTATATATTTGGGCTAAATATAGGCCCTATGTGGTTTCAGCCTGTTAACGGCCCATTCGAGGGATGGGCCAATTTTCAGGATGTACGTCTTTCAGCCTGTTAGCGACCCATTTAAGTGTTGGGCCAATTTCTAGCCTGGTGTGTCTTTCAGCCCATTAACGGCCCATACATGAGTTGGGCCATTTGCAGTCGGGCCAGAGTTTTGTCCTGTTAACGACCCATAAATGAGTTGGGCCATTTGCAGTCGGACCTGAGTTTTGGCCTCTTAACGGCCCATGCTCTTCATGACCAATATCAGCCTGGTTTCGCTTTCGGCCTGCTAAAGGCCCACAATAGTTGTGCAAAATACAGTCCGACCCGACTTTCGGCCTCTTAAAGGCCCATGCTCTTCATGGTCCAGTACGAGCCTGATGTCCCTTTCGGCCTGCTAAAGGCCCACAATACAGTTGGGCCATATATAGCCTGACCTTAGAATCAGCCTGTTAACGGCCCGTGAAATCAAATGGGCCCACTTATTACACGCTTTGATGTCGACCTGTTAAAGACCCGGGAGGTAACAGACCGAGCATTAACTGTTAGCTCGTTTCTAGCAGCCCGGCCTGGTTACAACCCATTAACATAATATGCCCAGTAGAGTTTGAGCATCTCTGTAGGCCTAATTAGATATCGTCGATTCCGGCCCAGCTATAATTTGAGCCCATTATGATGAACAATTATGGACAGGAAAAAAACCGATCAATCAAAGGCCTATGACAATTTTGGCCCATGCGAGCCCATTAGGGAAGCCCATTAAGTTCAGTGGGCCACTTCCTTTATTTGGGCCCACAACTATACTGCTAACTAATAATTTCACTGCTTTTTTGCCTTCCTAAAGACCAGTTAGCTGGAATGCGAGGCGCGCTAAGCAACCGTATGGCATACTAGGAAAAACGTTGCACATCCAGCATATAATACATGAAATTACATCCACTGGGCAATCAAAGATTGATGCCAGTGCAAATAAATGAACATAAGTTAACGATCTACAACCTCACAATCTGCAACCTCAGCGCGGATGACACCAATAAGCATGTGAGCAAGTTCTTTCTTCTTTGCTACACTGTCTCTGAAAATACTGATCAATTCTTGTTGCCCAAGAATGTGCACCTCTGATTCCTCCACGATTTCCATGATTGCTTCGGCCAGTAATTCATTCATAAACATACATTTTTTCCGTTGGATTCGAGATATATGAGACTCAACAGATTCAGATGGGCATTTTGGCAGGCTTGTATTACTGCTAGTGGAGAGTGTCTCAACCACTGCATCATAACATAAATTAGGAGGGGAACCGAACAGATTAATTGAGAGTTATTTCCATATTACCTGGCCAAGATTTATTGGAAAGAAACAACGGGGTTGCCTTGCCGTTTTTAGAGTTTGTCTTCTTATCTTCAGCAGCCTGCACCAAATTAGCCAGGTCAGATAATAGAAAAGCAACATTGACACAACGAATGTTTGGACAACCAGACCACACCAGCCTACACCAAATTAATGGCACAACTATCATTAGCCAGGTAAGGTAATAGGAAAGCAACATTGACACAATGAATGATTGGGCAACATTGACACAATATTGCTTCTGTCCCCCAGTGTTCGGCGCGCGAGGCTCATGATCATCCTCGCTTTGAGGTCCTTTCCCCTTGTGTTCGGTATTTATTTTATCGGCCTGTTTGAAAACCCATCATTTTTTGTTGGTGTGGTTGGTAGGCTTGTCAGGGGTGCCATGAATTTGGCAGGGTCTCTCTAGTATTTTGTCCAAGTTGGATGGGCTGTCACGATTGCCCTTGAATGGCTTCTTCCACTGGCCAGATTTGGAGTCACTAAATTCGGCGTTTACTGTCGCATACTCTGCTTCTCCGTTGTTGTTTTGACGCTTCTTTTTCTTGCGTCGTGGCCTGCCATTGCCATCCCTGGCCTCAGAAGTGCCGGGGTCGCTGGCACTGTTGCTTCTACGAGCCAACCAGCTATCTTAGCCCGCTCAAAAGCGGGTCATAAGTGCAGTAAGAGCTGCCATAGTCTTCGGCCTCTCCTGGCCGAGGTGTCAGGCGAGCCATTCATCATGGACACTGTGTTTGAATGCCGCTAGGGCTTCGACGTCTGGACAGTCGACGATTTGGTTCTTTTTAGTTAATAACCGATTCCAGAGTTTGTGGGCTGACTCTCCGGGTTGCTGGACTATGTGACTTAGGTCATCAGCATCTGGTGGACCAACATAAGTGCCCTGAAAGTTGGCCCGGAAAGCATCCTCTAAATCCTCCCAGCTTCCAATGGAGCTCTCTGGGAGGTTGTTCAACCAGTGCCGCGCTGTTCCTTTTAGTTTTAGAGGGAGGTATTTAATGGCATGGAGGTCATCTCTGCGAGCCATGTGAATGTGGAGGAGAAAATCTTCAATCCATACGGCATGATCCGTCGTTCCATCGTACTGCTCGATGTTCATGGGTTTAAACCCCTCCGGAAATTGGTGCTGCATTACCTCATCGGTAAACACATAGGGTGTGCGGCAGCTCTGTACCGGGCGACATCGCGACGGAGTTCAGATGACATCTGTGTTCGGTGCTGACTCTGAACTTGATTATATTTGTCGTGCCAGGCTTGATGGCCATCATCTCGTGTGGGAGCGCGTCCTCTTGAATCATAGATTGATCTGGTCTGGCTGGGTCTATTGGCCAGGTCCTGACGTAGGTCGTACTTGTAACCCAGAACTATTGTCTTCTTGCCTCTATAGTAGGAGGGTGCGGGCCAGTGTTCACCATTATTAGCCGTTTTGTCCCTTCCTCGTGGTGGTCGGTCTAGTTGATCAGCCTGGTTGTATCTTGATGGTATTGGCGCAAGGGCCTCGTCATCAAATTGTGGCAGTAGTTTGCGTTTGGGATAGCTCTTTATTTGGCGCTCGAGGCCATATCCTTATTGAACCTCTAAGACTTTATTCCATCTGTCGTTGAGCGTATCCTGTTCGGCTTTACGCTACTGCTGCTGCTTTTTAGGCTCCTCGCGGTGGGGATAAGCCGTCGTTGAAAGTGTTCTTGTTCCAGGTGTTCCTCTGGGACGATGAATTCTTCGTCACCAAGGCTAACATCCTCTTCAGAAACAGGTAAATAGGTACTATCTTCCGAATCCTCATGATCAGCGAGTTTTTCGGGCTTGAATTGACCCTCTTCCCTTACATCCTGCTCTAACGCTGGTTCCACGGGGTTATCGAGGTCTTCTGCATTATCCAGAGTGTCATTGTCTTTGGTGCCACTGTTGCTTTCCCTACCTCGACGCGATCGGGAGCGGCACCGCTGACATCGTCGTTTTGGTGGTTCATCGACGGGTTTATCCTCATCTGGATCTTTAGTGCCGTCGTCGTCCTTCTTCTCAGGCGTGTCCACCATGTATCCTCATCTAGATCTTTAGTGTCGTTCGAGCGAAGCCACGGCTGTCGGGCGCCCGTGCCCGCGCCCAAATGACAGTGCCCGCTATGGGCCTAGGCCACTGCCAGGCGGGGCCCACCCCTGGTTAAAAAAGGGTTTTAAAAGTAAATGATAATAATAATAGCAAAATAATAACTTAATTAATCTTGTTTAATTAAACTAATTAAGTAATTAGTCTAATTAAATTGTTAGATTAACTATTAGTCTATGACAGTGGGCCCCACTGCCCAGTTTGACCAAGTCAACAACATTGACCGCTGACATCATGCTGACGCAATAATTGTATTATGATTTAAAATAAATCTGTTAATTCCAAAAATATTATTAAAACTTTAAAAAATCATATAAAATAAACCGTAGCTCGGATGAAAAAGTTTTATACATGAAAGTTGCTCAGAACGACGAGACGAATCTGAATACGCATTCCGTTCATCTGCCACATGCCCCCATCATAACAAACATGCAACCGTCCCCCTCTGTTTCAGCTGTCTAAAAATGCCTAACACCGGGAATGCTTTCCCGGATGTTATCCCCCTTCGCCGATATCATGTAGCACGGTGTTAGATCACACCGAGCGCTGCTTTTTGCTTGTCATACAACTGTTTCTTCCGCCTCTTCTCTCCGGGAGCCCCCGAGACTGACGCTGCCGCCGAGTACGACTACGCCTCTGACGACCAAGCCGTTTCAGTGGAGCTTCTAGGCAAGCCCCCCTTTGATCATCACGATATCGCCCATTCCATTCTCTCATGCTTGCATTAGATTTTGCTACTGTTATTGTTTGCCCCTATTATGATGCATAGCCTACTGTTGTAGCCTACTATTGTACCTTACCTGCTTATCCTAAACTGCTTAGTATAGGTTGGCAGTGATCCATCAGTGACCTCCACCTTGTCCTTGTTGCCCCTGCTTCATCATCGATGACTCGATCAACGTGATCGACGACTAGAGCCCGACACCTCACATCACATCACACTTTTGTTGTACGACTCTGCATAGTTACTATCGAGTGCAGAGGGTGATACCTCGTATCGCACTCCTGATGATGACTCTGTAGTGTAGCTATTCGGTCGTGGTTATCGAGGGTGATTCCTCTTTCACCATTCGCGAGACGACTCTGTCGTGCAACACCTCAACTATAAACCTCGAGGGTGATACCTCCTAAGTTCACCATGATGATTACATCGAGCAGAATCCACCGAGGGTGATTCCTCGGGTTTCCCCCTAGATGTTTTGGACACATGATTACCCGAACTTTACTTGAGACCTGTTAAAGTCGGCCCGGCCCTGAGGGGTACCCGCGAGTTGATGTGAAAGTCGGGTGGGCCCATGGAGTACCCGCGAGTTAGTTACGAGGCCCAACCGGGTAGGCAGGCCACCCCGGTGTCGGCTCGGCTAGCCCTTGTCATATTTCCTCGAGACAGGGTGACGGGGTCACATTATCGTGAGTCTCTGCTCGTCTTCACGAGCTCCTAATAAACTAATGGTTTGGGTATTTTATTTGAATTGGCCTCTGGCCTTTACGCACTAACCGCCACGCGAGAATAGTTATGGGCCTCGGCGTCGTGGTATCAACCGAAGCTTTGTCAGACATCTAGTTAATCATTGCGGCACGACTGGGCCTACGCCATCCAGTATAGAGGTGGTGCCTTGTCCGCCCTGTTCACAATGACCCGGAGTGCAGCGGGCGATGGCCCATGACCCCGGAGTGCTTAGGATGTAGACAGGAGGGGCCTCTCTACTGAGCCTAGGTAGGGATGCGACGTGTTGATCTTCCGAGGCCGGGCATTGACCCAGAAAAGTGTGTCCGGCCAGAGATGATCGAGCGTGAGGGTAATGTGGTGCACCCCTGCAGGGAAGTTATCTATTAGAATAGCCGTGTCCACGGTAATGGACCTTCAGTCTTATATCCTAATCTATTACAACTATAAATGGATACTTGAGATATGTGATGGATATTTTTACAACATGCTTGTTAATTAAAATGCTATTCTGTAGTCCCTTCTACAGCTGCAAGATGGTGGTTTCCAGAAGATGCTTGAAGATGCTAGTCTTTGATAGGCTAGGCCTTTCCCTCTATTCTGGCATTCTGCAGTTCAGTCCACATATACAACTCATTCCTTTGATACTGATGCATACGTAGTATATATCTGATGCTTGCGAGTACTTTGGATGAGTACCCATGGTTGCTTTGCTCCCCCTTTTCCCCTTCTTCTTCTTTCTGGTTGTTGCAACTAGATGGCGGATCCCAGGAGCCAGATGCCACCCTAGTCGACTACTACTACTACCCCGACGGAGCCTACTACTACATGGAGACCGCTGACGGCCAGGAGTAGTTAGGAGGTCCCAGGCAGGAGGCCTTTCCTCTTCGATCGTTGATGTTTGTGCTAGCCTTGTTAAGGCAAAACTTGTTTAACTTATGTCTGTACTCAGATATTGTTGCTTCTGCTGACTTTGTTGCTTTTGAGCTTCTGTATTCGAGCCCTCGAGGCCCCTGGCTTGTAATATAAAGCTTGTATTATTTTATTTGTGTCTAGAGTTGTGTTGTGATATCTTCCCATGAGTCCCTGATCTTGGTCGTACACATTTGCGTGCATGATTAGTGTATGGACAAATCGGGGACGTCACAAGATCTTTAGTGCCGTCATCGTCCTTCTTCTCAGGCGTGTCCACCATGTATACATCGTAAGTAGAAGTGGTTGTCCAGCGCTTAGTGATGGGCGGGTTTTGACTTGGTTCGGCTTCAACATCTTCGTCCATGCCATCGATGTCTTCAGAAGCATAGTTTGGCATGTCGGTTAAATCCTCGACAGTGGCTACCAAGTGGGTGGTGGGTGGGACACAAATTCCCTACTCTCATCCCCCAGTTCGAATTGGGCATAGTTCGGAGGTGATATATCTGTGATGGCGAGGGATTGCAGTAAGTCCAGTGCCTTGTTTAAGAGCGAGAGCTAGACAGGGATTTGAGGATCCGCGGAGCTAGGCTCGGTGATGACCATTTGATCGAGCCTAGAGGGCCCAGACCCCAAGAGTTCGGAGCTCGTGGTCGGAGGCGAGTCTGACTTCCCGTCAACAGGAAGAGTCCCGTTTAGTTTCGGGTCCGCAAACTGCGTGGTCGCCTCTGAGTCTCCGGCCAGAAGCTCCATGGAGGGAGAGAGTCCGGCGGGGTTTATCTTCTCGTGTTCGGATGAAGTGGTGTGCTCCAGATCTAGGGCCCGAGCGGACATGAGCGACGACCCCTGGACGGGATCTGATTGTAGATCCGAAGGATCTTCTTCATGCAGGTGGGGAGCGGCACCGAGGCCCCGAACCCGTCGAACATCAGATCTCCTCGGATATCGGTGATGTAGTTTAAAGTTCCAAACCTGATCTGGCGACCAGGGGCGTAGCTGTCAACCCGCTCGAGGTGACCAACCGAGTTGGCACGTAGCACGAAGCCGCCAAACACGAAAAGCTGACCAGGGAGGAAGGTCTCCCCGGAGACAACGCTATTGTCGATGATAAGGCGAGCCATCGATCCTTCTGTTGACAACACATCAGAACTCTCAATGACAGCACCAATGTTGGTGTCAAAACCGGCAAATCTATGATAGGGGGTCCCAAGAAGTGTGTCTGGGGATCAGTGGTAACAAGGGACAACAAGGACACGATGTTTACCTAGGTTCAGGCTCTCTTAAAGGACGTAAAACCCCACTTCCTGCTTGATTGAATTTGATGTGTATACAGGTTACAAGAGTTGATCTACCTCAAGATCGTATTAGCTAAACCCTAGCAGTCTAGCCTGAGATTATTCTGATAGCCTCTATGAACTAAACCCTTTGGTTTATATACACACTGGAGGGACCTAGGGTTGTACAGAATCATCTTGCAGAGGAAGGAAACATTACACCTGAACACAAAACTTTCCATTCTACGCACATAGTAGTTTTACCCGGATACGGGGGATAATTGTCGGTGTCAAAACTGGCAGATCTCGGGTAGGGGGGCCCAAGCTATGCGCTTAGAGGATCGAAGGTAACAGGAGGCTGGGGACACGATGTTTACCCAGGTTCAGACCCTCTCGATCGAGGTAAAACCCTACTTCCTTCTATATTAATATGGATGATATGAATACAAGAGTCGATCTACCTCGAGATCGTAATGGCTAAACCCTAAAGTATAGCCTATGAGGTTATTATGATGATGATGATCCCCTCTACAGACTAAACCCCTAGGCTTATATACACGCCAGAGGGGACCTAGGGTTACAAGGCTGACTTGGGGGGGGGGAGTAATTGATATATCCGGACTCTACACTTGCCTTTCTATGTACATAAAAGTCCTGACCGAATACGGGGGAGGGTCTTCTGCTTCATTTTTACACGGACCATCAATACGGCCCAGCTTCGACTACCCGGATGCCCGAGGACCCCTGAATACAGGACTCGCTCAATAATCTTCTGCTTTATCTTCATGGCCCATCAGTTTGGTCCATATCGAGTAGTCTGAACACCCGAGGACACCCTAGTACAAGACCCATCAATACGGCCCAGCTTCGACGACCCGGATGCCTGAGGACCCTGCTACCTCTTGAGCTTGCGTTGTATTCTCTCGAAGAGGAAAGGGAGATGCAGCACAGTAGCGTAAGTATTTCCCTCAGTTTTTGAGATTCAAGGTATCAATCCAGTAGGAGACCACGCGCGAGTCCCTCGCACCTGCACAAACAAATAAGAACTTCGCAGCCAACGCGATAAGGGATTGTCAATCCCTTTACGGTCACTTACGAAAGTGAGATCTGGTAGAGATGATAGTTCATATTTTTGGTATTTTTAGTTTAATAAAACAACAAATAAAAGCGGTAAAAGTAAAGTAGATGTAGATTGATATGTTGAGAATAGACCCGAGGGCCATAGTTTTCTCTAGTGGCTTCTCTCATGATAGCGATATTCTACGGCGGGTAAACAAATTACTGTCGAGCAATTGATAGAAAAGCGAATAATTATGAGCCTATCTAGGCATGATCATTGTATATAGGCATCACGTCCGAGACAAGTAAACCGACTCCTGCCTGCATCTAATACTATTACTCCACACATCACCGCTATCCAGCATGCATCTAGTGTACTGAGTTCATAAGAATAGAGTAATGCCTTAAGCAAGATGACATGATGTAGAGGGATAAACTCAAGCAATATGATATAAACCCCATCTTTTTATCCTCGATGGCAACAATACAATACGTGCCTTTCTTCCCCTACTGTCACTGGGAAAGGACACTGCAAGATTGAACCCAAATCCAAGCACTTCTCCCATTGCAAGAACTATAGATCTAGTAGGCCAAACCAAACCAATAATTCGAAGAGACCTGCAAGGATATTATGAGCACACATAAAAAGTTCAGAGAAGAACCAAATATCTTTCATAGATAACCTTGATCATAAACTCACAATTCATCGAATCTCGACAAACACACCGCAAAAAGAGATTACATTGAATAGATCTCCTCGAAGACCGAGGAGAACTTTGTATTGAGATCTAGAGAGAGAAGAAGCCATCTAGATACTAGCTATGGACCCGAAGGTTTGTGGTAAGCTACTCACAACTCATGGTGAGGGCGATGATGATGATGATGAAGGCCTCCGTGATGGATCCCCCTTCGGTGGAGCTCCAAAACAGGCTCCAAGATGGGATCTCCACGGGAACAGAAGCTGTGGCGGTGGAATTAGGGTTTTCTCTCTGTACACGGAATTTCTGGGGTACGTCGACTTATATAGGAAGAAGGAGGGCACCGGGGAAGCTCGAGTGGGCCTCGACGCAGGGGGGTGCGCCCTGGGAAGGGGGGCGCGCCCCCACCCTCGAGGGCAACTCGAGGCTCCTCTGACGTGGTTCTCAAGTTCCTCTGGCGTGATCTTCTCCAAAAATAACTCTCGCGAAGGTTTCATTCCGTTTAGACTCAA
The DNA here is from genome assembly GCA_902687465.1 of Secale cereale. Lineage (NCBI taxonomy): Eukaryota > Viridiplantae > Streptophyta > Magnoliopsida > Poales > Poaceae > Secale > Secale cereale. The sequence continues at coordinate 626,830,255 of LR738710.1, read as the reverse complement.
TTTGATATTCTTTTTCTGCAAAACCCTGAAATAGGCAAAAACAGCAATCTGGACTGGGCCTTTGGGTTAGTAGGTTAGTCCCATAAATGATATAAAAGTGAATGATAAAGCCCATTAAACATCCAAGACTTCATAAATAATAGCATGGAACAATAAAAAATTATAGATACGTTGGAGACGTATGAGATCCCTGAATACACGACTCCCTCAGTAGCCCCCGGACTTGCCTTCAAGGACGAGATTGTGTCCGGCTTCATGTCTTCGGTCTTGCAAGGTGATTCCTCCTGGATGATAGTTCGGCTTCTTTAAATATTGTACTCCGTCGATTCCTCGCTGCCGTTGCCTTGGCTTCCACATGTCCAATGAATGCGAACCGTCTGGGCAGTTTTACAACTACCCCCTTGACTATGCTGAGTAGGCGCCTATATAAGAGAATACATCCCAGTCGCCTCTCCAACCCACTTCATGCGGAAGAAACCCTAGTGCCTACAAAAAATCTTCAAACATGGCTAGCGCCACAATCTCTTCCTCGCGCCCTCATGGCCCTCGTGCAGGAGATTGGAAAAGCTGCTTTGTGTCCCATGGGTATCTGTGGACACTGCAAGCGCAGGGATATCTCCCCCGAGAGGATCTAGTCCCCGTCCATGCCGGACTAACGTCTATCGACAACTAAGCCCTGGTAGAGAGTTTTCCCAACCCCTCCAATAGAGAGCGGGTATGTTTCATCCCCTTCCTTTTAAGAGGCGTGGGGTTCCCCATCCACCCCTTTCTCAGGGGACTCCTAGAGTTCTATGGCCTCCAACTGCACGATCTTACGCCGGGGTCTATCCTGCATATTGTAGGTTTTGTCGCTTTATGTGAACTGTTCTTGGGCTACGAGCCTCACTTCGAGCTGTGGAGAAAGTACTTCTGCCTTGTCCCTCGATCGGAAAAAGGATCCATATTTGAAGTTGGGGGCGCCGAAGTGTGGCACATTGCCGGGACTGGCTACCTGCCCAGTACTTCGAAGAAAGCATCCGAAGAGTGGCCTTCAGAGTGGTTTTATATTGAGGATGTCGCTCTGCCGGATCCAGTTCGGCGCGGACTCCCCAACTATTCCAGCACTCCGCCAAAGAAGCTTTTCAACTGGTGTCCCCGCAGTCCCTCAGAAGAAGAGAGAGCGGAGGTTAGCAGACTAGCTAGCAAGCTCAAATTGCTCGCCAGTTTGGGGTTATCTATAGTTGAAGTGATGGCTATCTCAATAAAGCGATGCGTGCATCCGCTTCAAGCCATATAATTTCCAATGTGGCACTATAGTGGCCAAGATGATGCCTCGCGCTGCTTACACCTAGGTCTAGAGGACCGAGCCACTCTAACCACCGTTCTGGGGGTCTTTACAAGGGAGAGAAGCAAGATTTCATTCGTTTAATGTGCCGGGAGGGTTTTTCTATGTACAATCCTCCTGACTGGGTAAGTTTCGCTCGTGACCACCCATTTTTCCTTCGTTATAATATATTATCTGAATTAAATTCGGTTTCTCCTCAATAGGAGTGGAGGAAGGTGATCGAGGGGATTAAGAGTCCCGCCCCACAGCCCGAGGACCGATTTCAGAAAGCGGGCCCCGGATACGATGAAGATCCGGACATAGGTATAGAGCTAGAAGAGGGATTCTTCTACCAAGCCTGCCGTGAGGTTCCCCTGGTGGCTATAGTAGCCGATTATCCAGGCCTCATTCCTTCTTCCAGGGTAAGTATTTTAGGACATATCTCAACAAAGAGAAGATTCCCAGTGCGCCTTACCCACCGTATTCTATCATACTTGAACAGGGACGACGCTCCTCACGCCGAACTGTGCGTGGACCATCAACCCAAAGGGTGGCGTCCGCGTCGGGTGATGCTTCAAAGTGAAACAGGACCGCAAGCACCAGTAGACCTTCAAAGAGGTATGCTTGTTTCGACAAGTCCTGGGTGGTGAAATTGGTATTACAACTTTATGCTTTGTTTTTTTCTTTTAGGAGGAATAGACACCAGAATGTCTCCAGAGATAATGCAGACCAAAATCCAGCCAATCCGGCCTCAGGCCCGTCAGGGGTTAATGCTGATTCAGTGCCAGATTGTCCTCTCCAGGAGGATTTAGACGGAATGTCAGTTACACATTCCGAAGTGGAGGTCGCGATGGTTCACCGGCGGCGGAAAGCAGTCATGCATGACCCCGCTTTTACCGAGAAGGCGTTCAACTCCCTTAGTTTTGCAGATGCATATATTCAAGCCGCTCAAGACGGACTCACTGGAGCCACTCACCAGCTTTCAAAAGATATGCGGGTAAGTGTTTAATTTGAGTGTTCCCATGCCAGTAGCCCTCGAGACTTAAAGCAGTTGGTACAACTGATTTGATGATCGTTGTTTTTTTGTAGGTGCTTCAAGAAAAGAATAACTCTTTATCCAAGGAACTTGAAGAGTACCGGACCCAGCTTGCCGAATTGAAAAATTCAAAGGAATCCGGAAAGGATGCTGGTGGTAAGAACAATTGTGTTCGGATACTATTATAGTTTTGCTGATCACGATGGTGTCACGTATATACTAATATGTAATACAGTGACATGGTCGACCGACCAACTAGAGAGGCAGCTAAGAGCTGCTGTGGCGGACAAGAAATTTGCCGAAGGGGAAACAACTGCTGGCGAGCGTGCGCTGATGCAAGCTATAGAGAAAAGGAACGAAGCGCAAGATAGAAATATTAGGCTCGAACATGAGCTAAAGGGCATAAAGGCCCAACTCTCAAGCGCCTTGGAAGAGAACCGGAGGCCAAAAAGCGGCATGCTTAGTATGTCTCTTATACCTAGCTCTCCTTATAGTCTCTTATTGTGAAAGTTTCTTCTAAAACCTTTCCTGCAGGTTTGTTGACTGGGCAGCCTGAAGGCGGAGTGTCCGGTTTTGAGGGTGACGTGCTGCAAGAGCTTTCCAGGATCCATGAACGGGCTCGGAAGGCCATGAAGAGTATGGCCAGAGCTCTATGGCCTGGCGACTCACCTCCATAAACTTTGGAGGATTTGGCGGACCTGCTCAAAGGGGCTCGACGCTGCTTCGAACTATGGAAAGCATCAGCATGCCGCATGGGTGCTCGAGAAGCCTGGGACAATGTGAAGACGCGCTACACTCGTCTTGATCCAAATCACATGGCCTGCGTGGGACCTCGAGGGTCCGATGGACAAGAAATTCCTCCGCATTTGGTATATGACCAAGTACAGATAGCTGCCAAACTTTCCCAACACGACTGTAAGCTGGACAACCTTATAGAGGGAATAGAAAATGAGTAGTCGTTTGATTCTATGTATCAATGTACCCTTACCATCAAACTTATCTCCGGCCGAATTTATATAAAGATTGTCATGGCCGACCATCTGCTTTGACCTCCATAAACCAAAGGTTGGAGTGCTTCCGAATACTATATCTGTGGTAAAACACGTGATATGTTCGGAAACCAGGCAATCCGGTCGTAATTTCTTGAACAGACAGACTGTGTTCGGGGAGTTATGTTATATTACTATTTAACGTAAGAAACATCTTCCAGAGAGAATAGTTCCGTTAGGGGTCCCTTTCCCTGGGTTGGCGTGCATAAAGATGCGGGCTTAGGATTTTGATCCTATGAAAAGGAATGTAGGATGCCATATCCTCTGGAAGTTTAGAATATGCTTTAGAATGCGATATGTCGTGTATCCGCCGACCAATTATTCCCTTAAGAGCGCTAGCTTTCGGCTTCACCCAGTCTGAGGTACATATCCGGATTACCCGGTTGTAACAATCGCAGAGGTGCTCCTTTTACACCGTAGCCAAACAATCGGGAACGTAGGGGTAAGCATAGGAGCCAGGCAACCCATCTTGGCTAGAACTGAAGTCATATCGGTGCATATAATGGCAAGGAAGAACTATAAAAATAGGCGATATTTTAAGAAATACGCTTTATTTATAATGGGCTTCGTTAGAGAAGCCCCTAGGTATATTTGAGGTAGATACCATTTGTTTGAGGATGGTATACAGAAGCATAGTCAAGTTTAATACCTAAAGTTGGAGCCATTATTTGTGATAATACTATGCGGGACACCATAACGGTGTACCACACCGGATATAAAATCTATCACAGGCCCTGCCTCAGCTATTTTTACTGGCTTGGGTTCTATCCATTTAGTGAATTTATCTACCATTACCAGTAAGTATTTCTTTTTATGGCTAACCCCTTTAAGAGGTCCGACCATATCAAGCCCCTAGACCGCAAAAGGCCAAGTAATGGGGATTGTTCTCAGAGCGGCGGGAGGCATGTGACTTTGATTTGCAAAGAGCTGGCAGCCAATGCAGTGTTGGACTAAGGTTTGGGCATCTACTCGGGCAGTGGGCGAGTAAAAGCCAGCTCGAAAAGCTTTGACTATGAGCGCTCGGGCTGCGGTATGGTGGCCTCCCATTCCAGCGTGTATGTTAGTGCGAATTTGCCTTCCCTCCTCTTCGGAGATGCACCTTTGTAGAATACCAGTTGTGCTTTTCTTATATAGCTCACCTTCGTGAACTTTGTAGGCTTTAGAACGCCGGACTATGTGGCGAGCCTCATTTTGGTCATCGGGGAGTTCCTGCATTTCAAGATAGGCTAGGAAGGGCTCTGTCCAGGAGGCTATAACAGCCATGATTTCGTGAGCCGAAGGAGTTATCTCCATGTTTGGGTCTCCGATGACGTCTTGGTTAAGTTCGGTCGGGGGTGTGTTCGGATCCGAATTCGTATCGCTGCTCGTGTCCTGCCATGTTACTGATGGCTTAAATAGCGTTTCCACAAATGTGTTAGGTGGGATGGGGTCACGTTTAGCGCCCATACGAGCGAGTACGTCCGCGGCCTGGTTACTATCCCGGGCTACATGATGGAATTACAACCCCTCAAATCTAGCCGACATTTTCAATATGGCGTTGCGATAAGCTGCCATTTTTGAATCCTTCGCGTCAAAATCTCTGTTAATTTGGGAGATAGCGAGGTTTGAGTCTCCTTGTACCTCGAGGTGTTGTATGCCATTGATACAACTTGGCGGAGACCATGTAATAGGGCCTCATACTCAGCCGCATTATTCGAGTCCGTATACATAATTTGCAGGACGTACCGGACTTTATCCCCAGTTGGCGATATCAATATTACGCCGCCCCCCAATTTGGCTTGCATTTTGGAACCATCGAAGTACATTTTCCAGTGGGAATATGAGCCGTACTCTTTAGGGAGTTCGGCTTCCGTCCATTCTGCGATAAAATCGGCTAACACCTAGGATTTAATAGTTTGGCGTTGTTTATAAGATATTTCAAATGGTAAGAGCTCAATGGTCCATTTGGCTATGCGTCACGTGGCATCTTTATTGTTAATAATATCATTGAGTGGTACCTTGGATGCCACTGTGATCAAACACTCTTGAAAGTAGTGTCGGAGTTTCTAAGATGACATGAAGACCGCATAGGCAATTTTCTGATAATGGGGATACCGTGATTTACACGGTGTTAGAACCTCGGATACATAGTATACGGGTTTTTGAACGGGGAATTTATGTCCCTCTTTGGCTCGTTCGACAACGAGCACGACACTCACTACCTTGGAGTGGCTGATATATACAGTAGCATGGGTTCGCCAACACCAGGGGCAGCTAGGATTGGGTTGCTTCCTTTTATTTCTTTCAATCCAGCTGTAGATGCATTAGTCCATTCGAACTTTTCAGTGCGTCATAGCAATCTGTAAAGTGGCAAGCTTTTTCTCCTAGTCTGGAGATGAAGCGTCTTAAGGCCGCTACGCAGCCTGCTAGTTTTGCACTTGTTTGAGATCGGTTGGTATTTTGAGCTCTGACAAGGCCCAGATTTTGGCTGGGTTAGCTTCAATTCCTCTATGGGATACGATGAACCCAAATAGCTTTCCGGCTAGAATGCCGAAAACACATTTTTCCGGATTGAGCCTTATATCATACTCTCGAAGGTTGGCGAACGTAAGGCAGAGATGTTCCACCAAAGTCTCGACGTGTTTGGTTTCTACGACTACGTCGTCAAAATATGCCACCACTGTTTTGCCAATTTGCTTTTCTAAGCATGTTTAAATCATGCGTTGATATGTGGCGCCAGCGTTTTTAAGTCCAAAGGGCATAGTATTGAAACAAAAGGGGCCGTATGGGGTAATAAATGTCGTTGTGGCCTAATCGGATTCCTTCATCTTTATCTGATGGTATCCGAAATAAGCATCAAGGAAGCAAAACGAGTCGTGTCCGGCCGTTGCATCGATAATTTGATCAATGCGGGCAAAGGAAAGGGATCCTTTGGACAGGACTTATTCAGGTCTGTGAAGTCGATGTAGAGGCGCCAGGATTTATCCTTCTTCGGTACCATGACCAGGTTGGCTAGCTAATCCGGGTGTTTAATTTCTCTGATGAATCCGGCTTCTACTAGCTTGGCTAGATCTTCTCCCATTGCTTGTCTTTTGGGTTCAGAAAACTGCCGCAGTGACTGCTTGACCGATTTGAACCCTTTGATAGTATTGAGGCTGTGTTCGGCTAGCCTGTGCGGGAACACCGGCATATCTGAAGGGTGCCAGGCGAATATATCCCAATTTTCCGGAAGGAAGACGCGTAACGCGCTGTCCACCGCCGGATCCAGCTGTGCCCCAATGGATGCTGTCTTGTTAGGGTCTGTTGGGTGCACTTGGAATTTGATGATTTCGTCTGCTGGCTTGAAGGAGGTAGACTTCGATCTTTTGGCGAGGATTACATCGTCCGCATCCACCTTTGATCATAGGGTGGTTAATTCTTCGGCCGCGAGGGCTTCGGATAATGCCTCTAAGGCTAAGGATGTCGTCTTGTTTTCGGCGTGGAGTGCTCTATTTGGATCGCTTGTTAATGTGATCACCCCATTGGGCCCTGGCATTTTAAGCTCCATGTACCCGTAATGGGTTATAGCTTGAAAGAGTGAGAAAGCGTCCCATCCTAGAAGGGCGTGGTATCCGCTATGAAAGGGCACAATGTGGAAGGGTAGTTCCTCCGATATGAAGTTGTCAGATGTGTCGAACACTACATCGAGCTTAATGCTTCCCGAACACCGAGCTTCGCGGCTTGGTATAATTCCTTTGAAGGTTGTGTTGGTGTGCTCAATGCGGGATTTCTCGACCTGCATTTTTGCAAGCGTTTCCTCATATATGAGGTTTAGTCCACTTCCATCGTCCATAAGTACTTTCATGAGGCGGAAGCCATCCACTATTGGTTCTAGTACAAGAGCTGCTGATGCTCGGATCGGCCGGACTCGAGGTGCGTCATCGGCAGAGAAACTAATTGCCGTGTCGCTCCATGGGCTTTTAGAGCTAGTTTGTTAAACCTCGGCAAGTTCGCGATTTGCTCTCTTGCGGCGGTTGTTTGAGGAGAACGTCTCGAAGATGGTGAAGACGTTGATGGCCCTCAACCTTGGTACGATGGTGAAAAGAATTCTGTACCGCTCTTTGCTACCTGCCGAAGTACCCAACATGCTCTAAGGCAATGGTTAGGGACATTGTCCGGGGTTGCATGTATTTGGCAAGGTGTATCGAGTAGTTCGACCAGTATGGACATGCACCTTAAAAAAGGTTTGTTCTTCTTGACAATAGGCATGTTATCGGATGACCTGCTAGGGTATGCCCATTTAGCCTTGATAATGTACTGTCCGGATATAGACTGTTCTATTGGTGTATTCTGGGCTTTCCAAGTATTTTCCATTGCGCAATACTTCCGTACTGAATGCGACGGTTCTATGAAGCTCAGAACACGACGTCGGTCGAGGGCGTTCAAGACTCCCTCGTCCGTGCAGCTGCGGTGAAATAGAGGGACCGCCTCGTCGTCGCAACAGTCCTTGATCTTGTTTTTAACAAGTAGGAATCTGGCCCAAAAGTGGTTGACCATTTCCTCGGGCTGCTGATGTATGTTCGCGAGATCATCTATGTCCGGGAATCCGGATTTACTTGGAGAATTTTTCCCAGGGTGGGTGGGTGCTGGAAATTTTGAATCCCAATCCAAAGTGATATTCAGAGTCTTGATAACCTCCGATGTGGGCGATCTGGGCTTGTTGGGGCCTAATCGTCCCATGGGCACGACCCTAATCCCAGAGCTAAAAAAACATGAGGTGCCTCCCGACAGGGGCGTGTTCGGCTCGAGGGGTTTGGAGATCCGGACTGTTTCGGTCTTCGTCTCGAAAGGGGGAGTCTTTTCGGCTCCGTCCTCAACTGCTGCCACCAGGTGAGTGATCGGGAAGGGATCGATCTCATCGTGGCCGGATTTACATCCGATCTGGTCTCCTGGCAATGAAAGCCCCAGGGCGGCGATGCGATCCAGTAGCTCGTTCAAGGGCGAGAGTTCTGCCGAGGTTGCGTCATCGGAGTGGCCGGAATCGGCATAAAGGTGGTGCTCGATGGCTGCAGGGAGTGCGGCCGGCCCAGAGGCCATGCGGGCGCACACAGCGAACCAGCCGAGCTGGAGAACCTGGCCGATAGCCAAGTTGTTTCCGAAGGTGATCCCGCCATTGATGACGAGATGAGCCATTGATTGCTCATTACGAGCGCACATTAGAGCTCTCAATGGAAGCACCATTGTTAGTGTCAAAATCGGCAGATCTCAGGTAGGGGGGCCCAAGCTATGCGCTTAGAGGATCGATGGTAACAGGAGGTTGGGGACACGATGTTTACCCAGTTTCAGGCCCTCTCGATCGAGGTAAAACCCTACTTCCTACTATATTAATATGGATGATATGAATACAAGAGTTGATCTACCTCGAGGTAATGGCTAAACCCTAAAGTCTAGCCTATGAGGTTATTGTGATGATGATGATGCCCTCTACAGACTAAACCCCTCGGCTTATATACATGCTAGAGGGGATCTAGGGTTACAAGGGTGACTTGGGGATGAAGTAATTGATACATCCGGACTCTACACTTGCCGTTATATGTACATAAAAGTCCTGACCGAATACGGGGGAGGGTCTTCTGCTTCTTTTTTACACGGACCATCAATACGGCCCAGCTTCGACTACCCGGATGCCCGAAGACCCCTGAATACAGGACTCGCTCAATAATATTCTGGTTTATCTTCATGGCCCATCAGTTCGGTCCATATCGAGTAGTCCGAACACCCGAGGACACCCTAGTACAAGACTCCCTCAATCATTGTCCAAGGTCTCCCAGCCCCGATGAGGAGGAGAACCGCCTGGCGAATCCATGGGAGCAGCGATGAACTGCCTTGGTCTCTTTGGGGGAAGGGGAACTGGCGAGGAGGAGATAAGAGCGTAACCGCAGGGCCTCGTCCCTTCTTTAAGGAAGTTATGCGGCACGCATAGTGGTAGTGCCTAGTGCCCCCGCGATGGTGAGATGATTATTTACTACCTTGTACTGTAGAAGTAGTAGTACTACTTTATCAACTAGTAGTGCGATTTACTGTACTTCTATAGTGCATTAGTTTTGAACTCTTGAATCGCAAGGCCAAGGAGCTACAATTACAAGTGGAGGGTACTACTGTTCTCTAGAAACATCATTGTACTATCAACGCGAGGAAAGTACACCTGCGTAGTGCGTACTATCGGTGCTCTATTCAAGCGCGTAGCTGGCCTACTGAGCCGCTCCTCTCACGCACACACTAGCAGCCTGTTTATCAGCGGCTATTACTGCGGGGGTAGAACATTTGAGTTCTTTGATACATGAGACTAGGCTTTTCGCTTCCATTTGTGGAGGTGTAATTAAACCTGGGAATGGTTTGGACTGGAACCATAGTTTTAGTCGGGTTTTGTATTGGGCTGCCTTTGGATTGGATGAAATGGGCGAAGTCCCTAAATCAATTTAGTTTGGTCTGGGCTTTAGCTATTGTTGGACTGAGTTGGTTTGGTGTGGACACGAACCGAACAGTCCTAGACCATTTCTACCTATAGTCTGAAACCAAATCCAGTGACCAAACCGATAGCGGTAGGTGACCTAGGTGCACCTCCACTACGAAAAAACTTCCATGATAATACGTGTTTGTCACAGTAGGTCACGTTTTTTGTCATGCATGTACATCCATGATGATTTTATGATAGAATCAAGATAGTCATACCTGTGATGTCGTAGAAGTGTTCCATGACAATACCAAAATTATCATCACGGAAGTGTCCACTTCCATGACGATAAATGCCACGTCATGGAAGTGCTTTCGTCAAGGGTAACCGAGACGTGGCATCCACCGTAAAGGGTCATCGCTAAGCTAGCGGGTCCGGTTTTGGATCCGATAACCCCCTAACAGCCACGACCAATGGTGATTTTCCACGTGTAAAATTTTCATTGGCCAACGGAACCACGTGTTAGCTCCACGTTGGCACACATGTCACTCATCCAATGGGCGAGATGCGCCTATGATATGTTGACACGTGGACAGGCCCAAAAGTGGCCCATAAATATTAAATGGGTCGGCCCAGCTAAAGGCCCATAATATTTACTCAGGTACCATTGGGATAGCCCACTAACTGTCTGCTTAAACATGGCCCAATTACGGCCCAAAGCAAGATCTGGCCGGTTAATGTTTCACCGAGTATTTGGGCCTAGTGACATTTTGGCCTGTTAGAGACCCAATGAAGACATGGGCCCATTTCAGCACGGTATGTCATTCGGCATGGGAATAGCTCGTGCTGCCGATGGTCCATATATGATTCGATGCGACATCCGGCCCACTAATGGCCCGTGATCAAGGTGGCAACAGTTGAGCCCAACGTGACTTTGGGCCTGTTAGAGGCATGTCGTATAATTCGGCCCGTTGATGCCTGTAATAAGTTTTCGGCCTCTTAAAGGCCCATGATATTAGTGGGCCAACTAAGGCCCAGATACGTTTCTCCTGGTAATGGCCCGTATTATAACTAGGCCAATAATGTCTAGGTCTACATTTCAGCCTGCTAAAGGCCCATGGACGACTTTTGGAAATTGAGGCCCAACATGCATTTCGGCCTGCTAAAGGCTCATGGTATTCTTCGGGCCTCAACGGGCCAGCAGAATATTCAGCCTATTAACGGCCCAAAGCAACATGGGCCCAACTAAGCATTGGGTCCACTAAAGGCCCAACTAAAAATTGGGCGAATGTAGGCCCGTGTAAGTTGTGGGACTGGCGCAAAGTGTGAAGGGCCCCAATGGCCTTTCAGGCCCAAGAAAGTTTCGGCCCGGTCGACTACGTCACATTTTCACCGTTTTTTCACATAGCGAATGATGGCATATAAGATAACTAGTAGGAATTAAGAACAAAGTTTTTTTCACGTAGCTTTTACCTCATTGAGGGGCTGAACCAGGATAAAAAACTCTCCGTGTCCTTTGTCACGTTTAACCCCTTCAAGCTAACCTAGTTGCGATGGCTCCACACCTAAGTCCTTATCCTATGGCATCTGCCATGGCAATTCCCGATAGTTGGCGCCCACCGTGGGGCCAGCGCACGGTGGTTTCGAGTTCTTGAAGGGCAACTTTTTAGGGATCAAGGGATACGCCGTGGGCCGGATGCCTAAGAGTCGCCGCGGCAAGCTCTACATCAACGACTCAGGCTGGGGCCCCGAGACCGGCTCAATCGAGTATGGGTATCGGGTCCCCTTCGACAGTATTCATGTCTTCATCGGCAAGATTGGTGAGTTAGGACCTGAGTCGGACAAATGCACCGACATCGTTGAGACGGCTCAGCGTGCACGACCCGGCAAGGTTCAAGCTGCCGCGAAGCATGTTTTTGTTGGTTTCACCCAGGGGCGGATCTCGATGAAGGGTCAGTGTCTAGGGGGGAGACGGTAATCTACTCTGATGGTGAATCTTCAAGTGGTGAGACCAATTCAATGTACCAACTACAGGACGGTAGGCTTGGGGGCTATTCCGATGGTGACCGTATTACGGACCCCTACGAGCTGCCGAAAACAGCGGCGATCTTCATGACGGGCATGCAACCAGTGCTTGGTTCGACGGCCGCTACGGCTATGACCTTCGGTTCAATGGTCGCAGCAGCCGCTGGCGGCTCTGCGCGCCCGCCGGCTCAGGCTTTGTCTGAATTATTGGACGCGTTGGCAGCTTTACTAGCCGTAGAGGTAATTCCAGAGAACCAAACGCAGCATAAGGTGGACGTTGCGAAATTGCGGGATGAGATAGCTCAAGCTAAAGAAGAATTTAGTGCTGAAAACACTAGGATGGCAACAGAACGAGCCGCTTTGGATGCTCAGGCGCAATGGATTCAGGCAAAGTCATTCCGGTTTACATTGGATCAGAACGCTTCAAACGCTGTCATGAGGAGGAGGCATCAGACCCATTTACCCACAGAGTTTGAGGCTAGGAACCTTTTCAACACGCCTGGGGTAGGAACCAGTGACCCGCCCGTGGTAAACCGGGCGGTTGACGCGCCCGCGGTTGGAGTGCTGGTTCAGCCACGTGCTGCAGACGCGCCTCGCTTGAACTTTACTCCGTCCCAGCATGTTTAGACGCCACCGGCTCACTATTCTAACCCTCTAGACATATGGTTGCAGCAGCGACGCGATTGGCAGCTATCCCTGTTGAGGGTGAGTCTCTAGCGGCGATGGAGATACGAAGGGCCAATTAGTTTCTTTAGATAGCAGTGGCTCAGCAGGCGGCTTATTCGCATAGCCGTGAACGGATTCATTCAATCCCTCGTCCGAGTCAGAGTTATAGCAGGCATATTGAGTCACCAACGGTTTCAAGCAGCGAACAACGCCATAACCCACTCGTAGGCATGACCTGCCGCGCGCTGGTAATGATGCTCAGGCTTTGGTGGACCAGCGCAGGGCGTGGCGTGAGGCAGAGCTGGCGGCTCACCCACAATCTCCGGTTTACCCATCAGTACCTGTGGAGGCAGGGGCGACCTCTAGAAGCCTTTGTGTGCCTTGTTTAGTGCATGCGCTACGCAATGAGTGTTTGCCTAAGGATTTCAAGGGGCCCCGCAAGGTGCCTAATTACACGGCGGATCAACCCCCAGAGGCTTGGATTGAGAGCTATGAGATGGCAATGGAGATGTTGGATGTCAGTGACGCTACATGTGCTAAGTATTTTACCATGATGTTGGATGGACCGGTGCGCACTTGGTTGAAAGGGTTGCCCCTAACTCCATCAGGTCATGGGCCGAATTGAAGATGCGCTTCTTCAAAAATTTCAAAAATACGTGCAAGTAGCCTATGTCAACTCTTGATTTAGACTCTTGCGTCTGGGGTGAGGGCGAATCAAGAACCCATTGGGTACGCCGGATATCAACTGTTATCCACTCATCAGATAGTATCAACACCGGTTCAGCCATCCTAATGTTAAAAATGAATTGTCGTTTCCTTCCCCTTAAGCAGAAGCTCGGGTGACTTAAGAACCACTGCAATGATATGGGAGAACTCATGCCAGCCCTTGTCAAGTATGCTGATTTTGATAGCACTAAGGACCCTGAGTCTGATGAGGAGAAGGCCGGCAAGGGAAAGAAGAATGGTAACAACAAGGGCCAGCAGCACAACGCGCTGGGTCAAGGTAACAATGGTAAGCGTAAGCAGATGGATGGCGGCTGAGATTTTGTATCCAACACCAATACGCAGAACAGCAGTCAGCGCCGAAAGGGGAATGGGTCAAATTCCCGGTTTGGTGGGCCAAAGTTCAATCTTGAGGTGATGTTGAATCAGCCTTGCCCAAAACATGGAACGGACGAGAAGTCGTCCAGTCATTTATGGAAAGACTATTTTATCATGAAAGAGTATAAAAATTCCGTTTTTTTTCTAGAATAACAATGGCCCATCTAGCGGGTTAGGACCCGACTCCCACGGGCCTGGATTTGGAGGTGGCGGTTCAAGCTCCGGGTTTCAAGAACAAGGCAACCAAGGTGATTTTAACCAGCAATCTAATCAAGGGAATCATCAGCAGTAGTCCGGTTAACAGAGCAATCCAAAACAGTTGAATAGTGGTTAGTATCACGTGTTTACCACAAGCTTGTGCAAACGAGATCAGAAGGTTCATAAACGAGCAGTGAGCTTGGTTGAGCCGGCGGTACCTCGATACTTGCGGTGGTCTGAGCAACCTATCGTATGGAGCTGTGAGGATCACCCACCCCAGGTGAACATCCTTGTCAGTTAGCTTTAGTGGTGGCTCCCCAGGTGGGAGGATATAAACTTACAAAAGTTCTCATGGATGGAGGCAGTAACATCAATATCCTTTACTATGATACTTTTCTCCGTATGAATTTGACTGACAAAGATCTTCAGACGTCCAACATTGTCTTTCATGGAGTGGTGCCTAGTAAGTCGGCATATCCAGTGGGTAAGACAACATTGGAAGTGGCCTTTTCTAATGAAAAGGACTATAGGGCTGAAAAATTGACCTTTGAGGTGGTCAAGATCAGGAGTCCTTACCATGCTTTGTTTGGGCGGTCGGCTTATGCCAAATTCATGGCCCAACCTTGTTATGTTTATCTGCAGCTTAAGATGCCGGGTCATAAGGGCACCATCACAGTACAGAGTGACATGAAAATAGCTTTGGAGTGCGAAGAGGGTGATGCTGCTTATGCTGAGTCTATTTGCGCAACTTAGGAGTTGAAATTTTACAAAGATAATGTTGACCCGGCGGACATGACCCCTTTGAAAAACCCAACTGCAGAGCATGATCCTTTGCTGAAGTTTAAGTCGACGGATGACACTAAGCAGGTTCATTTTGTTCCTGGTGACTCATCCCAACAGTTGACCGTCAATGCTAATTTGGATCCAAAATAGGAAAGCACGTTCATCAAGTTCATTCGGGAGAACTGGGCCAACTTTCCATGGAAGCCTTCTGCTATGTATCTATGCCTTTTGGGATCAAGAGTGACCAGGCGACTTACCAGTGTTGTGTTCAGAATTGTCTCCACGATCAAACTGGGCGTAATGTTCTTGCTTATGTGGATGACATAGTTGTGAAATAAAGGAGGAAATAATCTTTGCTAGATGATCTGAAAGAGACCTTTGACAATATCCGGGTCTACAAAATGATGCTTAACCCGGCCAAGTGCGTTTTTGGGGTTCCAGCTGGTAAGCTTTTAGGCTTTTTGGTCTCTGAACGAGGTATCGAGGCTAACCCGGAGAAAATCAAGGCTATCACTTCCTTGGCTAAGCCGGCGTGCATCAATGATGTTCAGCGTTTGGCGGGTCGTATTGCGGCCTTAAGCCGGTTCATCAGCCGTCTGGGCGAGAAGGCCATCCCTTTATACCAGATGATGAAGAAAACAGACCACTTTGTCTGGAGTGATGCTGCTAACCAAGCATTTGAGGCGCTGAAAAAACAATTGGCTGAGCCGCCGGTCCTTGCAGCTCCTATTGATAAGGAGCCTTTGCTTTTATATGTGGCTGCCAATAGCAGAGCTGTCAGCGTAGCATTGGTTGTGGAAAGGAAAGAGTCATGCAACTAATATCCAGTTCAGCGGCCGGTTTACTATGTCAGTGAGGTACTCATTGAATCCAAACAGAGATACCCCATTGGCAAAAGTTGGTTTACGGAGTGTTCATGGCTAGTCGCAAGTTGAAGCAATACTTCCTTGGCACTGTGGTCAGTTCTGCTCCCCTAGGAGACATTATTCAAAACAGAGAAGCCACAGGCCGGGTGGCTAAGTGGGCCATTGAGCTTGGACCCCATGGTCTGAAGTATGTGCCACGGACAGCTATCAAGTCTCAAGCGCTTGTGGATTTTATCAATGACTGGACAGAGCTGCAAACGCCTGAGGAGAAGTCGGATAACACTTATTGGACTATCCATTTTAATGGGTCCAGGCAGTTGGAAGGCTCGGGGGCTAGAGTTGTTTTGACTTCCCCACGAGGTGATAAGTTCTATTATGTTTTAAGATTGATGTTCCCTTGTACTAATAATGCAGCTGAGTATGAGGCCTTGCTCCATGGTCTTCGGATGGCTAAGTAGATGAATCTAAGCCGGGTGAGGTGTTTCGGCGACTCAGATCTGGTGGCTCAGCAAGTCTCAGGAACTTGGGATTCCAAGGACCCGCTCATGGTGGCTAATCGCCCGGCGGTTGACGCAATTGCTGGTCATTTCAAAGGTTGTCAAGTGGAACATGTTGATCGAAGGAAAAATGAGGCAGTTGATGCATTAAGCTAGCTCGGCTCTCTGCGTAAGCCGGTGCCACCCAATGTTTTCCTCGATACTTTGAATAACCCTTCTGATAAATTGCCTACAGAGGAGGATCTTGCTATCCCTGACCCGGAGGCACAATTGGTGGCGGCTCTTCATGTTATTCCTGATTGGACAGTGTCATATTTGATTTATATGACCCGATGCGAGTTGCCTGAGGATGAAACACTGGCCAGATAGATAACTCGGCGGTCTTAGTCGATGACTATTGTCCAAGGCGAATTGCACCGATGCAGCGTCACATGGCTATTTCATTGTTGTATTTCTCCTGAGGAGGGATGTGAGATTCTATAGGAGATTCATGAAGGAGATTGTGGGCATCATGCCTGCTCTAAGTCTCTTGTGGCCAAGGCTTTTCATCATGGGTTTTATTGGCTGACGGCTCATGAGGGAGTCCTGTAATCAGGGGTCCTCGGGCATCTGGGTCGTTGAAGCTGGGCCGCACTGATGGGCCGCATAAAGAAGAAGCAGAAGACCCTTCCCCGTATTCGGTCAGGACTCTTATGTACGTAGAAAGGCAAGTGTATAATCTGGATATATCAATTACTTCCTCCCCAAGTCACCCTTGTAACCCTACGTCCCCTCTGGCGCGTATATAAGCCGAGGGGTTTAGTCTGTAGAGGGGATCATCATCATCACAATAACCTCATAGGCTAGACTTTAGGGTTTAGCCATTATGATCTTGAGGTAGATCAACTCTTGTATTCATATCATCCATATTAATATAGCAGGAAGTAGGGTTTTACCTCGATCGAGAGGGCCTGAACCTGGGTAAACATCGTGTTCCGAGCCTCCTGTTACCATCGATCCTCTAAGCGCATAGCTTGGGCCCCCCTACCCGAGATCTGCCGGTTTTGACACCAACAATGGTGCTTTCATTGAGAGCTCCGCTGTGCGCTCGCGACGAGCGATCGATGGATCATCTCGTCATCAACGACGGGGTCGCCCTCGGAAAGAACTTGGCAATCGGCCAGGTTCTCCTGCTCGGCGAGGTTGCTGTATGCGCCCGCATGGCATGTGGGCGCCGCACTCCCTGCTGCCATCGAGCATCACCTTTACGCCAATTCCGGCAACTCTGATGGTGCGACCTTGGCAGGACTCTCGCGCTTAAACGAGCTGCTGGATCGCATCGCCGCCCTGGGGCTTTCATCGCCAGGAGATCAGATCGGATCTAAATCCGGCCACGATGAGATTGATCCTTTCTCGATCACTCACCTAGTGGCAGAAGTGGAGGACGGAGTGATACGTCTCCAACATATCTATAATTTTTTATTGTTCCATGCTATTATATTATCCTTCTAGGATGTCTTATGGGCTTTATTATACACTTTTATATGATTTTTGGGACTAACCTATTAACCCAGAGCCTAGTGCCAGTTTCTGTTTTTCTCCTATTTTAGGGTTTTACAGAAAAGGAATATCAAACGGAGTCCAATTGACGAGCCAATTTTCTATGTTTTTTTCTGGACCAAAAGAAGCCCCCTGAAGCAAAAAAGTTGGGCCAGGAGAGCCACGGGCTGCCCTCGAGGGTGGAGGGCCCGCCCTGGGCAGGGGGCGCGCCATTCTATCTCGAGGACGGCCCGTAGCTCCCCTTTACTTGGCCCCAACTCCAAAAATTCCTATAAATATTGAAACCTTCGAAAATTAACCTAGATCGGGAGTTCCGCCGTCGAAAGCCTCTGTAGCCACCGAAAACCAACCTACACCCATTCTGCCACCCTGCCGGAGAGGGGGAATCCCTCTCCGGTGGCTATCTTCATCATCCCGGCGCTCTCCATGACGAGGAGGGAGTAGTCCACCCTCGGGGCTGAGGGTATGTATATGTAGCTATGTGTTTGATCTCTCTCTCTCTCTCTCTCTCTCTCTCTCGTGTTCTTGAGATGGCACGATCTTGATGTATCGCAAGCTTTGCTATTCTAGTTGGATCTTCTTCTCCCCCTCTACTCTCTTGTAATGGATTGAGTTTTCCCTTTGAAGTTATCTTATCGGATTGAGTCTTTAAGGATTTGAGAACACTCGATGTATGTCTTGCACGTGTTTATCTGTGGTGACAATGGGATATCATGTGATCCACTTGATGTATGTTTTGGTGATCAACTTGCGGGTTCAGTGACCTTGTGAACCTATGCATAGGGGTTGGCACACATTTTCGTCTTGACTTTCCGGTAGAAACTTTGGGGGACTCTTTGAAGTTCTATGTGTTGGTTGAATAGATGTTTCTAGGATTGTGTGATGCATATCGTATAATCATGCCCACGGATACTTGAGGTGACAATGGAGTATCTAGGTGACATTAGGGTTTTGATTGATTTGTGTCTTAAGGTGTTATTCTAGTACGAACTCTATGATAGATTGAACGTTACGACGGACTCTTGAATAGATCGATCAAAAAAATAGCTTTGAGGTGGTTTCGTACCCTACCATAATCTCTTAGTTTGTTCTCCGCTATTAGTTACTTTGGAGTGACTCTTTGTTGCATGTTGAGGGCTAGTAATATGATCCAATTATGTTATACTTGATGAGAGAACTTGCACTAGTGAAAGTATGAACCCTAGGCCTTGCCTACTATCATTGCAACACCGTTTATGCTCATGTTTACCTTTAGTTACCTTGCTGTTTTTACATTTTATTATTACAAAAACCTACATCTACCATCCATATTGCACTTGTATCACCATCTCTTCGCCGAACTAGTGCACCTATACAATTTACCATTGTATTGGGTGTGTTGGGGGCACAAGAGACTCTTTGTTATTTGGTTGCAGGGTTGCTTGAGAGAGACCATCTTCATCCTATGCCTCCCACAAATTGATAAACCTTAGGTCATCCACTTGAGGGAAATTTGCTACTGTCCTACAAACCTCTGCACTTGGAGGCCCAGCAAAGTCTACAAGAAGAAGGGTGCATAGTAGACATCAAGCTCTTTTCTGGCGCCGTTGCCAGGGAGGTTAATGCTTGAAGGTATATATTTAGATCTTGCAATCGAATCTTTTAGTTTCTTGTTTTATCACTAGTTTCGCTTATAAAAAGAAAACTACAAAAAAAATGGAATTAAGGTTACCTCATATGCTTCATCTTTTTAATATCTTTCGTGAAAATGATGGAAAGGAAAATTGTGCTCAAGTTCTAGAAGAAGAATTACATAGAATGCTTGTCATAGAATATGTGCATGATGAGCATGATTGCAATATTGTTAGCGTGAATCCCTTGAATATCCATGATGCTAATGATATGCAAAGGCCCAAGCTTGGGAAAGCTATGTTTGATGAAGATGATATTTTTAGCCACCCAAGTTTTGACGAGCCAATTTATTATGATGAAAGCATTCCTCCTATATATGATAATTATTGTGATGACTTGTATGCTATTAAGAATAATGATAACCATGAAACTTGTCATCATGATTTTAGTTTTTAATTGGATTATGCCTCACATGATAGTTATTTTGTTGAGTTTGCTCCCACTACTATGAATGAGAAGAATTTTGCTTATGTGGAGAGTAGTAAAATTTCTATGCAAGTAGATCATGAAAAGAATGCTTTATGTGCTGGTTATATTGTTGAATTCATTCATGATGCTACTGAAAATTATTATGAGAGAGGATCATATGCTTGTAGGAATTGCAATAATATCAAGTTTCCTCTCTATGTGCTTAAAGTTTTGAAGTTATGCTTGTTTTCCCTTCCTATCCTAGTTAATTATTGTTCCCATAAGTTGTTTGCTCACAAAATTCCTATGCATAGGAAGTCGGTTAGACTTAAATGTGCTAGCCATATTCTTCATGATGCTCCCATTATGGTTCAATCATTATCTTTTATGTGAGCATCATTATGCCTAGCTAGGGGCGTAAAACGATAGCGCTTGTTGTGAGGCAACCCAATTTTATGTTTTTTGTTTTTGTTGCTGTTAGGGAATAAATATTGCATCTAGACTCTTATTAGATGTGGTTTCATGTTTTGTTTAGAGTTTGTGCCAAGTAGAACCTTTGGGAAGACTTGTGTGAAGTTTATATGATCTTGCTGTGAAAAACAGAATCGTTAGCGCTCGCTAAAGTAGTTGTGGGATTTTACTGGAGTGTGCTTTTTAGTTGATTATTTTTGCATATGATTGGTATACAAATTCCCAAAATTTACCAATTTATTTTGAATTTTTTGGAGTTCCAGAAGTAGGCGAACCCTGCAGATTACTACAGACTGTTATGTCTTTGACAGATTCTGTTTTTCGTGTGTTGTTTGCTTATTCCGATGCATTTATGAGTAGTATTAGAGGATATGAACCATAGAGAAGTTGGAATACAGTAGGTTTAATACCAATACAAACGAAGAATGAATTCATTTCTGCACTTTTGAGTAGTGGTTTGCTTTCTTATACTAACGGAGCTCACGAGATTTTTGTCTGAGTTTTGTGTTGTGAAGTTTTCAAGTTTTGAGTATTGCTTTGATTGACTATGGAACAAAGAGTGGCAAGAGCCTAAGCTTGGGGATGCACAAGGCACCCCAAGGTAAAGTTCAAGGACAACCAAAAGCTTAAGCTTGGGGATGCCCCGGGAAGACATCCCCTCTTTCGTCTTCATCCATCGGTAACTATACTCGAAGCTATATTTTTATTCACCACATGATATGTGTTTTGCTTGGAGCGTCAGTTTAGTTTTTTTTGCTTGCTGTTTGAATAATATCCCAAGATTAGAGAGTCTTCACATAGTTACATAATTATTCAACTACTCATTGATCTTCACTTATATCTTTCAGAGTAGTTTGTTGTTTGCTCTAGTGCTTCACTTATATCTGTTAGAGCACGGCGGTGGTTTTATTTTGAAGAAATGGATGAACTCTCATGCTTCACTTATATCCTTTTGAGAGTCTATTAAAAAAACATGGTAATGTGCTTAGGCTATAAAACTAGTCTTCACATGATAGACATCCAATATCATTGTAGTAAAAACTTTCACACTAAGTGCATTGAATATGATGAGAAGTTGGATGCTTGATAATTGTTTTGAGATATGAGGATAGTGTCAGGACCCCGATCCTAAGTCACACCAATCTAGCATGTAACACATCATATCACTTTCCAGCCTCACGCACGGTATCCCCACAGGTGCCACCTTACCTGGCCCGGGACCGTTTGCGCATTTTGGTTCACGTATATGATAGTGTCGCTAGCATCCATATGACAGAGAACCCAGGCCGACATGACTAGTTATAAACCAAAAGTGGCGCTAAATTACAGATACATGCATACATGACCCAGCAACGAACGTGTCGGTCATCAACGTATGAACCCTAGTCGTAGCAAGCTACAATGACTTAAAGGAACAATGCGTGACATTTCCCCTAAGGGACAGACACATGAACGAAGAAGGACACATGCCGGCCAGCCTAAGTGTTCCGGAGCAGTAGCAAGCTACCAAGGCTCAGCGGAAGCACTAGGAGACATTTCCCTGTAAGATAGGCTACCAAGGGTAAACAACTAGGTGTCGGATCCCACACATAGCAATACACATTACACGTACGCATAACATGCAAGTATGTGCTGTACAACATGGCATCACATCATAACGCAACAACTCATATAGATAAAGGCCCAGAAGAGCCATCATAGCATTTATTACAAGCAGGGGTCATATGACCCAGCATACAGAGCATACAGGCAACGGAAGCATAACATGTCTGAGTACATACAACTACAAATGAAAAGGGCTGAGAAGCCTGACTATCTACAAGACCCTCCCAAGGGTTCAAGATCGTAGGTGAGGTAACAAGCTAAACGGTGAAGTCCACGCGGAACTACTAGTGAGACTGAAGTCTCTCTGCAAAAACATAAATTAAGCAAACGTGAGTACAAAGGTAGTCAGCAAGACTTACATTATAACTAGCTACATATGCATCATTAAAAACAAAGGGGGTGGTGGAGTTTGACTGCAGCAAGCCAGCTTTGACTCGGTGGCTATCCTGAACTACGACTGCAAGTAACTCTTTTGAGGTGGCGCACACGAGTCCACATATTCACCAATCAATATACCACTATGGATTCGCTCCCGTCTCCCTACGAAAAGGCCATCCATAGCACTCACGCTTATCTTGCGCATTTTAGAGTATCCACTTTCACTTGTCTATGAACTGTAAAGGCAACCCAGAAGTCCTTTACCGCGGACACGACTATTCGAATAGATCAATTGTAACCCTGCAGGGGTGTACTTCTTCACACGTGTTTCCACCACTTAGCGTCTGCACACGACATGTGCTCGGCAGACTTCAAGCGAAAGCCGACGTGGGTGTAGACCACGACCTGACTAACCACACAAGTCTCTAGTCCAGGTTTATCGCCTATTTGGGTTCCAATCGTGGGGAGATCCGGCCGGGGAGTCACTCACGGCCCAAACGATGTGTACAGGGTTCCCGAGCCACCAAACGGGCGACTCGGTACGCCGGGCCACGTACCTGCCGCGTCACAGCCCACCTCGAAGGTCAGCGCTGCGCACGACCTCCAGTATACTACAAACACCAGAAACTAATTGCAACTCCTGGATAGAGAAGAAGGGCAGTTAATAAGTCGAGCGGGGTCATATTTCAGGGCCCAACGTAAGGTAGTAGTTGTTCATGGATCAACCAACACAGAACTCAGTTCCCGAGGACGGTTTCAATGAGACAACCCAACATGTGCTCCTACATGGTCTCTCATCGCTACCTTTACCAAATCGTGTTCACACACTTAGCTCTCAACAGTAGGACATGATGACCACATTCCAATTCATCCCCGATGAATTAGACCTGACACAACTTTAAGCAATAGCAAGCATAACCAGAAAGCATGAATGAGTAGGCACATCATGGCTCAAACAACTCCTACTCATGCTAGTGGGTTTCAACTATTTACTGTGGCAATGACAGGTCATGCAGGGGAAAAGGGGTTCAGCTACCGCAACAAATAGCAGTTGAATCGTTGTTGTCCTAATGCAGTAAAAGAGAGCAAGAGCGAGAGAGTGGGATTGTATCGGAATGCTCAATGGGGTTTTTGCTTGCCCGGCACTTCTCAAGATAGTACAGCATCTTCATCGGTGTCATCGATCTCATCATCGGAACAGCGTGTACTGAGAGGGGGCAAACACCGGCAAACAAGAGAGAACACAATCAATGCAATGCGACAATATGATGCATGATCATGACATAGCAATATGCTGTTGATTGAGATAATGCAACTGGCAACCATATTAAATGAAGTTGGTTTGAACCAAAGGTTCAAATTCAAACTCCACATGTGGTTATTTAAATGTCATTTAATTGATTTGACCTGATCAGCAGGTTTAACTTGTTCAAACACGCATGAAAATGCCGTAAACAGATTCTTTGGATTTTTCTGATCATTTTTCATATATACATTATTTTCATTGGAGTTATAGATTATTTTCTATGATTTTCTGAAGTTTATAACATTTTCTGGAATTTCCTGGTTATTTAAAAAGAACTAAATCCAGAAAATGTTTTATTGCATCAGCATTACATCACAGTGACGTCAGCAGGTCAACTGACTGCTCCAGGTCAAACCTGACAGTGCGGTCCCACACGTCAGTGTCTAACTAAACTAACCTAATTTAGTTAACACTAATCTAACCTAATTAACCTGGAGGGTCCCACATGTCAGTGAGCCAGCGGCTTAACTAAAAACTAATTAGCACTAAGCTAACCCTAACCTAGATTTAAAAGGGGCCAGGGCCCACTTGTCGATGACCCGACGAGGTCAAACCCGGTGGGCTTGGGTCAAACCCACCGGCGGTTAGCCACTGGCGAGGCCGAACGCGGCAGAGGGAGTCAGAAAACCGCCTCCGACGACCATTCGAGCGGCGGAGGGCACCTATGCGGAGCCGGTGGACTCGCGCATCCAACGGGGCAAGCGGCACGGGTTGAGGTGGCCCAAGCTCGTCGGAAACGAGCTCGCGGCGGTGGCCGGAGTACGGCCATCGGCGGTTAGGCGCTGCGGGGCACGAGCGAGCAAGGAGAGGGGCTCAACGGCACCCTGGAATCACCAGGAGCACGCCAGGGTCACTACTACAGGCGGAGGAGGTCAGAGGCTACGCGTGCAATGGCAATGGCGGACGGCAGCACGGGAGCTCGTGGGGCAGCGGTTACAGGATGAACTTGAGCAAGGGGGTAGGGGGGAAACGGAGAGGAGCTCACAGGGATTCCAATGGAGGGCCCATCGGGCTCGGGGAGGCGCTGACGACGGCGAACCGACGACGGGGATCGCCGGCACCCGAGGTCGGAAACGACGGCATTGGCGAGGCTCCAGGGCGTCCGGCGGGGCGCGGCTCGACAGAGAGGGAGAATAGGTCACAGCAGAGCTTCTGGTCACTTTGCGGGGCATGGGGGAGGCTGTGGCCGCGAGGTTCAGGGCGGCGAGCTCGCACGACTCTCGGCTATGGCGAAAGGAGGCGAGGGGGG
>LR738710.1:626761132-626805610 GCA_902687465.1 Secale cereale | reverse complement strand
GGGGGGGGGGCGAAGGGGGAGAGTGAGAGAGGTCGGGCGGATCGGGACGACACCGAGGCGTTCATCCATGCGTCCAGAGGCTCGGCGGCAAGCAGGAGGTGGTCGGGGCGCGTGCCGGCGTGCGGTGGCCAGGCGCACACTGTCCTCCTAGTGGGAGGTCAGTGATGATTGGTAGTTGGGCCAATTGGGCCGGCCCAGCTAGGTAAGTTGGCCTGTGGCCTCTCTCTCTCTCTCTTTTCCATTTAATTCTGTTTTCTATTTTTCTGCAGCTTTGTGGCTTTATGAAAAATAGTTAGGCACTTCCAGAAATCACCAAACTGCTCATGCCCATTGTTTAGGATATGAACAACATGGAACATTTCAGTTTAGGATCATTTGGACATTTAAAATAATTTGTCGGGGTTTCGGGGCAACATATGCCAACGGGTGGCTTATCATGCATGGGGACAATAAAGCGTCGCCGGGCCCTCGAAGCGGGATAAGGCGGAACTTTGGACGCCGATCTTACCCAGGTTCGGGGCTCTCCGTGGAGATAACACCCCTAGTCCTGCTCTGCGAGGACTCGACGTCGTGACTAATGTCACCAGGGTAGCTACAAGGTTGCTCCTTGAGTTCTGTCGTCTAGAGGAGGAAGAAGAGCTAGGCTATCTCACTTCCTTCGCTCTAGGGAATTGGGATGGTAGCTAGGGTTTTTTTCTCTCTCTCTACGTGTCTCTCTTCCTTCTAGAGTTCAACGTTCCAACCCCTCCTCATGGAGGACCCTGGGGGGTTTATATAGGCCTACCCCCCAGGGGTACAATTGTAATATCGGCGGAGTGGCCCTCGGCTGTCAGCATCTTCTAGTGCCGGCCTCACCGCCTCTCTGCTGGGGCCCGCCGCCTGCGGGCCCACGTGATTGCCTTTCACTGTAGGCATGCTTCTGCTGACGGCAGCATCGTCAGGAGGGAAGTGGCTAATGTGTCGCTGTCTCCTGCCGTACACTGCCACCATGCACTGTCTTGTCATCTTGATGGGGTTCAGATTCCTAGGGTAGGGTGAGCCGTCTGCTACCAGGCGGGCTGCCTCCCCCGGCCGCGTGCCAGGGGCGGCTTGTTTCTGACTTACCCACTGGCCGGTGGGGCTAGCCGCCTGTTAGCCCCGTCGTCTGTGGGTAGTGGGATCGTGGCTTCCTCTGGCCGAAGCTTGGTCACTGGCAACGTGGCTACAGTGACACGCTGCTTAAGAGACGGCCGTAGGGTACACATTCACTGTAGCCACGCCCTTATAGATTCTCTAAGGACATGCTCAACTGTAGCCATGCCTCGGCTGAGCGGTTGTCCCCCAGCACGCATCCCGAGGGAGAGGCGTGGGACTGTCTGCTAGGTGCTGGCTGTGGGACTGCCACCTGTTTGGGCCCCTGCCGCCTGCTGGCAGCCGGCTCCTAGGGTAGGCTATCCTAGGAGGCGGCCCGATGAGCAGACGGCAAGGGGGTAACAGGCGGCCCCGAATTGTCTTAAAATACCGTGGGTGGTCGATGAGGACACCCATGGTCAATATCTCTGACAGTAGTCCCCGAAGCTGGTGGAACTCTGCGATTTGTGTTTGAGGGCTACGGGGTTCCAGCAGCTTCCCCCCACCCAAGCAGGACCAGCGTCCTTCGTCCATCTTCCGAAAAGAGCCGTCTGCCGGCAGCGGGAACTCTGCAAAGGGGGGCCGGCTCCTGGCAGCCGGACCTTCGTCTTCAAATCTTCTAGGGGAAGGCACCGCCTGGTCAGTAGGCAGCTGCGCAGGCCTGCTGACCGTTGGCGGCTCTCCACGCGTCGTCGCCCCATCGCGTCAGCCTGCCAGCCCACGCGCATGACGGGACTTAGCAGTGGGCCGGGCCCCGCCACCACAGGGCCTCGATCCGCGCGCGGATCCAGTGTGGCAGGGGAAATCGAGTGCCCTCCCCACGCGTAGTTAATGCGCGCGGATTAGACGCGCAAAAGATGGGGGTCGTGCGGGCCGTGGAGCAGTTAATCCCACGCCCGCCCCCTCGCCTTTGCCGCCCCGAGCCTATAAGTAGACCGGGGGAGGGATGTTAGTGCCGTTCTCGCGCCCGCCCCTCTCCATTCCTCTTCTTCTTCCTCGCTCCCGTCCGCTCTTCTCTCCACCTCCGCAGCGAGCCGCTGCCCTGAGCCATGGCCGTCGCAGCGCCAGTCCGCCATCACGGCGAGTCGGACGGCAACGACGTCCTCGAGGAACACATCCACTACCTCTGCCAGGCGCGAAAGCTGCCTCCCGTCGACAAGGTCGCCGTGCGGCTAGCGCCGGCGGCGGAGATCAAGCCGGCGCCGCGGTTCGGCGAGCGGGTCATCTTCCGCTTGCACTTCCCGTGCGGCTTCAGCCTCCCTGCGAGCGGCTTCTACCAGTCCTTTCTGGAGTTCTTCAACATCCAACCCCACCACCTCACGCCGAACATGATGGTGACGTTGTCCTCCTTCGTCGTCATGTGCGAGGCATACCTCGGCATCCTCCCCACGATGGAGCTGTGGACCGAGCTGTTCTACATGAAGCTCGGTACCGCTGTCCAAAGCGTGGCCGCCCAGTGCGGGGGGTGTATCGCGGTGAAGCGCAGCGGGGCCAGAAACTTTTTCCCGGCGCCGCAGCTCGTAGGGTCGGTGAAGTTGTGGTAGAAGACGTAGTTCTACGTCTCCAACGTCGACCCCGCCCAAGATTTCATCGGTTTGCCGGACTGGACACCCGGCCCGCCTGCCGAGCCCCGTGCTTCCTGGAAGACCCGGCCCACCTCCCTCATAGAAGGTGCTTCCATTGTCGTGCGGAGTCTCTGGGAGCTGAGGGATAGTGAGGGATTGGTGTTTGCGGACGTCTTGCTCACATTCGCGGAGCGCCGGGTGCTGCCGCTGCAGGCCCGCCCGCACTTGATTTGTTATATGAGCGGGCACCGGGACCTGAGTCTGACGTGCACCAAGCAAATGCCATACAAGAAGGTGGCATACTTGGTGAACTACGTATCCAACTGCAAGGTCTCCGACTCTGGCTGGGCCTTTGGCAAGCCGCCGTACAGCCGCAGCAACCAGCCGCATGCGCTGAGCTTTTCTTCTTTCTTCTCTTTACGTCTGCCACAACCATCTGATCTTGGTGCCATCTGCAGATCTTACTCGGCCAGCCGGCACCGGGTTCTGACCAGCCAGGCCGCCCTCTGGAACCAGATCGCTCCCAGAGCGACACAAGCGACCCCGATCTTGGGCCTGCCGGCATGGAGGAGGAAGAGGTGACAGGCGGCGGGGGCCAGCCAGCAGGAGCCCTACCAGAAGGCGGCGTCGAGAGCTGGCCAGACGACGACGACGAGGAGGAGAAAGCGCCCACCCGCGTCCGAGAGGCGGATCCGCCTGGGTGCGGCAGCCAACACGCGGGGCCGTCAGTCGCAGCCGGCGGCGTGAAGCGCCGGTCCTCTGCGGGGCCATCTGGCACCCAGCCCAAGAGGCTCCGGCTGTCGGCCGCCGCCACCAAGCGCCGGGAGGTGGCCACCAAGGCGGTCCTTCCTAAGCTCCCCAAGACCAGGCCGGACGTATCCAGGTAAGTACCTTGTTTTCTTCTTTTTCTTTGATGTTTTGTGTCATTCTGCCGTCCCCAATTCGGCTGACTTGCTGTCTTCCTTGGGATGTCCACGCAACGCGCCGCTCTCCCTCTCGCGGGCACCAGTGGGCTCCATTGTGGGGAGCACTGATGTCCCCCCTGCGCCCCGCTGAGAGGATCCCGCCGCCGCAGTCCGGTAAGCAACGGAGAGAAACGCCCGTGAGGCGTGCGAGGAGCAGGAGGCTGCGGACCGTGAGCGGGTGGCAGCTGATGCTGCTGCCAGGGCGGAGGCCGAGGCAGCCACTAAGGCTCGGGCGGACACCGCTGCCCGAGCCCAGGAGCAGGAGGCGGGCTCTCAGCAGCCGGCGGGCCGCATCATCCCCCATGAGACGGGCTCTCTGGAGTCATCTGTCCAAGTGCCGGCTGCTGACGAGCAGCCGGCTCTAAACAACTAGGAGGACGGCCGCGTCGCCATGGAGATAGAAGCACCGCCCCCCGCGCAGCCTGCTGGGACGAAGGGCAGCCGGCCTGCAGAAGCGGAGGTGCCGGTAGCTGAGGGCGTGCTGGTGACAGGCCCGTAGCCGGCCCCCCAAGCTCCTGCCCGCCCGTGCCCTATGAGGACGGTCTCCGCGCCACGGCGGGTAGAGGCCGGCGGCGCCAGCTCGTCCACGCCGGAGAGCGATGCTACCAGCGTGGCGCCACCAGTCTGGACGCTCGGAGGCGGCGGTGCGCTGATTGTCACATTGCGAGACGTCCTCGACCGCTTCAACTCCCTGAGCGAGGTCGTGCAGACGGTGATGCGGGAGTTTGTGGCTACACGAACTTCTGTTCGGGTACGTTGACTCCGTGTTTTTTTGCTTTTATTCCTTCAATTTCTTCTCTGGGGGGCGCATCAGCGCACCCACTGAACTACAAGGTCCTTGCGGGCTAACTTGTGTCTTGTTGTAGGACTACCGCAACCTCCGGGTGGCCTCCTTCAACGCCCAGCGCCAGGAACTGGCGCAACTGCGAGCTGCCCTGGCAGACAGTCAGGGTGAGTGTTCCTCTCCTCCTTGAGGGGGTGGGTCAGCGCACCCGCTGGATGTAGTCCCCGAGTTCCGGGCCGGCTGCTGAGCAGGCGGCTTGGAACTCCAAGGTTATCTTTTTGCTGACGTTGATGTTCTTCTTCTTCCCTTGGCAGTGGTCGTGGCCAACCTCCGCAACCAGCTGGGCAAGGTCCAGTCAGAGCTCGACGCCAAGGAGCGGGAGCGCGATCTTGCCGCCCAGGATCGTGACCGCATGGCTAAGGAACTGGCAGACCAGGCGGCAACGCACAAGGCGGAGCTCGGGAAGCTATCGGACGCTGAGATGCTCCTTCGGGCAGAGTTCGAGACCGAGCGCTCGAACTGGCCGAGAAGGAAGCGACTCTACAAGACGGCTATGGGGCCATTGCAGACATGGTCGACGGTAAGATGCCTGCCCTTCTTTCTTGTGCTTGCCGTCTGTTACAGCCATCTCTCTTTCTTCTGATTCTTTATCTAGTTTTTGCAGAGTTCTTCCCGGGCCACTCTGTGGCCGCCAGCCAGGCCATCGAGGCCCAGCGTGACGAGAGGCGCAAGGCGGGATGGGTGATTGCACCCAACGCGCCCAGGACTCCGGCCGAACAGCTTCTTGCTGTCAAGGCGCGTCTCCAGCCGGCCAACCACCTGCTTTGCCGCCTGCAACGTGCTGGTGCTCATGTGCTGGCCGCCCTCTGGCCAGGCGTTCCAGTACTCCGCACTCCCAGTCAGACCGCCGACTGGTTGGAGGTGGTCGGCCACCACTTCGAGGCCTGGAAGGGCGCCGCAGCGAGGGCCGGTGCGCGGACCGCCCTGGAGTTTCCCAAGGGCTGGTACCCAGACCTGAATCTCGCCCAATTGAAGACCTTCCATGTGGAGCCTGAGCCTGAGCTGGCCTTGGTGCAAGAAGATCTTGCCAGATGTGTCGCCGCACTTGCTGAGTATGTCGACACCGCCATTTTCGTCCCAGAGTTGGATGAGAATGGTCATGTGGTGCCACCCAGCAACTTCGGGCTGGACTTGGCGGCATCGAAGGAGATGGACGAAGAGATCGCCTCCAGTGATGAAAACGAGGAGGAAGGAGAGAGCGACGAGGAGGCCAGCTCCTAGGAGGCGGATCCGTCTACTGGCCAACAGCCTGACCAAGCCTCAACAAGCGGACACGGCGGGGCGGCGCTGCCTGCTACAGGAGGCAGCAAGGCGGAGACCCGTCAGGCGGCTCCCCCAGCAGCCGGCTCCGTTGTGTCACCCGCTCCGCCTGCCGCGCCTTAGTTTTATTCTTGTATCGTTTGATTCCTGTTTCTTCTTAACACTTGGTAGGATTAGTCCGAACAATTCCACCCACTGGGTCTACTGTCAGAGATATTGACCACGGGTGTCCTCATCGACTACCCATGGTATTTTAAGACAATTCGGGGCCGCCTGTTACCCCCCTGCCGTCTGCTCATCGGGCCGCCTCCTAGGACAGCCTACCCTAGGAGCCGGCTGCCAGCAGGCGGCAGGGGCCCAAATAGGCGGCTGTCCCACAGCCAGCAGCTAGCAGACGGTCCCATGCCTCTCCCTCGGGATGCGTGATGGGGGACCACCGCGCAGCCAAGGCATGGCTACAGTTGAGCACGTCCTTAGAAAATCTATAAGGATGTGGCTACAGTAAATGTGTACCCTATGGCCGTCTCTTAAGTGGCATGTCACTGTAGCCACGTTGCCAGTGACCAAGCTTCGGTCAGAGGAAGCCACGATCCCACTACCCACAGACGGAGGGGCCAGCAGGCGGCTGGCCCCACCGGCCAGTGGGTAAGTCAAAAACAAGCCGCCCCTGGTAGACGGCCAGGGGAGGCAACCCGCCTGGTAGCGGACGGCTCACCCTACCCTAGGAATCTGAACCCCATCAAGATGAAAAGACATGACATGGTGGCAGTGTACGGCAGGAGACGGCGACACTGTAGCCACTTCCCTCCTGACGATGCTGCCGTCAGCAGAAGCACGCCTACAGTGAAAGGCAATCATGTGGGCCCGCAGGCGGCGGGCCCTAGTAGACAGGCGATGAGGCCGGCACCAGAAGACGCTGACAGCCGGGGGATACTCCGCCGAGATTACAATTGTACCCCTAGGGGGTAGACCTATATAAAACCCCCCAGGGTCCTCCATGAGGAGGGGTTGGAACGTTGAACTCTAGAAGGAAGAGAGACACGTAGAGAGAGAGAGAAAAAAAGCCTAGCTACCATCCCAATTCCCTAGAGCGAAGGTAGTGAGCTAGCCTTGCTCTTCTTCCTCCTCTAGACGACACAACTCAAGGAGCAATCTTGTAGCTACCTTAGTGACATTAGTCATGACGCGGAGTTCCCGCAGAGCAGGACTAGGGGTGTTATCTCCACGGAGAGCCCCGAACCTGGGTAAGATCCGTTAGCGTCCTAAGTTCCGCCTTATCCCGCTTCCAGGGCCCGGTGACGCTTTATTGTCCCCATGCATGATAAGCCACCCGTTGGCATATGTCGCCCCAAAACCCCGACATTTGGCGCCCACCGTGGGGCTTGGTGCACCGTCGTCCGGAGACACGTTCTGGACGGGAACTTTGTTCCTCCCTGGCGAGCACAGCCAGCCCGGCACGCCCGCAGGCGTGGATACCGGGATGCTTCGCGGCGTTGAGGCCGCATGCGCCGCGAGCGGACTCGCCGACCCTCTCAGCGGCGTCCACATTCATGACGAGCCCTCTCCGGCGGCAGAGCCAGTACCTCCGGAGAGCTGCCTCGTCGAGCTCCTCGACAAGCTCCACATGGTCGACGAGCGCGCCTCTGACGTGGAGTCAGTGGGCTCTTCTGACCCACCAGTAGACATGATCATCGACCTCGACATGGAGCACGTCGATTCCTTCCCCGAGCACGTGGTGATCATCGACGACCCCTCCCTGCTCTAGCGGGCGGCAGCACCGTCAGCACCATCACAGAGGTGCTCGCCACCAACCACGATGAGCCGTCCGGCGGGTCGGGCCAAGACCCGCTCCATGCCGCCCTAGAGAACCTCGTCGCAGCCGTTGCGGCGGGGGCAGACTATGCGGCGCTGGAGGCACGTCGCGTCTCGCTCCTCGACAGCACCAACAAGCTGACCGCTTCCCGACGCCTCACTGAAGCCTACCGCCGCGAGATGGATCGTGCCATAGGCGGCACGCCGGCTGCCGGCGAACCTAGCCGGGCTTGTGCCGTTCGCGATCGCGGCGGGGTGCTAGCAGACATGCTGGGGGCCCCGCGGCCTGTGTACCTCACTCCGTCGGAGAACCTAAGGGCTGCCCAGGCGGCAGTCGATGAGATGGGCCACTTGGAGGGAGACGAGCTTCGCTGCATGTCTCAGCGCGCCCGCGAGCTCCTCGACGCGGCTGCTGCGCAGCAGGAGGCCCGTCGCCGGGCATCAGAGGCCGGCGCGTAGGCAGATAGCCGCCCCATTCGGCGGGAGCAAGGAGCTACGTCCCGCTCTCCAACAGTCGGCGCCCCCAACCGGCGAGACTCAGAGCCGGCTACTAGCCGCAGCCGGCACACTCTCATCACCATCGAGCGCGACGAAGACGACCGCCCAAGGGTCGTAGAGCGGCAAGAGGAACACCCGCCTCCTCCTTGACGGGAGAGGCGTGTGTCTCCTCCGCTTGTTGACCACCACTCTCCGGCAGGCCGCTTGGGCCGCCGCGAGGGAGTTGGGGAGAACGACGCCCGCCACCGCCTTGACCGACTGGCTTGGTACCAGGCGGTCGAAGAAGAAGATGACCTCGGCCCGGCCTGTTTCGGCCCCCGCATCCGCAACGAGCCTTTCCCCAAGGTCTTCTCGCTCCCCAGGGATACCCCCAAGTACAATGGATCAGTGAAGCCAGAGAACTGGCTGGTGGATTACTCCATAGCCATCAGCATAGCGACCAGCAACAAGTGTGTTGCGGTGAAGTAGTGCCACTCATGCTCCAGGGCACGGCCCGGACGTGGCTGAACAGCCTCGAACCCAACAGCATCAACGGTTGGTTGGACTTCACCGATGCCTTCACTCGCAATTTCACCAGCACCTACAAGTGTCCTCCCAAGCCGCGCCAGCTCTCCCTATGTGTTCAAGGCCCAGATGAGTCAGCTCACGATTATCTGACGCGTTGGGCAGAGCTGTGAAACTCTTGCGAGGGAGTGCACGAGGTACAAGCCATCGAGTATTTCACGGCTGGGTGCAGAGAAGGCACCTTGCTCAAGCACAAACTCCTCTGCGACGAGCCTGCCACGCTAGACGAGCTGCTGAGCATAACAGACAAGTACGCCACCACTGACTCCTCCATGAAGACCGACAGGCGGGGCCGTCAGTCGCAGCCGGCGGCGTGAAGCGCCGGTCCTGTGCGGGGCCATCTGGCACCTAGCCCCGGAGGCTTCGGCTGTCGACCGCCGCCGCCAAGTGCCGGGAGGCGGCCGCCAAGGCGATCCTTCCTAAGCTCCCCAAGCCCAGGCCGGTCGTATTTGGGTAAGTACCTTGTTTTCTTCTTTTTCTTTCATGTTTTATCTCATTCTGCCGTCCCCAATTCGACTGACTTGCTGTCTTCCTTGGGATGTCCACGCAGCGCGCCGCTGTCCCTCTCGCTGCGCCAGTGGGCTCCATTGTGGGGAGCACTGATGTCCCCCATGCGCCCCGCCGAGTGGATCCCGCCGCCGCGATCCGGGAAGCAACGGAGAGAAACGCCCGTGAGGCGCGCGAGAAGCAGGAGGCTGCGGACCGTGAGCAGGTGGCAGCTGATGCTGCTGCCAGGGCGGAGGCCAAGGCAGCCACTAAGGCTCAGGCGGATGCCGCTGCCCGAGCCCAGGAGCAGGAGGCGGGCTCTTAGCAGCCGGCGGGCTGCATCATCCCCCAAGAGACGGGCTCTCTGGAGCCGTCTGTCCAAGTGCCGGCTGCTGACGAGCAGCCGGCTCTAAACAACGAGGGGGACGGCCGCGTCGCCAAGGAGACAGAAGCACCGCCCCCCGCGCCGCCTGCTGGGACGCAGGGCAGCCGGCCTGCAGGAGCGGAGGTGCCACCAGCTGAGGGGTGCTGGTGATAGGCCCGCAGCCGGCCCCCAAGCTCCTGCCCGCCCGCGCCCTGTGAGGGCGGTCTCCGCGCCGCGGCAAGTAGAGGCCGGCGGCGCCAGCTCCTCCACTCCGGAGAGCGATGCTACCATCGCGGCGCCACCAGGCTGGATGCCCGGAGGCGGCGGTACGCTGATTGTCGCGTCGCGAGACGTCCTCGACCGCTTCGACTCCTTGAGCGAGGTCGTGCAGACGGTGATGCGTGAGTTCTTGGCTACACGAACTTCTGTTCGGGTATGTTGACTCCATGTTTTTTGCTTTTATTCCTTCAATTTCTTCTGTGGGGGCGCATCAGCGCACCCACTGGGTGTAGTCCCCGAGTTCCGAGCCGGCTGCTGAGCAGGCGGCTTGGAACTCCAAGGTGTACCTTGCGGGCTAACTTGTGTCTTGCTGTAGGACTACCACAACCTCCGAGTGGCCTCCTTCAACGCCTAGCGCCAGGAACTAGCGCAACTGCGGGCTGTCCTGGCAGACAGTTAGGGTGAGTGTTCCTCTCCTCCTTGCGGGGGCGCGTCAGCGCACCCGCTGGGTGTAGTCCCCGAGTTCCGGGCCGGCTGCTGAGCAGGCGGCTTGGAACTCCAAGGTTATCATTTTGCTGACATTGATGTCCTTCTTCTTCCCTTGCCAGCGGTCGCGGTCAACCTCCGCAACCAGCTGGGCGAGGTCCAGTCAGAGCTCGCTGGCAAGGAGCGGGAGCGCGATCTTGCCGCCCAGGATCGTGACCGCCTGGCCAAGGAACTGGCAGACCAGGCAGGAACGCACAAGGAGGAGCTCGGGAAGCTGTCGGACGCCGAGATGCTCCTTCGGGCAGAGTTCGAGACCGAGCGCTCGAACTGGGCTGAGAAGGAAGCAAGACGGCTATGGGGCCATTGCAGACATGGTCGACGGTAAGATGCATGCCCTTCTTTCTTGTGCTTGCCGTCTGTTACAGCCATCTCTCTTTCTTCTGATTCTTTATCTAGTTCTCTCAGAGTTCTTCCCCGGGCCACTCTGTGGCCGCCAGCCAGGCCATCAAGGCCCAGCGTGACGAGAGGTGCAAGGCGGGCTGGGTGATTGCACCCAACGCGCCCAAGACTCCGGCCGAACAACTTCTTGCTGTTAAGGCGCGCCTCCAGCCGTCCCACCGCCTGCTTCACCGCCTGCAACGTGCTGGTGCAGAAGTGCTGGCCGCCCTTTGTCCAGGCGTTCCAGTAGTCCGCACTCCCAGCCGGACTGCCGACTGGTTGGAGGTGGCCGGCCACCGCTTCGAGGCCTGGAAGTGCGCCGCAGCGAGGGCTGGTGCGCGGACCGCCCTGGAGTTTGCCAAGGGTTGGTACCCAGACCTCGCCCAGTTGAAGACCTTCTGCATGGAGGCTGAGCCCGAGCTGGCTGCGATGCAAGGAGATCTTGCCAGACGCGCCGCCGCCCTTGCTGAGTATGCCGACACCGCCATTTTCGTCCCAGAGCTGGATGAGAATGGTCATGTGGTGCCACCCAGCAACTTCGGGCTCGACTTGGCAGCATCGGAGGAGCTAGACGAAGAGATCGCCTCCAATGATGAAGGCGAGGAGGAAGGAGACAGCGACGAGGAGGCCAGCTCCCAGGAGACGGATCCGTCTGCTGGCCAACAGCCTGACCAAGCCTCCACAAGCGGACCCGGCGGGGCGGCGCCGCCTGCTGCAGGAGGCAGCCAGGCCGAGACCCATCAGGCGGCTCCCCCAGCAGCTGGCTCCGTTGTGTCACCCGCTCCGCCTGCTGCGCCTTAGTCGTTATTATTGTATCGTTTGATTCCTATTTTTTCTTAACACTTGGTAGGATTAGTCCGAACAATTCCACCCACTAGGTGTATTAGTAAGCTACTGCTGGAAGGCTGTCCTTGAGGCCTTTTTGCTATAGATATTTTTAATGCTGCATGTGTTAATGCAATCGGCCGGGTTCTAGGATTTAGCACCGACCCTTGTTCCTTAGAGCGATTTTCTTTTGCTGTCTCCTTTAACTGCTGTCCTACCAGCCATACAGCCACTCTGTGGTTCTGCAGCTGGGTCAGGTACTTAGCTGTTTTCCGGATGGGCAAGTATCCCGCCCTCTGGTAGGCGGCGTAGCTAGGCCAGAAGCCAGCTGGCCGGCTGCGTAACAGCCGGCTAATTTGTATGAAGGGCCGTCTTGCCCTATGTTTATTTTCCTTAGCCATTTCATGTGGGCACCGCTTCTTGCCTTTAACTCCTGCCAGTCGGACAGCCGCGTTCTGCGAGTCTGTGACTGAAGGCGGGAGAGGGCTTGGATGCCATCACATTACTTGTCCGACTGTTTTAAGGAAAAGTTTTAAACATAGGGCTTGGCGGCCAGTCCCCGGGCCGTCTGCTAGGCTCCGGTGCCGGACAAAGGAATGAATAACACTCATTCACAAGCATAAATCTTATCATATAGATAAAGGGTTGGGCAGTCCCCGGGAACTCCTCGAGGGTCCCATTGGTTCTCAAAATAAAGTAGATGGCGCGACTGTTGGAAATATGCCCTAGAGGCAATAATAAATTGGTTATTATTATATTTCCTTGTTCACGATAATCGTTTATTATCCATGCTAGAATTGTATTGATAGGAAACTCAGATACATGTGTGGATACATAGACAAACACCATGTCCCTAGTGAGCCTCTAGATGACTAGCTCGTTGATCAATAGATGGTTACGGTTTCCTGACCATGGACATTGGATGTCGTTGATAACGGGATCACATCATTAGGAGAATGATGTTATGGACAAGACCCAATCCTAAGCCTAGCACAGATCGTGTAGTTCGTATGCTAAAGCTTTTCTATATGTCAGGTATATTTTCCTTAGACCATGAGATTGTGCAACTCCCGGATACCGTAGGAATGCTTTGGGTGTACCAAACGTCACAACGTAACTGGGTGGCTATAAAGGTGCACTACAGGTATCTCCGAAAGTGTCTGTTGGGTTGGCACGAATCGAGACTGGGATTTGTCACTCCGTATGACGGAGAGGTATCTCTGGGCCCACTCGGTAGGACATCATCATAATGTGCACAATATGTGATCAAGGAGTTGATCACGGGATGATGTGTTACGGAACGAGTAAAGAGACTTGCCGGTAACGAGATTGAGCAAGGTATCGGTATACCGACGATCGAATCTCGGGCAAGTGCTATACCGATAGACAAAGGGAATCGTATACGGGATTAATTGAATCCTTGACATCGTGGTTCATCCGATGAGATCATCGTGGAACATGTGGGAGCCAACATGGGTATCCAGATCCCGCTGTTGGTTATTGGCCGGAGAGTTGTCTCGGTCATGTCTACATGGTTCCCGAGCCCGTAGGGTCTACACACTTAAGGTTCGATGACGCTAGGGTTATAGGGAAAGTATGTACGCGGTTACCGAATGTTGTTCGGAGTCCCGGATGAGATCCCGGACGTCACGAGGAGTTCCGGAATGGTCCGGAGGTAAAGATTCATATATGGGAAGTCCCGTTTTGGTCACCGGAAAAGTTTCGGGCGCTATCGGTAGCGTACCGGGACCACCGGGAGGGTCCCGGGGGTCCACCGGGTGGGGCCACCAGCCCCAGAAGGCTGCGTGGGCCAAGTGCGGGAGGGGACCAGCCCCAGGTGGGCTGGTGCGCCCCCCACCAAGGCCCAAGGCGCATGGAGAGTGGGAGGGGGGCATACCCTAGGTCCAGATGGGCCTTAAGGCCCACCCTAGGGCGCCCCCTCTCTCTCCCCCCCTTGGCCGCACCCTAGATGGGTTTTGGGGGCTGCCGCCACCCCTAGGGAGGGAACCCTAGATGGGGGCGCAGCCCCTCCCCTTCCCCTATATATAGTGGGGGTTTTGGGGCTGCTAGACACACGAGAACGTCTCCCTCTTGGCGCAGCCCTACCCCTCTCCCTCCTCGTCTCTTGCAGTGCTTGGCGAAGCCCTGCTGGAGTCCCGCGCTCCTCCACCACCACCACGTCGTCGTGCTGCTGTTGGATGGAGTCTTCCCCAACCTCTCCCTCTCTCCTTGCTGGATCAAGGCGTGGGAGACGTCACCGGGCTGCACGTGTGTTGAACGCGGAGGCGCCGTTGTTCGGCGCTTAGATCAGAATCAACCGCGATCTGAATC
The DNA here is from genome assembly GCA_902687465.1 of Secale cereale. Taxonomy (NCBI): domain Eukaryota; kingdom Viridiplantae; phylum Streptophyta; class Magnoliopsida; order Poales; family Poaceae; genus Secale; species Secale cereale. The sequence continues at coordinate 626,791,843 of LR738710.1, read as the reverse complement.
GCAGCGAGTACGACTCCTTCATCCACGTTCTTGCAATGCTTCCGCATCGCGATCTACAAGGGTATGTAGATCCACTCTCCTTTATGCTCGTTGCTAGATTACTCCATAGATAGATCTTGGTGACGCGTAGGAAAATTTTTGATTTTCTGCTACGATCCCCAACAGTGGCATCATGAGCTAGGTCTATGCGTAGTATCTTGCACGAGTAGAACACAAAGTAGTTGTGGGCGTAGATCATGTCAATTTACTTGCCGTTACTAGTCTTATCTTGATTCGACGGCATCGTGGGATGAAGCGGTCCGGACCGACCTTACACGTACTCTTACGTGAGACAGGTTCCACCGACTGACATGCACTAGTTGCATAAGGTGGCTAGCGGGTGTCTGTCTCTCCCACTTTAGTCGGATCGGATTCGATGAAAAGGGTCCTTATGAAGGGTAAATAGAAATTGGCATATCACGTTGTGGTTTTGACGTAGGTAAGAAACGTTCTTGCTAGAAACCTATAGCAGCCACGTAAAAACTTGCAACAACAATTAGAGGACGTCTAACTTGTTCTTGCAGCATGTGCCGTGTGATGTGATATGGCCAAAAGGATGTGATGAATGATATATGTGTGATGTATGAGATTGATCATGTTCTTGTAATAGGAATCACGACTTGCATGTCGATGAGAATGACAACCGGCAGGAGCCATAGGAGTTGTCTTATTTATTGTATGACCTGCGTGTCACTGAATAACGCCATGTAATTACTTTACTTTATTGCTAAACGTTAGCCATAGTAGTAGAAGTAATGTTTGGCGAGACGACTTCATGAAGACACGATGATGGAGATCATGATGATGGAGATCAGGGTGTCATGCCGGTGACGATGATTATCATGGAGCCCCGAAGATGAAGATCAAAGGAGCAAGATGATATTGGCCATATCATGTCACTATTTGATTGCATGTGATGTTTATCATGTTTTACATCTTATTTGCTTAGAACGACGGTAGTGAATAAGATGATCTCTCACTAAAATTTCAAGAATTGTATTCCCCCTAACTGTGCACCGTTGCTAAGGTTCGTTGTTCCGAAGCACCACGTGATGATCGGGTGTGATAAGTTCTAACGTTCGCATACAACGGGTGTAAGCCAGATTTACACACGCGATACACTTAGGGTTGACTTGACGAGCCTAGCATGTACAGACATGGCCTCGGAACACGGAAGACCGAAAGGTCGAACATGAGTCGTATAGAAGATACGATCAACATGAAGATGTTCACCGTTGATGACTAGTCCGTCTCACGTGATGATCGGACACGGCCTAGTCGATTCGGATCATGTATCACTTAGATGACTAGAGAGATGTCTATCTGAGTGGGAGTTCATTAGATGAACTTCATTGTCATGAACACTAGTCTAAGTTGTCTTCGCAAATTATGTTGTAGACCAATAACTGCGTTGTAGCTCCCTGTTTAATACGATCCTAGAGAAAGACTAAGTTGAAAGATATTGTAAGCAAGGATGCGGACTGGGTCCGTAGTCCGAGGAGTGTCCTCACTGCTGCACAGAAAGCTTACGTCTTTGATGCACCACTCGATGTGCAAACCCCTACAACGTTGTCTGTGGATGTTGTGAACACCTGAGAGACACGTCCTGATGACTACTTGATAGTTTAGTGCACCATACTTTACGGCTTAGAATCGGGATTCCAATGACGTTTTGAACGCCATGGAACATATGAGATGTTCTAAGAGCTGAAATTGGGATTTCAGGCTCATGCCCGTGTTGAGAGGTATGATACCTCTGACAAGTTCCTTTGCCAAAAAGATGGTGGAGAATAGCTCAACTAGTGAGCGTGTGCTCAGAATGTCTGGGTACTAAAATCACTTGAACCAAGTGGGAGTTAATCTCCCAGGTGAGATAATGGTTGACAGAATTCTCTAGACACTATCACCAAGCTACTAGAACTTCGTGATGAACTATGACATGCAAAGGATGGAGATGATCCCCGAGCTATTAGCGGTTCTTAAGACCGCGAAAGTAGAAATCAAGAAGGAGCATCAAGTGTTGATGGTTTAACAAGACCACTGGTTTCAAAAGGGGTAAGGGCTAGAAGGGAAACTTCATGAATGGCAAACCTGTTGTCGCTCTGATGAAGGAACCCATGGTTGAACCCAAACCTCGAGACTAAGTGCTTCTATTGTAAGGGGAACGGTCACATGGTAGCGGAACCACCCCAAATACATGGTAGATATGATAGCTGGCAACTTCAACAAAGTATATTTGATATACGTGTTATTGATGTGTACCTTAGTAGTACTCCTTGTAGCACCTGGGTATTGGATACCGGTTCAGTTGCTATTATTAGTGACTTGAAGCAAAAGCTACGGACTGAACGGAGACTAGCTAAGGGCGAGGTGACGATGTGTGTTGGAAGTGTTTCCAAGGTTGATAAGATCACCATCGCACACTCCCTCTATTTTCGAGATTAGTGTTGAACTTAGATAAATGTTATCGGGTGTCTACGTTGAGCATGAATATGATTAGATCATGTTCATTGCAATACGGTTATTCATTTAAGTCAGAGAATAATGGTTATTCTGTTTACATGAATAATACCTTTATGGTCATGCACCCAATGGTTTGTTGAATCTCGATCATTGTAATACACATGATGATAATATTAATGCCAAAAGATGTAGAGTTAACAATGATAGTACCACTTTCTTGTGGCACTGCCGCTTAGGTCATTTTGGCATAAAATGCATGAAGAAACTCCATGCTGATGGATGTTTTGAGTCACTTGATTTTGAATCGCTTGACACATGCGAGCCATGCCTCATGGGCAGGATGACTGAGATCCTGTTTTCAGGTACAATGAAACGGGCAAGTGACTTGTTGGAAATCATACATGCTGATGTATGTGATCCAATGAGAATTAAGGCGTGTGGTGGATATCGTTATTTTCTCATCTTCACTGACGATTTGAGTAGATATGGTATATTTACTTAATGAAGCAAAAGTCTGAAACGTTTGAAAGGTTCAAAAATTTCAGAGTGAAGATTAAGAATCATCATAACAAGAAGATCATGTTCCTACGATCTGATCAAGGGGATATTATCTGAATTATGAGTTTGGCAATCACTTAAGACATTGTGGAATTGTTTCGCAGTTGAAGCCCCCTGGAACACCACAGCGTAATGGTGTGTCCGGACATCGTAATCGAACCTTATGAGATATGGTGCGATCTATGGTGTATCTTACCGATCTACCGCTATTATTTTGAGGTTATGCATTAGAGACAGCTGCATTCACTTTATATATGGCACCATCTAAGTCCGTTGAGACAACGCCATATGAACTAAGGTTTGGCAAGAAACCAAAGTTGTCGTTTCTCAGTGTTTGGGGCTGCGATGCTTACGGCTTCAGCCGGAAAAAGCTCGAACCCAAAGCGGACAAATACATCTTCATAGGATACCCAAAGGTAACAGTTGGGTATACCTCCTATCTCAGATCCAAGGGCAAAAAATGTTTGTCCCTAAGAATGGGTCCTTTCTCGAGAAGGAGTTTCTCTCGAAAGAATTGAGTGGGAGGAAGATAGAACTTGATGAGGTTGTCGAACCCTCACTTCAACCGGAGAGTAGTGCAACACAGAAAGATGTTTCTGTGGAATCTACGACAGTTGAAGAGGAAACTAATGATAGTGATCATGAAGCTCCAGATCAAGTTGCTATCGAACCTCGTAGGTCGACAAGGATATGTACTACTCCTGAGTGGTACGGTGATCCTGTCTTAGAGGTCATGTTGTTGGACAACGATGAACCTACGAACTATGGAGAAGCGATGGTGGGCCCATATTCCGACAAATGGTTAGAAGCCGATAAATCCGAGATAGGATCCATGTATCAAAACAAAGTATGGACTTTGGTGGACTTGCCCTATGATCGGCAAGCCATTGAGACAAATGGATCTTTAAGACTAAGACGGACGTGGACGGTAATGTCACCGTCTATGAAGCTCGACTTCTGGCGAAGAGTTTTCCACAAGTTCAAGGAGTTGACTACGATGAGATTTTCTCACCCGTAGCGATGCTTAAATCCGTCGGAATCATGTTAGCATTAGCTGCATTTATGAAATCTGGCAGATGGATGACAAAACAAGTTTCCTTACCAGTTTTCGTAAGAAAAGGTTGTATATGATACAATCAGAAAGGTTTTGTCGATCCTAAGGATGCTAAAAGATATGCTAGCTCCAGCGATCCTTCTATGGACTAGAGCAAGCATCTCGGAGTCGGAATATATGCTTTGATGGAGTGATCAAAGTTTTTGGGTATACAAAGTTTGTTAGAAACTTGTATTTGCAATAAAGTGAGTGGGAGCACTACAACATTTCTGATAAGTGTATGTGAATGACATATGATTGATCCGAAATGATGTAGAATTTCTGGAAAGCATAAAGGGTTGTTTGAAATGAGTTTTTCAAAGGAAGACCTAGATAAAGCTGCTTACATATTGGGCATCAAGATCTATACAGATAGATCAAGACGCCTGATGATACTTTCAAAAGGAACACACACCTTTGACATGATTTTGAAGGAATTCAAAATAGATCAGTCAAAGAAGGAGTTCTTGCCTGAATTGTAAGGTGTGAAGTTGAGTAAGACTCAAAACTTGACCACGGCAGAAGGAAGAGGAAGGACGAAGGTCGTCCCCTATGCTTTTGTCATAGGCTCTATACGGTATGCCATGATGAGTACCGCACCTGATGTGTGCCTTGCCACACGTCTGGCAAGAGGGTACAAAGGTGATCCAGGAGTGGATCACTAGATAGTGGTCAAAATTATCCTTAGAGGAATAAGGAAATGTTTCTCGGTTATGGAGGTGATAAAGAGTTCGACGTAAAGAGTCACGTCGATACAAGCTTTACACCTATCCGGATAACTCGGGGTAGAGATACCGAATACGTATAATGGAGCAACAGTTTGGAATAGCTCCAAGTGGAACGTGGTAGCAGCATCTATGAGATGACATAAAATTTTGCGAAGTACATAGGGATCTGAATGTTGCAGACCCGTTGACTACAACCTCTCTCACAAGCATAACATGATCAAACCCAGAACTCATTGAGTATTAATCACATATTGATGTGAACTAGATTACTGACTCTAGTAAACTCTTTTGATGTTGGTCACATGGCGATGTGACCTGTGAGTGTTAATCACATGGTGATATGAACTAGATTATTGACTCTAGTGCAAGTGGGAGACTGTTGGAAATATGCCCTAGAGGCAATAATAAATTGGTTATTATTATATTTCCTTGTTCACGATAATCGTTTATTATCCATGCTAGAATTGTATTGATAGGAAACTCAGATACATGTGTGGATACATAGACAAACACCATGTCCCTAGTGAGCCTCTAGATGACTAGCTCGTTGATCAATAGATGGTTACGGTTTCCTGACCATGGACATTGGATGTCGTTGATAACGGGATCACATCATTAGGAGAATGATGTGATGGACAAGACCCAATCCTAAGCCTAGCACATATCGTGTAGTTCGTATGCTAAAGCTTTTCTATATGTCAGGTATATTTTCCTTAGACCATGAGATTGTGCAACTCCCGGATACCGTAGGAATGCTTTGGGTGTACCAAACATCATAACGTAACTGGGTGGCTATAAAGGTGCACTACAGGTATCTCCGAAAGTGTCTGTTGGGTTGGCACGAATCGAGACTGGGATTTGTCACTCCGTATGACGGAGAGGTATCTCTGGGCCCACTCGGTAGGACATCATCATAATGTGCACAATATGTGATCAAGGAGTTGATCATGGGATGATGTGTTACGGAATGAGTAAAGAGACTTGCCGGTAACGAGATTGAGCAAGGTATCGGTATACCGACGATCGAATCTCGGGCAAGTGCTATACCGATAGACAAAGGGAATCGTATACGGGATTAATTGAATCCTTGACATCGTGGTTCATCCGATGAGATCATCGTGGAACATGTGGGAGCCAACATGGGTATCCAGATCCCGCTGTTGGTTATTGGCCGGAGAGTTGTCTCGGTCATGTCTACATGGTTCCCGAGCCCGTAGGGTCTACACACTTAAGGTTCGATGACGCTAGGGTTATAGGGAAAGTATGTACGCGGTTACCGAATGTTGTTCGGAGTCCCGGATGAGATCCCGGATGTCACGAGGAGTTCCGGAATGGTCCGGAGGTAAAGATTCATATATGGGAAGTCCCGTTTTGGTCACCGGAAAAGTTTCGGGCGCTATCGGTAGCGTACCGGGACCACCGGGAGGGTCCCGGGGGTCCACCGGGTGGGGCCACCAGCCCCAGAAGGCTGCGTGGGCCAAGTGTGGGAGGGGACCAGCCCCAGGTGGGCTGGTGCGCCCCCCCACCAAGGCCCAAGGCGCATGGAGAGTGGGAGGGGGGCAAACCCTAGGTCCAGATGGGCCTTAAGGCCCACCCTAGGGCGCCCCCTCTCTCTCCCCCCCTTGGCCGCACCCTAGATGGGTTTTGGGGGCTGCCGCCACCCCTAGGGAGGGAACCCTAGATGGGGGCGCAGCCCCTCCCCTTCCCCTATATATAGTGGGGGTTTTGGGGCTGCTAGACACACGAGAACGTCTCCCTCTTGGCGCAGCCCTACCCCTCTCCCTCCTCGTCTCTTGCAGTGCTTGGCGAAGCCCTGCTGGAGTCCCGCGCTCCTCCACCACCACCACGCCGTCGTGCTGCTGTTGGATGGAGTCTTCCCCAACCTCTCCCTCTCTCCTTGCTGGATCAAGGCGTGGGAGACGTCACCGGGCTGCACGTGTGTTGAACGCGGAGGCGCCGTTGTTCGGCGCTTAGATCGGAATCAACCGCGATCTGAATCGCAGCGAGTACGACTCCTTCATCCACGTTCTTGCAACACTTCCGCATCGTGATCTACAAGGGTATGTAGATCCACTCTCCTTTATGCTCGTTGCTAGATTACTCCATAGATAGATCTTGGTGACGCGTAGGAAAATTTTTGATTTTCTGCTACGATCCCCAACAGCGACACATACTGTCTTTTAGCTATAAAAGCGACGAAGTGGGTTTGCGTTCCACGGGCGCTCCGACTCCTTGCCCGAGTCGTCTCTCTTGCGCGCTCTTGGCTTCTGGGCATCGATGAGGTAGTAGGCATCGTTTCCTAGTACCTTGCTGATGATGAACGGTCCTTCCCAAGGAGCCGAGAGCTTGTGATGTCCGGCTGTTTGCTGGATTAGCCGGAGCACAAGGTCCCCCTCACGGAAGGAGCGTGCCCTGACTCGCCGGCTATGATAGCGATGGAGACCCTGCTGATAGATGGTGGAGCGGCTGAGTGCTACCAGCCGAGCCTCCTCCAGCAGGTCCACGCCATCTTCTCGTGCTTCTTTGGCTTCAGCTTCTGTGTACATGGTGACGCGAGGCGAGTCAAACTCAACATCTGTTGGGATGACGGCCTCGGCCCCGTAAACGAGGAAGAAAGGAGTGAAGCCGGTTGACTTGTTCGGAGTTGTTCTAAGGCTCCAGAGAACAGACGGCAGCTCTTCAATCCAGCAGCCGGCTGATCATTCCAAGGGTTCGACCAGTCGGGGCTTGATGCCAGACAGGATAAGGCCGTTGGTGCGCTCAACTTGGCCGTTGGACTGTGGCTGACCAATGGACGCTAGGTCCAGTCGGATGCCCTGTGTTGCACAGAAATGGGCTAATGCGCCTTTGGCAAAATTTGTGCCGTTGTCGGTGATGATGTTGTGCGGTATGCCATAACGGACTGTGATGTCTATGATGAATGTCACGGCAGTTGGGCCGTTGAGTTTATTGATTGGCTTTGCTTCGATCCACTTGGTGAATTTGTCCACTGCCACGAGTAAATGCGTCAAGCCGCCTCAGGCTGTCTTGAAGGGGCCCACCATATCCAGCCCCCAGACGGCAAATGGCCAAGTGATCGGAATGGTCTTGAGTGCAGAAGCCGGCAAGTGTTGCTTGGAACTAAAGCGCTGGCAGCCATTGCACTTTTTTTACCAAGCCTTTGGCGTCATCCAAAGCAGTCGGCCAGAAGAAACCATTGCGGAAGGCTTTGGCAACGAGAGATCTTGAGGCCGCGTGATGGCCACATTCCCCTTGATGAATGTCCTTCAGAATACCCAGACCCTTTTCTGCTTCCACGCAGCGCTGGAAGACGCGTGTTGCACTTCTTTTGACAAGCTCTCTGTTGACTATTATGTATCCTGAAGCTCGGCGTTGAACTTGCCATGCCAAAGTTTCGTCTGCTGGCAGCTCTCATCTGAGCAGGAAGCTGAGGATTGGCTGTGCCCAAGGCGGCACTGAGACTCCCATTGTTTCTACCAAAGAGACTAGGGCGGTTGGGTTGGGAGGCAGAGGGCTGGAACTAGCTGTCTGTTGTGCTTCTGAAGTCCCCGGGCCGGCTGCAGCAGTCCCCGGGCCGTCTGCTAGAGCTGGCACTTCTTGGCCGCCTGCTGGAGCAGTCCCCGGGCCAGGAACCGGTGGAGCGACTGCTGGACCGTCTGCTGGAGTTGGAGTATCAAGGCCGCCTGCTGGAGCAGTCTTCGGGCCGACTGCTGAAGTTGCCGGGCCGTCTGCTCCAGGATCGGCTGGTATGAAGATTGACTCCGATTCTCGTGAAGGCTTGATAGACGGCATGCGCAGGCATTGGAGGGACATGTCGGCTGGTATTGATTGGCGTGTGGAGCCGATTCGTGCCAAGGTGTCGACTTGCATGTTGTCGGCTCATGGCAAGTGGAGGAACTCGCAACCGTCAAATGCCCACTGATCTGCTGGACAAGGAAACGATGACTTGCCATGTTTGCGTCCTTGGTGTCCCAGTCCCCAGACGACTGTTGGACAACCAAGTCTGAGTCACCATAGCACAGCACCCGACGGATACCAATCTCTTTGTCCATCCGGAGCCCGTGGATGAGTGCGTCATACTCGGCCACATTGTTAGAGGCGGCAAAGTGGATTTGCAGGGTGTACTTGAGCTTGTCGCCCTTGGGAGAGGTGAGGACGACGCTGGCTCCTAAGCCAGTGCGCATCTTTGACCCGTGAAAGTGCATCCGCCAATGGGTTGAGTCTGGAGCAGGCGGCAGGTACTGGGTCTCGGCCTAGTCGACGAGGAAGTCGGCCAATGCTTGCGATTTGATGGTGGTGCGGGGCTGGTAGAAGATGGTGAAGAGGGCAGCTCAATGGCCCACTTGGCCACTCTTCCCGAAGCATCTCTGTTGCCCATGATCTCAGCACGCGGGCCCGTGCAAACGACCGTGATCGGGTGCTCTTGGAAGTATTGCTTGAGTTTCTTGGTGGTGAAGTACACGCCATAGCACATCTTGTGGTAATGGGGGTAGTTCTGCTTGGAGACTGACAACACCTCGCTCAAATAGTAGACTGGCCTTTGGATGGGCAAGGCTCTGCCGTCTTCTGGGCGCTTGACCACAATGACCGTGCTGACCACCCGGCTGGTGGCGGCTATGTAAAGGAACATGGGTTCCTTGTCTGTTGGCGCCGACAGGACAGGTGGGGAGGACAGCAGTTTCTTGAGCTGCTGGAAGGCTTCATCCGCCTTGTCGTTCCATTCGAAGCAAGTGGTTTTCTTCATCAATTGGTGCATGGGGAGTGCCTTCTCTCCCAGCCGGCTGATGAAACGGCTGAGGGATTCCAGGCACCCTGTGAATTTCTAGACATCTCGCACCCGAGTTGGCCGCTCCATTCTCTTAATGGCCTTGATCTTTGCAGGGTTGCACTCGATGACGCGTTCAGATACCAGGAAACCAAGGAGCTGGCCTACTGGTACCCCGAAGACGCATTTCTCCGGGTTTAGCTTAATCTGGAAGTGGCGCAAGTTTTCAAATGTCTCTTGGAGATCCTCCAAAAGAGTTCCTCTCTTCTCCGTCTTCACCACGATATCATCCACGTAAACGTGGGTGTTTCTGCCATGTTGCTTGAGGAGACACTTCTACATGCAACGCTGAAAAGTGGAGCCGGCATTTCTCATGCCGAACGTCATGGTTAGGTAGCAAAAGGCCCCAAATGGCGTGAGGAAGGCGGTCTTCAGACGGTCAGCCGGACTGAGTTTGATCTGGTGGTACCCGGAATAAGCATCAAGGAATGACAACAGCTCGCATCCGGCTGTGGAGTCAATCACTTGATCTATTCGCGGCAGGGCAAACGGATGTTTAGGACAGGCGTTGTTGAGGCTAGTGTAATTAATACACGTGCACCATTTGTTGTTCTTCTTCAGCACTAGGACTGGGTGTGCGAGCCACTCTGGTTAGAAAACTTCCATAATGAAGCCGGCTGCTAGCAGGCGGGCGACCTCTTCCCCAACAACTCTTCTTTTCTCTTCTGACAGGCGGTGGAGCGGCTGCCTGACAGGCTTTGCATCTTTTCTCACATGTAGCTTGTGCTCGGCAAAATCCGTCGGGACACCCGGCATGTCCTTGGGGGACCATGCAAAGATGTCCCGATTCTCACGGAGGAAATCGACGAGCTCGCTTTCCTATTTGTTGTCTAGGTTTGACCCTATGACAGCAAATCGCTCTGGGTGAGATGGGTCCAAGGCAATCTTCTTTGTCTCCTTGGCCGACTGGAACGAGCCTTGTGGCTCTGCCTCCCTGGGGTTGGCTGGTATGGCTGGCTGCTCGCCAGCCATTGCCACCAGCCGTTCCAGGCGGCGCTTTTCTTCAGCCACGACAAGGGACTCGTCCAGACGGCTGCTGGCAGTTGCACACGCGATGGACTTCTCATAGTCCCCGGCTATGGTGATTATTCCCTTGGGGCCCGACATCTTCATCTTGAGGTAGGCATAATGGGGTACCGCCATGAATTTTGCAAGAGCAGGCCGGCCCAAGATCACGTGACAGGGACTTTCTAGGTTCACCACTTCAGACCAGACTGGCTCCCTCCGGAAATGCTTCTTGTCACCAAACATGACATCAATCTTGGCCTTGCCGATTGGTGAGCAAGAGAGGCCTGGCACAATGCCGTGGAACACAGTTCTGGTAGGCTGAAGCTGTTTTTCTTTGATGCCCAACTTCTCCATGGTGTTACGGTACATGATGTTGATGCTGCTGCCGCCGTCTACCAGCACTCGGGGGAAACAACAGGCCCGCCTGTCGGTGGAGAGAGTTGCATCCAGAACCAAGGCATAGGCCCCTGGTGAAGGCAGGACAGCCGAGTGATCTTCACGGCTCTAGCTGACGGGCCTCTCAGACCAGTGCATGAATTCTGGGGCTTCGATGGCAATGGTGTTGACTTCTCTGCGCTGCTGGCGCCGGCTATGCCTATCGTCTGCTTGGCTTGTCAAGATGACATAGGCTCTGTTTTTCTCTGGGAATACGTCCTGGACTTGGCCGCCCGGACGAGCAGCCGGTGGATTGGGAGGCGGGGCCGCCTGCCCAGCAGGCGGCGGTGGCAGAGCTTCTCCTCTAGCAATCCATGTGAGCCAATGACAATTTCGTGTGGTGTGATTGGAAGGCTTCGCGCCACTATGGAACTTGCAGGGGGCGTCTAGGGCTTGGTCGAAGGAGAAAGCCGGCTGCGAGGCCGGCTTGCCGCCCTTTTGCTGCTTGGGTCCTGCTTGTGCCTCTGGCTGCTGGCCATCAACTGCTGCCACCAGCCGACTGTTGGTAGCCGGCACGTGGGTCTTGCGTTTGTGGTCGTTCGACTGCTGGCGTCGGCTAGACTCTTGAGCCGGCGTTTTGGGAGTTGGGGGAGTCATTTTCCCAGAAGCGTCTACTTGCAGCTCGGTCTTCATGGAGGAGTCAGCGGTGGCGTACTTGTATGCTATCCTCAGCTGCTTGTCCAACATGGCAGGCTCGTCGCAGAGGAGTTTGTGCTTGAGCAAGGTGCCTTCTCTGCACCCGGCTGTGAAATACTTGATGGCTTGTACCTCATGCACTCCCTCGCAAGAGTTTCGCAGCTCTGCCCAACGCGTCAGATAATCGCGGGCAGACTCATCTGGGCCTTGAACACATAGGGAGAGCTGGCGCGGCTTGGGAGGATGCTTGTAGGTGCTGGTGAAGTTGCGAGTGAAGGCGTCGGTGAAGTCCAACCAGCCGTTGATGTTGTTGGGTTTGAGGCTGTTCAGCCACGTCCGGGCCATGCCCTGGAGCATGAGTGGCACGTACTTCACCGCAACATGCCTGTTGCCGGTCAATATCCTGACGGTTGTGGAGTAATCCACCAGCCAGTCCTCTGGCTTCACTGCTCCGTTGTACTTGGGGGTATCTCTGGGGAGCGAGAAGCCCTTGGGAAAATGCTCATTGCGGATGCCGGGGCCGAAACAGGCCGGGCCGAGGTCATTTTCTTCTTCGACCGCCTGGGACCGAGCGAGTCGGTCAAGGCGGTGGCGGGCGTCCTTCTCCCCAACTCCCTCGCGGCGGCCCAAGCGGTCTGCCAAAGAGGGATGGTCAACAGGCGGAGGAGACACACGCCTCTCCCGTCAAGGAGGAGGCGGGTGTTCCTCTCGCCACTCTACGGCCCTTGGGCGGCCGTCTTCGTCGCGCTCGATGGTGATGTGAGTCTGCCGGCTGCGGCTAGCAGCCGGCTCTGAGTCTCGCCGGTTGGGGCGCCGACTGTTGGAGAGCGGGACGTAGCTCCTTGCTCCCGCCGAAGGGGTGGTTATCTGCCTGTGCGCCGGCCTCTGATGCCCGGCGAGAGGCCTCCTACTACGCAGCAGCCGCGTCGAGGAGCTGGCGGGCGCGCTGAGTCATGCAGCGAAGCTCGTCTCCCTCCAAGTGGCCCATCTCATCGACTGCCGCCTGGGAAGCCCTTAGGTTCTCCGACGGAGTGAGGTACACAGGCCGCGGGGCCCCCAGCATGTCTGCTAGCACCCCGCCGCGATCGCGAATGGCACCAGCCCGGCTAGGTTCACCGGCAGCCGGCGTGCCGCCTATGGCACGGTCCATCTCGCGGCTGTAGGCTTCAGTGAGGCGTTGGGAAGCGGCCAGCTTGTTGGCGCTGTCGAGGAGCGAGACGCGAAGTGCCTCCAGCGCCGCGCCGTCTGTCCCCGCCGCAACGGGTGCGACGAGGTTCTGTAGGGCGGCCTGGAGCTGGTCTTGGCCCGACCCGCCGGATGGCTCATAGTGGTTGGTGCTGAGCACCTCCGTGACGGTGCTGACGGTGCTGCTGCCCGCTAGAGCAGGGAGGGGGTCGTCGATGATCACCACGTGCTCGGGGAAGGAATCGACGTGCTCCGCGTCGAGGTCGATCATCATGTCTACTGGTGGGTCAGAAGAGCCCACTGATTCCATGTCAGAGGCGCGCTCGTCGATGATGTGGAGCTTGTCGAGGAGCTCGACGAGGCAGCTCTCCGGAGCTACTGGCTTTGCCGCCGGAGAGGGCTCGTCATGAATGTGGATGCCGCCGAGAAGGTCGGCGAGTCCGCTCGCTGTGCATGCGGCCTCAACGCCGCGAAGCATCCCGGTATCCACGCCTGCGGGCGTGCCGGGCTTGCTGTGCTCGCCAGGGCGGAACAAAGTTCCCGTCCAGAACGTGTCTCCGGACGACGGTGCACCAAGCCCCACGGTGGGCGCCAAATGTCGGGGTTTTGGGGCGACATATGCCAACGGGTGACTTATCATGCATGGGGACAATAAAGCATCGCCGGGTCCTGGAAGCGGGATAAGGCAGAACTTAGGACGCCTACAGTTCTTACCCAGGTTCGGGGCTCTCCATGGAGATAACACCCCTAGTCCTGCTCTGCGGGGACTCCGCGTCATGACTAATGTCACTAGGGAAGCTACAAGGTTGCTCCTTTAGCTGTGTCGTCTAGAGGAGGAAGAAGAGCAAGGCTAGCTCACTACCTTCGCTCTAGGGAATTGGGATGGTAGCTAGTGTTTTTTTCTCTCTCTCTCTCTCTACATGTCTCTCTTCCTTCTAGAGTTCAACGTTCCAACCCCTCCTCATGGAGGACCCTGGGGGGTTTATATAGGCCTAACCCCCAGGGGTACAATTGTAATCTCGGCGGAGTGGCCCCCGGCTGTCAGCGTCTTCTGGTGCCGGCCTCACCGCCTTTCAGGCGGGGGGACCACGTTATTTCCTTTCACTATAGGCGTGCTTCTGCTGACAGCAGCATCGTCAAGATGGAAGTGGCTACAGTGTCGCCGTCTCCTGCCGTACACTGCCACCACGTCCTGTCTTGTCATCTTGATGGGGTTCAGATTCCTAGGGTAGGGTGAGCTGTCTTCTACCAGGCGGGCTGCCTCCCCCGGCCGCCTACCAGGGGCGGCTTGTTTCTGACTTACCCACTGGCCGGTGGGGCCAGCCGCCTGCTGGCCCTGCCGTCTGTGGGTATTGGGATCGTGGCTTCCTCTGACGGAAGCTTGGTCACTAGCAACGTGGCTACAGTGACACGCCGCTTAAGAGACGGCCATAGGGTACACATTCACTGTAGCCGCGCCCTTATAGATTCTCTAAGGACGTGCTCAACTATAGCCATGCCTCGGCTGCACGATGGTCCCCCATCACGCATCCCGAGGGAGAGGCGTGGGACCGTCTGCTAGCTGCTGGCTATGGGACTGCCGCCTATTTGGGCCCCTGCCGCCTGCTAGCAGCCGGCTCCTAGGGTAGGCTGTCCTAGGAGGTGGCCCGATGAGCAGACGACAGGGGTAACAGGCGGCCCCGAATTGTCTTAAAATACCATGAGTGGTCGATGAGGACACCCGTGGTCAATATCTCCGACGTAATTAGTAGCATTTAAATGCCCAAATGCAAATACTTTATAATTTAATTCAAAAATCCAGAATGGTCCTAGAAATATGTGCAACATTTTTGGCAGAGGTTTTTAACCAATCCAAAATGTTGAACTTTTCTAAAGAGCAGTTTAGGTTCATTGAAAAAGATTTTAATTTGAACCTAGTTGAGTTTACTTGGTGCTAGGGTTTGAACAACCCCATTTCAAGTTTAAAAGAAATTTAGACATGATGCACATGATCATGTAGAGTCAAGCAAAGGCTAAAGCTATAGGGCTGTGACAACTCACCCCCACTAAACAAGAATCTCGTCCCGAGATTCAAGACGTGAGGTAAGAAATCAGAGGGGACACTAACTAACACAATGTTCATGATCCAAGTGTCCTTCATATGAATGTTGATTGCTTGCATCATGTTGATCTTGACATCCTTGCTTTCGAGGTCGTTGTCCAACATGGTGACGACGAAAGAAACTCTGCGGTAATTGATCTTGTGAAAGATCGAGCAACTCAAGATCAACTGATGGAGTGAGACGTTGAAACATCTCTTGAGCTGAGACACGGAACACTCCTCCAGAGGGATGGAGTGAAACAAATGATGAAGGTTCACTTGGTAGGCAATAATTCCACACCTAAGAAGATGGTGACCGATGTCACCAGACGGGGCACCTTAGAGGAGGTGACTCGTAGAGTTATTCCCTTAAGTGGCAAAAAGAATTACTTTTGATATAGAGATCATTGAAATTCTCTATACCAACCTAAAGAAAAACTTAAGCGACCATTTGAAGGAGTCCAAAGAATGACATAGTTGGACTAGAAATGATGATGTGGACTACCTTGTTGAAAACAACACCATGGCTGATTTCGCTCATCATCGGAAATGGATGGGACCCATGGCAAGTCTACTTTTGAAGAAGATCCTGGACAACAATTACTGAGGTGCAAGCTGGGAACAAAATGCAAATGTTGGGAACTTTCCAACCATCATATATGCCTGAGACTCAGATCTGGTTGGTGTCAGGATATTCCAGAATCATCAAGTCTAGAAAGGAAAATGAAAGTTTGCAACACAAATTGACGAGACGGCGTTGCGAGATTCTCGGGGACTGAACTACGATAGCAAGCTCCAAAACATGAGCTGGTTCTGCTACATACATGTGAACACGTTGTCCAAGACAAGCATGACCACATAGTAGTCTTACAACGAAACACTACTGAGTTCTGATTGGGAACCATCATTGAAGATAACGAAGTCTTGTGCATGTCCGTCCGGGCCCTTCGGGATTAGCGCATGAACTTATTTTATTTGAACAAATCAATCAGTGGCTTGATGTGCTAGGAAATACCGATGGGATGGAGGTAGCTAATCTCTCAAGCCATAGTATACTTCGCACGTGCATGACTGACTTGGGATGATTCCGGAGGAAATACATCTAACATTCTTAAATTCACGGCGGCAACTTGCACCTAATGCACGTGAACTGGGAGAAAGTCACTTCTTGCACCAAGCATATACCTCATGATCGCAACATGAAGGCAACGGTTACAAAGTTTTCCAATACTAGATGGATGTTCAACACAATTCATGGAAAAGATAATAATGTTGCTGATGGGCTCAACAAAAATTCATCCAGGCTTCCATGAAATGGAATTCCATAACTATGTGAACAAAGTGATAGCATTGGTCAGACCCAAAAGATATAATGGTGTATGCTCGAGGGAATAACCACGAGTAAGACAACATTATGAATACCATTGGTTTTGGTTTGACTTGACGATAACCCACACTCAAATCAAAGTTTGGACAAGACGATAGTTCCAATAATCGATCACGAGGATCAATTGATCAAGATATCATCTTTCTTCAATACACACACAAAAGATATCCCTTGGAAGGAACTAAGTCAGGCAAGCTTTTATCTTCCAACTCTCCAAGTTTTTGTTTAGCTTAACCAACTAGTTCAGGGTATTCAACACATGTTCTTGGAGAAGGGGTGGTTTATAAGAAAACCAACTTGATCGCAAACTCAACATAGCGGTCAAGGAACAACCTGGTAATACTTTCGAGAAGATATTCGGAAAATCACGAACCACCGGTATGTTGCTAAGCTCGAGAGCAATCTTGCTTTTCGAGGCAAGAAGATATAATCAAAAGAGAAAGGGATTGGCACAATCCTAACTCATTGATCGAAGAGTGCACCAAGTAAGATGGACTAGGTAGCACGATCAATCTTAGAATGTTGATTCAGTAACCAGCACACTGAGAACGGGATTTTCGCCCATTAACTACCAGGCAACGGAGTTGCTAGGAGTATTGATTACACACATCACGATTCACTTGTCGGCATTCCGGTTATGACAACACGGAAACCGAGGAATGAACGATAATGGCGAGAAGTATCACTCTATCAAGAGTTCATAGGAGGTTGTGCAACTCCCATGATATTCCTAACATGAAGTGGGTAATACTTCAGGGTGGAACAGACCAAAAGCTGGATTGGCATTTTGATCTGCGGAATACAACTACTTTGACCCAATCCTAGAACTCGACGAAGTTCTGGAGTCTGTTTCTCCTTATCATACAGAAATAGAATGGATTGACGGACCACAAGAGTAAAAGGCATCGATGAACATGAATGCCCAACTACTCCTGACTATCAACTGATAGACGGGGGTCATATTACAACTAAAAAGGGACAACTCAAAGGAACATATAACTTTCTGAGTTGTGGATGCATAGATTAGTATGTTGAACTAGTTCAACATATTTCTTCCGGATAATCCATGCAGAAAGGTAGAATTGGCAGAGTCACAATATGAATGGAGTACTACTCAAGAGCACTCTGGTTGTGATCTTTTGGTTCAGAAGAACTTCTGCCATGATGGTTCATGGTATTGGAAGAACGATAACCATAGACCTCGAGGACTATCACAAGGTTACTAATATCCTAAAGGGATGAGCTAACACTATCAACACGAGGTAAGTAGAGTGGGTCTTTGGTTCAAGAACCCAAGAGTAGAATACCTACTACTAAATGGCATCACGGGATGCTTTCGAGAGTGATGGCCAGATTCATCACACTGAGAATATAGAGTATTGCTAGATTACTGGGTGATTCTCTGAGATACCTAGGGTCATAATAATAACTCCAACATATATGTCGAGGTAACAGAGTACCTCAACACACTGACTAGTGTGGTTAATCTGGCCCAAAGGAGCATCGGGAAAAGGAAAAAGGGATTTGCAATTGCATCGGACTATTTAGAAACCTGGGATGAGTCGGACAACATAACGGCTGTAAACGCTCAAAAAGACTTTGGAGGCTAATGCACAAGCTGGCATAACCACTCAACATCATAATGTCAAGGTTATGAGATCAACAGTTTATCAAACGGAAGTACTTGAGACTGAATTGAAAGTTGAATTCACCATTAATGTGATCCTGATAAATAGAATGAGAAGCCTAGTTCTTAATCCCCGTAGAAAGAAGAAGGTGACTCAGATCAGAAGGTCATAGGGTAAAGGAGTAAAAAGTGCCTTACGTTCCCTTCCACAATCAATTCCCTTATTATAACTAAAGAGTTTCTAGACACGACTTCGACCAGTTTGGCTTGCTAATCCTACAGGCAGTCAGGCTCTAATACCAAAGCTGTCAGGACCCCGATCCTAAGTCACACCGATCTAGCATGTAACACATCATATCACTTTGCGGCCTCACGCACAGTATCCCCACAGGTGCCACCTTACCTGGCGCGGGACCGTATGCGCATTTTGGCTCACGTATATGATAGTGTCGCTAGCATCCATATGACAGAGAACCCGGGCCGACATGACTAGTTATAAACCAAAAGTGGCGCTAAATTACAGAGACAGGCATACATGACCCAACAACGAACGTGTAGGTCATCAACATATGAACCCAAGTCGTAGCAAGCTACAAGGACTTAAAGGAACAACGCGTGATATTTCCCCTTAGGGACAGACAGAGGAACGAAGAAGGACACATGCCGGCCAGCCTAAGTGTTCCGGAGCAGTAGCAAGCTACCAAGGCTCAGTGGAAGCACTAGGAGATATTTCCCTCTAAGATAGGCTACCAAGGGTAAACAACTAGGTGTCGGATCCCACACATATCAATACACATTACGCGTACGCATAACATGCAAGTATGTGCTGTACAACATGGCATCACAACATAACTCAACAACTCATATAGATAAAGGCCCATAAGAGACATCATAGCATTTATTACAAGCAGGGGCCACATGACCCAACATACAGAGCATACAGGCAACGTAAGCATAACATGTCTGAGTACAGACAACTACAAACGAAAAGGGCTGAGAAGCCTGACTATCTACAAGAACCTCCCAAGGGTACAAGATTGTAGCTGAGGTAACAAGCTAAACGGCGAAGTCCACGCGGAACTACTAGTGAGACTAAAGTCTCTCTGCAAAAACATAAATTAAGCAAACGTGAGTACAAAGGTACTCAGCAAGACTTACATCAGAACTAGCTACATATGCATCATTATCAACAAAGGGGTGGTGGAGTTTGACTGCAGCAAGCCAGCTTTGACTCGGTGGCTATCCTGAGCTACGACTGCAATTAACTCTTTTGAGGTGGCGCACACGAGTCCACATATTCACCAATCAATACACCACTATGGATCCGCTCCCATCTCCCTACGAGAAGGCCATCCATAGCACTCACACTTATCTTGCGCATTTAAGAGTATCCACTTTCACTTGTCTATGAACTGTAAAGGCAACCCAGAAGTCCTTTACCGCGGACACGGCTATTCGAATAGATCAATTGTAACCCTGCAGGGGTGTACTTCTTCACACGTGTTTCCACCACTTAGCGTCTGCACACGACATGTGCTCGGCAGACTTCAAGCGAAAGCCGACGTGGGTGTAGACCACGACCTGACTAACCACACAAGTCTCTAGTCCAGTTTTATCGCCTATTTGGGTTCCATCCGTGGGGAGATCCAGCCGGGGTGTTGCTCACGGCCCCAAACGATGTGTACAGGGTTCCTGAGCCACCAAACGGGCGACTCGGTACACAGGGCCACGTACCTGCCGCGTCACAGCTCACCCCGAGGGTCAGCACTGCGCACGACCTCCAGTATACTACAAACACCAGAAACTAATTGCAACTCCTGGACAGAGGACAAGGGCAGTTAATAAGTCAAGCGGGGTCATATTTCAGGGCCCAACGTGTGGTAGTAGCTGTTCATGGATCAACCAACACATAACTCAGTTCCTAAGGATGGTTTCAATGAGACAACCCACCATGTACTCCTACATGGCCTCTCATCGCTACCTTTACCAAATCGTGTTCACACACTTAGCTCTCAACAGTAGGACATGATGACCACATTCCAATTCATCCCCGATGAATCAGACCTGACACAACTCTAAGCAATAGCAAGCATAACCAGAAAGCATGAATGAGTAGGCACATCATGGCTCGAACAACTCCTACTCATGCTAGTGGGTTTCAATTATTTACAGTGGCAATGACAGGTCATGCAGGGGAAAAGGGGTTCAGCTACCGCAACAAATAGCAGTTGAATCATTGTTGTCCTAATGCAGTAAAAGAGAGCAAGAGCGAGAGAGTGGGATTGTATCGGAATGCTCAATGGGGTTTTTGCTTGCCCGGCACTTCTCAAGATAGTACAACATCTTCATCGGTGTCATCGATCTCATCATCGCAACAGCGTCTACTGAGAGGGGGCAAACACCGGCAAACAAGAGACAACACAATCAATGCAATGCGACAATATGATGCATGATCATGACATAGCAATATGCTGTTGATTGAGCTAATGCAACTAGCAACCATATTAAATGAAGTTGGTTTGAACCAAAGGTTCAAATTCAAACTCCACATGTGGTTATTTAAATGTCAATTAATTGATTTGACCTGATCAGCAGGTTTAACTTGTTCAAACATGCATGAAAATGCCGTAAACAGATTCTTTGGATTTTTCTGGTCATTTTTCATATATATACATTATTTTCATTGGAGTTATAGATTATTTTCCATGATTTTCTGAAGTTTATAACATTTTCTGGAATTTCCAGGTTATTTAAAAAGAACTAAATCCAGAAAATGTTTTATTGCATCAGCATTACGTCACAGTGACGTCAGCAGGTCAACCGACTGCTCCAGGTCAAACCTGACAGTGCGGTCCCACACGTCAATGTCTAACTAAACTAACATAATTTAGTTAACACTAATCTAACCTAATTAACCTAGAGGGTCCCACATGTCAGTGATCCAGCGGCTTAACTAAAAACTAATTAGCACTAAGCTAACCCTAACCTAGATTTAAAAGGGGCCAGGGCCCACTTGTCGGTGACTCGGGGAGGTCAAACCCGGTGGGCTTGGGTCAAACCCACCAGCGGTTAGCCACCTGCGAGGCCGAACGCGGCGAAGGGCGTCAGAAAACTGCCTCCGACGACCATTCGAGCGGCGGAGGGCACCTATGCGGAGCTAGCGGACTCGCGCATCCAACGGGGCAAGCGGCAGGGGTTGAGGTGGCCCGAGCTCGTCGGAAACGAGCTCGCGGCGGCGGCTGGAGTACGGCCATCGGCGGTTAGGCGCTGCGGGGCACGAGCGAGCAAGGAGAGGGGCTCAACGGCACCCTGGGATCACCAGGAACACGCCAGGGTCACTACTATAGGCGGAGGAGCTCAGAGGCTACGCGTGCAACGACAATGGCGGACGGCGGCGCGGGAGCTCGCAGGGCAGCGGCTACGGGACGAACTCCAGCAAGGGGGTAGGGGGGAACGGAGAGGAGCTCACAGGGATTCCAATGGAGGGCTCAGCGGGCTCGGGGAGGCGCTGACGAGGGCGAATCGACGACGGGGATCGCCGGCAACCGAGGTCGGAAACGGCGGCGTGTCACACCCCAAAAATATTCCTCTGGAGTTTTGAAAACTTTTGCAAAACTTTAACTAAGTTTTTTTTTAAAATTTTGGTTGGAGGGTTCTGTTTGAAGGATGGACTTATTTGATTTAAGTATTGTGGAGGTTTTAAGAACTTTTTCTTTCTTAAGAATCTTTGGCTTTGGTCAATTATTTTCAAAAGCAAAAATCTTTTCCACCTCTTCTAGCACCATAAAAATTCCCAAATAATTTTTCTGCCACTCCAAATTTTTCCTCTCAAGTCATGTACACCTTCTGTGATATTTCACAACTCCTCCCCACTCCACAAAAATATTCTTTCTATTTATTTTATATTCCAAAAGGGGAATTTGAATAAATCATAGTTTCTTGACATTTACAAAGGAACTATATTTTCTATGACTCTTCTGCATCCACCAAAATTATCCCTACATATATATGGTACCCTCAACCCATTTCTCCAAAAACATTTGGTCCCACAGTTCAAAATTTTCAAAATAAATTCAGTTCAAATTTGGTCCAGAAATCATGTTTTTGCCCCAAACCATTTCCAAACTTCACCAAAATTCTTGGCCTTCTGGCAAACTCATTTTTGAGTAACCACACACCACCACACAAAACCCCATGATCAAACTAGTTGCCTAAACCCTCAAAGCATTTCATCAAACAGGTTGCTGGCACTGTTCATAACTGAATTAAAATTCAGTTAACTGAATTTACTTCGGCCGACAGAGACAGGGATGCCGTGCATCCATCATCTTCCTCTCCCGCACGGCGATGTTGCCTGTGTCCAGTGCCGCAGCACTCCCTGGCCCAGCGCCCAGCCACTCCACGCCGGCGAGGTGGCACCGGGCCGGTGCAGCCTCCCCAAGCGCGTCCACGGCGGGGCCGAGCGGACACGCCACGGCCATAGGCCGCCATTCACTGCCCAGCAGCGCCCCTACCTACTTCCTCGCACACGCGTCACTCCCTCGCTCACCTCCGCACAAAGGACACACCGGCCACGCCGCACGGGGCCCGTCTGACAGTCGCCGGAGCCGGCCGCTCCGCCGCGTCCGTGCGGACAGCACATCGCCAACGTGTCGCGCAGGCGCGAGCCCGACCACGCGGAGGCTTCGGACGAACGCCACGGGCCTCTAGAATGCCCCGACACTCAGATCACCGACCAGAACCAACCCCGGCGACCTCATTAACTCCGGCGAGCCCCACCCGCTTCGGCCATCTCCGACTCGCCTATATAAAGGGTTCCCGAGCTCCTCTAGCGCGAGCACTCGCCTTCACCACCTCCCATACCTCCTCCTGACCACCCACCAGGCCCCGAGGGGGTCGTCTTCTTCCCCTCCGGCCACCGCTCCGCCGCCTCTGTCCTCGAACCGAACCAAGCACATACACCACCAGAGCAGCCCAAACTCCATCGATCCTCTCCTTTTCCACCACCTTGCCGAATCCCTAAGTCAATTTACCTCCCCGAGCCCTCTCCGACGAGCCACCACCTCACCAGAATCATCGTCCGCCGGCGACGAGCTCACCGCCGTTCAGGTGACCGCCGGTGGCCACCTCCACCACCCCTGGATGCGGAAGTCCCCGCTGGTCATGTTGCGACCAGCGCCGGACCCTGAGACCCCGGCGATCGTCGCCGGCGATCGCCGCCGCCTCTCTGTACTCGCGCGCGAGCGCGTTTGAATTTAAACCTGACGGGTGGCCCCCACCCGTCAGCTCTCTCTCTCTCTGTTCTGTTTTAAGTGGAAGCGCACTCTGCGCTTTACGCCTTCTGCACAGGAAGACGTACCCGTTACCGAAACGTTTTCTTTTAAATAACTCTGGGACTTCTGTTTTACAGAAAAACCCCTGGTTTTGAAAAGCTAATAACTTTTAAAATATAAATCCAAATGAGTTGATTCTTTTTGCTAAAATTTTCTTTTCTGCTCTAGTTTATTTTAAGATTTATTTAAAAATATTTTGAGAACTTTTTATGTTCTGTGTTGGTTTTCTTATTCGAATTCAAATTTGAATTTTTCAGAAAAAGAAGAGGGAACTTTTGCTGGATTTTCAGAAGGGTTTTCTCCTGATTACTTTGGACAAGGCAAGCATTATTGAACTTGAGATATGATGTTACTTCCTTGCATGGTTGCATAGTATGGTAGTGCATCATACGTTGCATGTTATCACATGTGCATGCATGGTCATGTCATGTTGGTTTTACTTTGGCTTGCATGTCACACTAGCTTGTCTGGCATACAAGTGGTTACGTGAGGGCAGAGATGCTGCTGCTGGTTGGGACATGCTAGTGGGCATGGTCCTTTGTTGACACAGTGGTGTCATGTGATACTGATAAAAGAACACTGATGATATTTTAACAGTACCTCCTGAGTCTGCCTAGATCGAGTCTTGCTCTTACACCTAGCTGTATACCGTGCTGCCACGGGTCCTTCCGAAAGGAGGGTACGGCCTAGTAAGTTGTTAACCCCTGGACGGGTGCACGCCACCCAGATAACTGCGATGAAGGTTGTAGCCTGTCATCGGGTCAGGGGCATGGGTGTTACCGGTTGTAGCCGAGAGGGGGGCACCCCTTGTAATCCGCGCGTTTAATAGTGATCCCATGCTTTTCGGAGGTTGTAGCCTCCCTGACTTAAGGTGTCTGGAGTGATGCTGTGGGCGAGTCCAAGCATCCGGTGGGCGGGTATGCGTCAGGAGTGTTTTCAACCCAAAGTCCGTATTAGGTTTTAGTCAGTGCACGGTGCTGTCTAGATCCTATACTTGTGGGTAAAGGGTACACCCTCTGCAGAGTTATATCTATTCGAATAGCCGCGTCCACGGTCAAGGACTTAGTTGGGTGGGTCAAGTATCGGTCCCGGTGTCAGTCTCTGGAGGAAAATAATATATTTGAGTATGTTATGTTTGCATGATGCTTTCGACATAGTCAGAATTATCATGAATTTATTTATGATGAATATTATATTTATTGACTAACCCGATAATTTTGTTGTTACCTTCAAGAGTGTCTCAGGGGCTGGCTAGACTACCCCGGACACTCGCTTTTATTTTAAAGACCTTTTGTGGCGTCCCTCGAGTGTCAGGCGGTTTATCACGCCACTACTCTTGTGGATACCCAACTGGCATTTCTTTTAAAGTCCTTTTGTGGCGTCCCTCGAGTGTCAGGCGGTTTATCACGCCACTACTCTTGTGGATACCCAACTGGCATTTCTCTTAAAGTCCTTTTTGAGGCGTCCCTCGAGTGTCAGGCGGTTTATCACGCCACTACTCTTGTGGACACCCGACTGGCATTTCTCTTTAAGTCCTACCGTGATGTCACTTGACATCCGACCGGCATTTAATTTATCTTCTTATATTATTAATAATATCGTGTACTAACCATATTCCACCATGCCAAGTCTTGTCAATTGTTGCATACATGTAGTTTATTTATCATGGCATGTGCTTTCAGTATACCTTATTTTCATAATGTTTGCGAGTACATTCAAAGTACTCACTGGCTTGTCCCTGGCTATTTACTTGGCCAGACTTGGAGGAGGACGAGCCCGTGGAGGAGAATTGCGCTAGCGAGGCCGACGCTTAGAAGGTTCCCAGTCAGCACGCCTGTGTCTTGAGTCTATCACTTGTACCATCCGTCAAGCTTCCGCCACACCAATAAAATAGTCAAGCCTCACACTGACGCTTGACTCTATGCTAGTCTTTCAGCGTTGAGTTCCACCACCCACTGTCATATTTCGCCACCCTAGTGTGTTGAGTTGTTGTAATAAATTATTGAGTCACCCTGACTCAACCCTGTGTAATATTATTGTACTGGTTATCTATATCAAGGTTGTCCACTGGTTGTGCTTGGGAGCCAGTGTGACTTAGGGCTATTCTGTGAGTTACTTCTCAGAAATGAGTCCGACAGACCTTGGTACCAGAGCCAGGCTGACTGTAGGAGCCCTAGGCACGATCACTAGACACCGAGTCAATGCTGACATTTTTTTTTTCTCCAGCATGCATCTCATGCATCGTAGCAAATTTTCTGTAGTCATCATACACTTATGACATGACTACTTGGATTTTTGTCTACTGTTGTAGATGGCTGGTGGCAGCTGCCCGTCGCAAGTTTTCGCCAACGAGCCTGCGGGATTTTCCCGTCTTCTCGCGAGCATCGCGAAAGACGCGCTGGGGTCCCTTGGGCGTCCGGAGTACGTCATCTACCCGGACAAGATCTCAGAGACCCTGACTATGTACCAGGCTTCGGTATATATTCGGGGTGGTGCGTCCGTATCTTTCCGCAACTACCGCTTCATGGGGAGAGCCATGCCCACTGAGAGGCATGCTATCCAGATGGCCGCACGTGAGGCTATCGCACGTCTCAGGGATATCCTGCCCGTCATGCAGGACCGTCCCTATTACTACATGCCTTGTCACGTTCCATACACCAGCCACTATGCTTTTTCCTGCACCATAGGGGAAAAGGACACGGCTATTGAGCCACTTGTCCAGTATATCATGGCCTTGGAGTCAGCCTTCACCTCCATGGTGGATGACTACCTCACTGCGCGGATGGACTTGTCTCGTGCAAGAATCATTCGCAGGAGCGAGTACCGCTCTCCTTCGCCTCGTGCTCCACGCACCTCCACTACACCAAATATTCCTCTGGCTAATCCTGCGACTCAGCGCTCGACCCCGACTGGCGATGCTAGCCGTCCGGCTGCACCCATTCCTACCAGAGCTTCTCCACTGACCAGCACGGTGCCACCTCCAGCAGGCACGGCATCAACGACTACACGACTAGAGGCGATCCTCGAGGAGGAAGAGGAGGAGGGCGATATCACATCATGGGTGCCTTGCCTGAGTCTCACTCTCAGCAGGACCTAGGATGAGCTGTGTGAACGAACACAGTCTTCTTCGCCAAACGACCACTTGAGAACACGGATGTAATATAGTTATTTCCTGTTCCGCCTAGCCTTTGTAAAATAGCTATGACCGCTGGCCGATGAGAGCACGGAGAGTGCGCTAGTAGAATAAAATGATCTTGTATGATACAGTTTCCGCATGTACCCTGTATAATTATATCCTGTATAATTAAATCCTGCTTGTATAATTAAAATCACTTGTGTAATATAACTGTTTGCCTTGCCTTACCTTGTCCGGGGGAAAAATTTATTTGGAAACTTATTTCTGCCTTTTTGATTATTTTCTTTGGTGTTATGCAAATACCCCAGAAAGAAAATGCATCGTCCCTGGACCCGTTCTATGCCAACTCCAGATGAGAACAACGCTGGACAGATGGAAAATAATTTTACTCAAGGGCAGACGAGTCAGCAAAGCAGTGATTCAGCATTTTCGCAAGTGTGTCGCTTATTTGAGCAGAGTCAGCAACAACATCAGGAGATGATGCAGCATTTGATTAACATGGGAAATCACCATGGACAACAGCAACCCAGGTCCAAACTATCTGAGTTGCAAAAGACCCGCCCAACGGTTTTTACGCACACTGACAAGCCACTAGAGGCAGACGACTGGCTTCGAGACATGGAAAGAAAATTGGACATTGCTCAGTGTACGGACCAGGAAAAGGTGTTGTACACACCACATTATTTTTCTGGAATGGCTGCGTCGTGGTGGGAAAACTTATGTCACACCCACCCTGACGGAGCAAATATGACATGGGCACAACTCAAGGAGCATTTCCGAGGAGCGCATATCCCAAATAGCATTATGAAATTAAAGAAGAGGGAATTTGAGGATCTCAAACAGCGGGGCTCCACAGTGTCCCAATATCTGGATCAGTTTACTCAGTTGGCCAGATACGCCAACGACGAATATATGACAGAAAACAAAAAGATGGAAAAATTTCTCGACGGACTTGTCTCATCCCTAAAGTGCCAGCTGATGGTTCACACTTTTCCAGACTTTAAGACACTTGTGGATAAGGCTATTATTCTGGAAAATGAACACCGCAATATGGATGAGGCTCGCAAGCGTCGCATGAACCAGTCAGGACAGGTTCGCAACAACAGACCCAGGAATGACGTTCAAAAGCCAGTAATGACCCGGCCAACAAATACAGCTCCACCTCAGAACCGCAGTGCATTCCACAATAGGACTAAGGATACAAATTTTCATTCTGGAGTTACATGTTACTCCTGTGGAGGAGAGGGGCATTACGCTAAACAGTGCCCGAAACAAGGAAACAACCCTCCCAAAGCCAACAACAACAACAATGGCCGCGGTGCGACCAACGCTCCGCGACGCAATAATTTCAACCCCAATAACAACCACAAGCCAGGACATATCAACCACGTGAATTTTGAGGAAGCTCAGAACGCACCGGATATCGTGTTTGGTACGTTCCCCGCCAACTCAGTAAATGCTACAGTTTTATTTGATTCCGGAGCTTCCCACTCTTGCATTTCTAAAAGATTTGCCTCGAAGAATCAGTTTCCCTTTTTGCCTTTGCAAAATTCCATGGTTATTCAGTCCCCGGGATCGAAGCAAAATACTCAATGGTACTGCAAGGATGTGAACATCGAAATTGAAGGAATGGGATTCCTAGCCAATCTCATCATATTGGACGCAGTTAATTTGGACATTATTCTGGGAATGGATTGGTTAACCACAAACAAAGGTTTTATAGACTGCTATAACCGCACAGTAACTCTTACCAATTGCCAAGGGAAGACCATCAAAGTGGGTACAAGGAAGATTGCCACATTCCAAGGGAAATTAAATCAAGTGGATACGGTGGAATTAAATACGGTTCCTGTAGTCTGTGAATATCCTGATGTATTTCCTGAAGAGTTACCAGGAATGCCACCGGACCGCGAGATTGAGTTCGTTATTGAACTAGCACCTGGAACGACACCCATATACAAGAAACCGTACCGTATGGCCCCAACAGAATTGGCAGAATTAAAGAAGCAAATTAAGGAGTTGATGGAGAAAGGTTACGTACGACCCAGCTCGTCACCATGGGGTTCGCCAGTTTTATTCGCCAAAAAGAGGGATGGTACCCTACGGCTGTGCATTGATTACAGGGCACTTAATATGGTCACTATCAAGAATAAATATCCACCGCCTAGAATCAACGATTTGTTTGAGCAGCTAGCTGAAGCTAAAGTCTTCTCAAAGATAGACCTAAGGTCAGGTTATCATCAGCTAAAAATTCGGACGACGGACATACCTAAGACGGCGTTTACCACAAGATATGGATTATATGAGTTCACAGTAATGCCGTTCGGTTTGACCAATGCCCCTGCATATTTTGTGCATCTCATGAACAAGGTTTTCATGAAATATTTGGATAAATTTGTGGTGGTATTTATCGATGACATACTTATTTACTCTAAGACGCCCGAAGAACATGAGCAGCACCTTCGGATAGTACTAGAAGAATTAAGAAGACATCAGCTTTATGCCAAATTCAGCAAATGTGAATTTTGGTTGAGAGAAGTGGGTTTCCTTGGACACGTACTAACCCAAGATGGAATCGCTGTGGACCCGGGAAAAGTAAAGGATGTATTGGGATGGAAGCGACCCACAAACGTAACGGAGGTCAGAAGTTTTCTTGGTCTAGCAGGCTATTATCGAAGATTTAATGAAGGATTTTCCACTATAGCCAGACCCATGACCCAATTTGTCTCTAGATTTTGGGAACATTTACAGCAAGCCTTAGGCACGCAACTGGCTTTCAGCACAGCATACCACCCGCAGACCGGAGGACAGACAGAGCGGGTAAATCAAATATTAGAGGATATGTTGAGAGCATGTGTGCTTACCTACGGAGTCAGTTGGGAGGATAGTTTGCCTTATGCAGAATTCTCCTACAACAACAGTTATCAAGCAAGCCTAAAAATGGCACCGTTCGAAGCACTATACGGACGACGGTGCCGAACCCCATTAAATTGGTCTGAGACCGGAGACAGCCGAATCTTTGGACCAGATATGCTAATAGAGGCAGAAACCAAAGTAAAACTTATTCAGGACCGACTAAAGGCAGCTCAGAGCCGACAGAAGAGTTATTATGATCAAAAACACCGCCAGATCCACTTTGAGCCAAATGACTACGTGTATCTTAGAGTATCTCCAACAAGGGGGCTACAGAGATTTAAGGTCAAGGGGAAATTAGCACCGAGATTTATCGGACCATTCAAAATAACTGCAAGAAGGGGCAGGGTTGCTTATCAACTGGAATTACCCGCAGAATTATCAGATGTCCACGATGTGTTCCATGTGTCTCAACTGAGGAAGTGTATCAGCAACCCGGAAAAACAGGTGCAGCACCAGGAATTAGACCTTCAACCCGACCTTACCTATCGGGAGCGTCCTATAAAATTTTTAGAGGAGTCTGAACGGAGGACCCGGCAAAATGCAATAAAATTTTGCAAAGTCCAATGGAGCAATCACACCGAGGAAGAGGCAACCTGGGAAAGAGAAGATCATTTAAGGACTGAGTATCCGTACCTGTTTGAGGAACAGCTGGAATCTCGGGGACGAGATTTTTCTTAAGGGGGTAGGTGCTGTCACACCCCAAAAATATTCCTCTGGAGTTTTGAAAACTTTTGCAAAACTTTAACTAAGTTTTTTTTTTAAATTTTGGTTGGAGGGTTCTGTTTGAAGGATGGACTTATTTGATTTAAGTATTGTGGAGGTTTTAAGAACTTTTTCTTTCTTAAGAATCTTTGGCTTTGGTCAATTATTTTCAAAAGCAAAAATCTTTTCCACCTCTTCTAGCACCATAAAAATTCCCAAATAATTTTTCTGCCACTCCAAATTTTTCCTCTCAAGTCATGTACACCTTCTGTGATATTTCACAACTCCTCCCCACTCCACAAAAATATTCTTTCTATTTATTTTATATTCCAAAAGGGGAATTTGAATAAATCATAGTTTCTTGACATTTACAAAGGAACTATATTTTCTATGACTCTTCTGCATCCACCAAAATTATCCCTACATATATATGGTACCCTCAACCCATTTCTCCAAAAACATTTGGTCCCACAGTTCAAAATTTTCAAAATAAATTCAGTTCAAATTTGGTCCAGAAATCATGTTTTTGCCCCAAACCATTTCCAAACTTCACCAAAATT
>LR738710.1:626736157-626757901 GCA_902687465.1 Secale cereale | reverse complement strand
GGGGGAGAGTGAGAGAGGTCAGGCGGATCGGGACGACACCGAGGCATTCATCCACGCGTCCAGAGGCTCGGCGGCAAGCAGGAGGTGGCCGGGGCGCGTGCCGGCATGCGGTGGCCACGCGCACACTGTCCTCCTGGCGGGAGGTCAGTGATGACTGGCAGTTGGGCCAGTTGGGCCGGCCCAGCCAGGTAAGTTAGCCTATGGCATGTCTCTCTCTCTCTTTTCCATTTAATTCTGTTTTCTATTTTTCTGCACCTTTGTGGCTTTAGTAAAAATAGTAAGACACTTCCAGAAATCACCAAACTGCTCATGCCCACTATTTAGGATATAAACAACATGAAACATTTCAGTTTAGGATTATTTGGACATTTAAAATAATTAGTAGCATTAAAATGCCCAAATGCAAATACTTTATGATTTAATTCAAAAATCCAGAATGGTCCTAGAAATATGTGCAACATTTTTGGCAGAGGTTTTTAACCAATCCAAAAATGATGAACTTTTCTAAAGAGCATTTTGGGTTCATTGAAAAAGATTTTAATTTGAACCTAGTTGAGTTCACTTGGTGCTAGGGTTTGAACAACCCCATTTCAAGTTTAAAAGAAATTTAGACATGATGCACATGATCATGCAGAGTCAAGCAAAGGCTAAAGCTATAGGGCTGTGACAACTCACCCCCACTAAACAAGAATCTCGTCCCGAGATTCAAGACGTGAGGTAAAAAATCAGAGGGGACACTAACTAACACAATCTTCATGATCCAGGTGTCCTTCATATGAATGTTGATTTCTTGCATCATGTTGATCTTGACATCCTTGCTTTCGAGGTCGTTGTCCAACATGGTGACGACGAAAGAAACTCTGCGGTAATTGATCTTGTGAAAGATCGAGCAACTCAAGATCAACTCATGGAGTGAGACGCTGAAACATCTCTTGAGCCGAGACACGGAACACTCCTCCAGAGGGATGGAGTGAAACAAATGATGAAGGTTCACTTGGTAGGCAATAATTCCACACCTAAGAAGATGGTGACCGATGTCACCACCTTAGAGGAGGTGACTCGTAGAGTTATTCCCTTAAGTGGCAAAAAGAATTACTTTTGATATAGAGATCATTGAAATTCTCTATACCAACCTAAAGAAAAACTCAAGCGACCATTTGAAGGAGTCCAAAGAATGACATAGTCGGACTAGAAATGATGATGTGGACTACCTTGTTGAAAACAACACCACGTATGATTTTTCTCATCATCGGAAATGGATGGGACCCATGGCAAGTCCACTTTTGAAGAAGATCCTGGACAACAATTACTGAGGTGCAAGCTGGGAACAAAATGCAAATGTTGGGAACTTTCCAACCATCATATATGCCTGAGACTCAGATCTGGTTGGTGTCAGGATATTCCAGACTCATCAAGTCTAGAAAGGAAAATGAAAGTTTGCAACACAAATCGACGAGACGGCGTTGCGAGAATCTCGGGGAGTGAACTACGATAGCAAGCTCCAAAACATGAGCTGGTTTTGCTACATACATGTGAACACGTTGTCCAAGAAATATATTTTTACAGCTTTGTGGCTTTATTAAAAATAGTTAGGCACTTCCAGAAATCACCAAACTGCTCATGCCCACTGTTTAGGATATAAACAACTTGGAACATTTCAGTCTAGGATTATTTGGACATTTAAAATAATTAGTAGCATTTAAATTCCCAAATGCAAATACTTTATGATTCAATTCAAAAATCCAGAATGGTCCTAGAAATATGTGCAACAGTTTTGGCAGAGGTATTTAACCAATCCAAAAATGATGAACTTTTCTAAAGAGCATTTTGGGTTCATTGAAAAAGATTTTAATTTGGACCTAGTTGAGTTCACTTGGTGGTAGGGTTTGAACAACCCCATTTCAAGTTTAAAAGAAATTTAGACATGATGCACATGATCATGCAGAGTCAAACAAAGGCTAAAGCTATAGGGGTGTGACAGATAGTGATATTAGAGTCATGCTAGTGGAGTTCTTATGAAATTGAGAAACACTTGTGTTAAGGTCAGTGATTCCCGTAGCATGCACGTATGGTGAACCGCTATGTGACAAAGTTAGAGCATGAGGTATTTGTAAAGTGTCAACCTTTGTGTGGAGGTCGGGGGCACGGGATGGTTAACTCCTACCAACCTCCCCCCTAGGAGCATGCGTTGATTGCTTTGTTTTGATGACTCGTAGAATTTTGCAATAAGTATGTGAGTTCTTATGACTAATGTTGAGTCCATGGATTATACACACTCTCACCCTTCCACCATTGCTAGCCTCTCTTGTACCGCGCAACTTTCGTCGGTACCATACACCCACTATATATCGTTCCTCAAAACAACCACCATATATATTCCTCAAAACAGCCACCATACCTACCTATCATGGCATTTCCATAGCCATTCCGAGATATATTGCCATGCAACTTTCCACCGTCCCATTCATATGACACGCACCATATTGTCATATTGCCATTGCATGATCATGTAGTTGACATCGTATT
This sequence comes from Secale cereale, assembly GCA_902687465.1. Classification (NCBI taxonomy): domain Eukaryota; kingdom Viridiplantae; phylum Streptophyta; class Magnoliopsida; order Poales; family Poaceae; genus Secale; species Secale cereale. The sequence continues at coordinate 626,755,375 of LR738710.1, read as the reverse complement.
TGTGGCAAGGCCACCATGCATAATTTTTATACATGTCACTCTTGTTTCATTGCACATACCGGTACACCGCCGGAGTCATTCATATAGAGTCATACTTTGTTGTTGTAGTATCGAGTTGTAATGAAAGTGTGATGATCATCATTATTAGAGCATTGTCCCATGGGAGGAAAGGCTAAATCTATAAAGCCCCTCTGCAAAAAAAAAGAAAAAAGAAGAAGAAGAAAGGCCAAAGAAAAAAAGGGGGCCAAAGAAAAAAAAGAAGAAAAAGGGACAATTGCTACTATCTTTTTCCACACTTGTGCTTCAAAGTAGCACCATGTTCTTCATTGTAGAGAGTCTCATGCTTAGTCACTTTTATATGCTAGTGGGAATTTTCATTATAGAACTTGGCTTGTATATTCCAACGATGGGCTTCCTCAAATGGCCTAGGTCTTCGTGAGCAAGCAAGTTGGATGCACACCCACTAGTTTCTTTTGTTGAGATTCCATTCATACTTAGCTCTAGTGCATCTATTGCATGGCACTCCCTACTCACTCACATTGATATCTATTGATGGGCATCTCCATAGCCCGTTGATATGCCTAGTCGATGTGAGACTATCTCCCACCTTTTTGTCTTCTCCACAACCACCTCTATTCCACCCATAGTGCTATATCCATGGCTCACGCTCATGTATTGCGTGAAAGTGGAAAGGTTTGAAAAGATAGAGTATGAAAACAAATGTATGGCTGAAATCGGGGTTGTGCATGATATGAATATTTTTGTGTGATAACGAGGGAGCATAGCCAACACTATATGATTTTGTAGGTATAACTTTCTTTAGCCATAGTATTTTGAGAAGACATGATTGCTTTGTTAGTATGCTTGAAGTATTATTATTTCTTATGTCAATATAGACTTTTATCTTGAATCTTTCAGATCTGAACATTCATGCCAAATCAGGATAATTACATTGAAAAACTATATTGGTTAGCATTCCACATCAAAAATTCTGTTTTTATCATTTACCTACTCGAGGACGAGCAGGAATTAAGCTTGGGGATGCTGATACGTCTCCAACGTATCTATAATTTTTGATTGTTCCATGCTATTATATTATCCTTCTAGGATGTCTTATGGGCTTTATTATACACTTTTATATGTTTTTTGGGACTAACCTATTAACCTAGAGCCCAGTGCCAGTTTCTGTCTTTCTCCTGTTTTAGGGTTTTACAACAAAGGAATATCTAATGGAGTCCAATTGACGAGCCAATTTTTTATGATTTTTTCTGGACCAAAAGAAGCCCCCGAAGCAAAAAAGTTGGGCCAGGAGAGCCACGAGCTGCCCTCGAGGGTGGAGGGCCCGCCCTGGGTAGGGGGGCGCGCCCTCCTATCTCGAGGACGGCCCGTAGCTCCCCTTTACTTGGCCCCGACTCCAAAAATTCCTATAAATACTGAAACCTTCTAAAATTAACCTAGATTGGGAGTTCCGCCGCTGAAAGCCTCTGTAGCCACCGAAAACCAATCTACACCCGTTCTAGCACCCTACCGGAGGGGGGAATCACTCTACAGTGGCTATCTTCATCATCCCGGCGCTCTCCATGACGAGGAGGGAGTAGTCCACCCTCGGGGCTGAGAGTATGTATCCGTAGCTATGTGTTTGATCTCTCTCTCTCTCTCTCTCTCTCTCTCTCTCTCTCTCTCTCTCGTGTTCTTGAGATGGCACGATCTTGATGTATCGCCAGCTTTGCTATTCTAGTTGGATCTTCTTCTCCCCCTCTACTCTCTTGTAATGGATTGAGTTTTCCCTTTGAAGTTATCTTATCGGATTGAGTCTTTAAGGATTTGAGAACACTTGATGTATGTCTTGCCCGTGTTTATCTGTGGTGACAATGGGATATCATGTGATCCACTTGATGTGTGTTTTGGTGATCAACTTGCGGGTTCAGTGACCTTGTGAACCTATGCATAGGGGTTGGCACACGTTTTCGTCTTGACTTTCCGGTAGAAACTTTGGGGCACTCTTTGAAGTTCTATGTGTTGGTTGAATAGATGTTTCTGAGATTGTGTGATGCATATCGTATAATCATGCCCACAGATACTTGAGGTGACAATGGAGTATCTTGGTGACATGAGGGTTTTGATTGATTTGTGTCTTAAGGTGTTATTCTAGTACGAACTCTATGATAGATTGAACGTTACGACGGACTCTTGAATAGATCGATCAGAAAGAATAGCTTTGAGGTGGTTTGGTACCCTACCATAATCTCTTCGTTTGATCTCCGCTATTAGTTACTTTGGGGTGACTCTTTGTTGCATGTTGAGGGCTAGTAATATGATCCAATTATGTTATCCTTGTTGAGAGAACTTGCACTAGTGAAAGTATGAACCCTAGGCCATTCCTACTATCATTGCAAAATCGTTTATGCGCACGTTTACCTTTAGTTACCTTGCTGTTTTTATATTTTCTTATTACAAAAACCTATATCTACCATCCATATTGCACTTGTATCACCATCTCTTCGCCGAACTAGTGCACCTATACAATTTACCATTGTATTGGGTGTGTTGGGGACACAATAGACTCTTTGTTATTTGGTTGCAGGGTTGCTTAAGAGAGACCATCTTCATCCTACGCCTCCCACGGATTGATAAACCTTAGGTCATCCACTTGAGGGAAATTTGCTACTGTCCTACAAACCTCTGCACTTGGAGGCCCAACAAAGTCTATAAGAAGAAGGGTGCGTAGTAGACATCATGGAGCCATAGAGACTTCTCCTCTCGAAACGGAGACCGCAACAGTTTGGATCTCTGAACCCTTCGAGCAGAACACGCCCCTGTCGGGAGGCACTTTATGTTCGTTGAGCTCTAGGACTGACACCGGACATGGAAGACAATTAGGTCATGTCGAACCCGGATTGTCACAGTCGCTTCATCTCTAGATTAGGAGAAAAAGCATTGCCACTCTACAGATTTCTATGACGCACTGACAACTTCGAATGGACGAATGCGGCCACAGCTGGATTGGAAGAAATAAAAGCTCTACTAGCGAGCAACCCAATCCTAACCGCCCCCGGTGTTGGCGAACCAATGATGATGTATATATCAGCTACTCACCAGGTAGTGAGTGTCGTGCTCGTTGTTGAACGAGCCGAAGAGTGACATAAATTCCTCGTTCAAAAACCCGTATACTATGTATCTGAGTTTCTAACATCGTGCAAGTCACGGTACCCCCACTATCAGAAAATTGCCTATGCAGTCTTCATGTCATCTCGGAAACTCCGGCACTACTTTCAAGAGTGTTCGATCACAATGGCATCCGAAGTACCACTCAATGATATTATCAACAATAAAGACGCCACGGGATGCATAGCCAAATGGGCCATATAGCTCTTACCATTCGAAATAACCTATAAACCATGCCGTACTATTAAATCCCAGGTGTTGGGCGACTTTGTCGCAGAATGGACCGAAGTCGAACTCCCTAAAGAGTACGACTCATATTCCCACTGGACAATGTAATTCGACGGTTCCAAAATGCTAGCCTGATTGGGGGCCGCCGTAATATTGATATCTCCAACTTGGGATACAGTCCGGTACGTCCTACAGATCTTGTATACGGACTCGAACAATGCGGCCGAATATGAGGCCCTATTAGATGGTCTCCATCTAGCTGTATCCATTGGCATACAATGCCTCAAGGTACGCGGAGACTACAACCTCGCTATCTCCCAAATCAATGGAGATTTTGATGCGAAGGATTTAAAAATGGCAGCTTATCGCAATGCTATATTGAAAATGTCAGCCCGATTTGAGGGGTTGGAATTCCATCACGTAGCCCAGGATAATAACCAGGACGCTGACGTACTCGCTTGTATGGGTGCTAAACGTGACCCCGTCCCACCTAACACATTCGTGGAAAGGTTGTTTAAGCCATCGGTAACATGGCAGGACGCGAGTAGCGATACGAATTCGGATCCGAACATACCCACAGCTGAACTTAACCAAGACATCATCGGAGACCCAGATATGGATATAACTCCTTCGGCTCACGAAATCATGGATGTCATAGCCCCCTGGACAGAGCCTTTCCTAGCCTACCTTCAAAGGCAGGAACTCCCCGATGACCAAAACGAGGCCCGCCGCATAATTCGGCGTTCTAAAGTCTACAAGGTTCACGAGGGTGAACTATATAAGAAAAGCACAACTGGTATTCTGCAAAGGTACATCTCCGAAGAGGAGGGAAGGAAAATTCTCCCTGAAATACACGCTGGAATGGGCGGCCACCACGCCGCAGCACGGGCGCTTGTAGGCAAAGCTTTTCGCGCTGGCTTTAACTGGTCCACTGCCCGAGCAGATGCCCAAACCTTAGTCCAACACTGTGTTGGCTGCCAGCTCTTTGCAAATCAAAGTCACATGCCTCCCACCGCTCTGAGAACAATCCCCATTACTTGGCCTTTTGTGGTCTGGGGGCTTGATATGGTCGGACTTCTTAAAGGGGGAAGCCATAAAAAGAAATACTTACTGGTGATGGTAGATAAATTCACTAAATGGATAGAATCCAATCTAGTAAAAACAGCTGAGGCAGGGCCTGTGACAAATTTTATATCCGGTGTGGTACAACCGTTATGGTGTACCGCATAGTATTATCACAGATAATGGCTCCAACTTCACAGCTAACGAGGTAAAAAATTGGTGCACAAAGTTAGGTATTAAACTTGACTATGCTTCTATATACCTTCCTCAAAAGAACGTTCAAGTCGAAAGGGCCAATGGTCTGATAATGAGCGGCATTAAACCCTGACAAGTGCGCTCCCTGCAAGAGTCTGATAAACACTTGGTCTTAGAGCTTGACTCCGTACTCTGGGGGCTGCGGACCACACCCTATTGTACGACCGGATATACACATTTTTCATGGTGTACGGCACAGAGGATGTCCTGCCCTGTGACATTATTCCTGACTCACCTTGAGTGCGCATGTACGAGGAGAGACAAGCTGAGCTAGATCGACAAGACGACCTAGATGGACTTGAAGAGGAGCGCGATACAACGCTAGCACGTTCCGCATTTTACCAACAACATGCTAGGCCATACTAGAGCAGAGAAGTGCGGGCCAAGAGATACAACGTCAATGAACTTGTTTTACGCCTCCCGGAGAAGAAAAAGGACAAGCTCAAACCAAAATGTGAGGGGCCCTTCATTATCGATGAAGTACTCACCGATTGAGCCTATCGCCTTCGCAATGCACAGGACAACCGCCTTGAGCCGAACCCATGGAACGCTGCTAGGCTCCGACGATTTTATAGATAGTTCGGTAGCACCTTTTTTCCTCCTTGTATGTTTGGTCTTGTCTTATACCTTCTATTTTTTTCTCCTTTTCCTTTCTTTTTTTCTTTCATTTTTTGGCAAGTATTCGGCTCGCCCGAACTGCCACAGGATAAGTACATCTTCGAATGTACCTACCCCAAATATATCTAGGGGCTTCTTTAACAAAGCCCATTATAAATAAAGCTTATTGCTTAAAATGTCATCTGTTTTTACAGTTCTTCCTTGCCATTATATGCACCGATATGACTTAAGTTCTGGCCAAGCTAGGTTGCCTGGCTCCTATGCTTACCCCTACGTTCCCGATTGTTCGGCTAGGGTGTAAAGGGAGCACCTCTGCGATTGTTACAACCGGGTAATCCGGATATGTACCTCAGACTGGGTGAAGCCAAAAGCTAGCACTCTTAAGGGAATAATTGGTCAGCAGATACACGACATATCACATTCTAAAGCGTATTCTAAACTATCACAGGATATGGCATCCTACAATCCTTTTCATAAGGATTAAAAGCCTAGGCCCGCATTTTTTATGCATGCCGACCCAGGGAAAGGAACCCCTAACGAACTATTCTCTCTCGAAGATGTTTATTACGTTAAATAGTAATATAACATAACTCCCCGAACACAGTCTGTCTGTTCAAGCAATTATGACCGGATTGCCTAGTTTCCGAACATATCATGTGTTTTTACCACATATATAGTATTCGGAAGCACTCCAGCCTTTGGGTTTATGGAGGTCGAAGTAGATGGTCGGCCATGACAAACTTTATATAAATTCGGTCGGAGATAAGTTTTTGATGGTAAAGGTACATTGATACATAGAATCAAACGACTACTCATTTTCTATTCCCTCTATAAGGTTGTCTAGCTTACAGTCCTCTTGGGAAAGTTTGGCAGCTATCTCTACTTAGTCATATACCAAATGCAGAGGAATTTCTTGTCGATCAGACCCTCGAGGTCCCACGTGGGCCATGTGATTTGGATCAAGACGAGTGTAGCGCGTCTTCACCATGGCCCAGGCTTCTCAAGCACCCATGCGGCATGCTGATGCTTTCCATAGTTCAAAGCGGCGTCGAGCCCCTTTGAACAGGTCTGCCAAATCCTCCATAGTTTCTGGAGGTGAGTTGCCAGGCCATAAAGCTTTGGCCATACTCTTCATGGCCTTCCGAGCCCGTTCATGGTACTTGGAAAGCTCTTGCAGCACATCACCTCAAAACCGGACACTCCGCCTTCAGGATGCCCAGTCAACAAACATGCAGGAAAAGTTTTATAAGGAACTTTCACAATAAGAGACTATAAGGAGAGCTAGGTATAAGAGTCATACTAAACATGCCGCTTTTTAGCCTCCGGTTCTCTTCCAAGGTGCTTGAGAATAGGGCAATTACGCCCTTTAGCTCCGGTTCGAGCCTAATATTTCTATCATGCGCTTGGTTCCTTTCCTCTATAGCTTGCGTCAGCGCACGCTCACCAGCGACTGTTTCCCCTTCGGCAAAAAATTTGACCTCCACAGCAGCTCTTAGCTCCCTCTCTAGTTGGTCGGTCGACCCTGTTGATGTATTACAAATTAGTACATACATAATAGTAATCAGCAGAACTATCATAGTTTCCGGACACTATTGTTCTTACCATCAGCATCCTTTCCGGATTCCTTCAAATTTTTGAATTCGGCGAGCTCGGTCCGGCACTCTTCAAGTTCCTTGGATAAGGAGTTATTCTTTTCTCGAATGACTTATAAAACACAACGATCCACAAGTCTCGGGGGCTACTGGCATGGGAACACTCAAAATAAACACTTACCCGCATATCTTTGGAAAGCTGATGAGTGGCTCCGGCGAGTCCGCCTTGGGCAGCTCGGATATAGGCATCTGCAGAGCTGAGGGCATTAAACGCCTCCTCAGAAAAAGCGGGGTCACGCATGGCTGCTTTCCACCGCCGGTGGATCATCGCAACCTCCACTTCGGAATTGGTAGCTGACACTTCGTCCGAATCCTCCTGGAGAGGACAATCCGGCACTGAATTAGCATTTACCCCTGACGAGCCTGATGCCGGATTGGCTGGAGCTTGGCCTGCATTGCCTCCGGAGACAGTCTGGTGTGTACTCCTCCTAAAAGGAAAAAAACAAAGCGGAAATTTATAATAACGATCTCACCACCCATCACATGTTAAAACAAACATACCTCTTTGAAGGTCCGCTGGTGTTCACGGTCCTCTTTCGCTTCAAGACCTCGCCCGACGCGGGCGTCACCCTCTAGGTTGACGGTCTCCGCATAATTCAGCGTGAGGAGCGTCGTCCCTGTTCAAATATGATAGAATACAGTGGGTAAGGCACATTGGGAATCTTCTCTTTTGATGAAATGTGTCCTGAAATACTTACGCGGTAAGAAGGAATGAGGCCGGGATAATCGGCTACTATAGCCACCAGGGGACCCTCACGGCAGGCTTGGTAGAAGACTCCCTCTTCTAGCCCTATACCTATGTCCGGATCTTCATTGTATCCGGAGCCCGCATTCTAAAATCAGTCCTTAGGCTGTGGGGCGGGACTATTAATCCCCTCGATCACTTACCTCCACTCCTATTTAGGAGAAACTGAATTCAATTTGGATAATATGTTATAACGAAGGAAAAATGGGCGGTCACGAGAGAAACTTACCCAGTCAGGAGGATTGTACATAGAAAAACCCTCCCGGCACGTTAAATAAATGAAATCTTGCTTCTCTCCTGTGACACCCCGAGACCGGTGCGCCAGGTGTCAGCCAGTTATTCGTTGTCAATGCCATGTCATCTTCTTGCGTGTTGCATCTTTGCCTTGTCATCTTGTGTGTTGCATCAGCATGTTTTCGAAACTTGCATCCGCCCGAGTCCGCTCGTCCTTTCCGTTGTCCGTTCTGAGCCCAGACACACTCACACGCGCCCACGGTGCCTCCGAATAGTTATTTTATGAGTGGCCGAAAAAGTTCTCGGAATGGGTTGAAACTTGTCATGTGGTCTTATTATAGTGTAGACAAGCCGCCTGCCAAATTTCATCGCATTCGGAGTCCGTTTGATAGCCCAACGGATATATATAGCGGCACTAGTCGCCGGTTATTTCGTCGGACATTTTCGGTCTCCGAAAACCGCCGTCGGGCCTCTCTCTCCTCTCCTCACAGCCCACTCTTGCCTTCTACACAGCCCTTTAACCAGTCCACTAGCCCACCTACCTACCCCTCCACTCCGGACCGTCCGATGGCGATCGAACGGCTCCGAAACGGACAAAAACCCCCTCTCCTAGCCTTTTTTGCTTTAAATGGACCCCCTAGCCTTCCAAATCGGGGAAACCCTAGCTTCCTCGAAATCCATGCCGCCGCCAGCCTCCTCCCACCTCCACAGCCGCCACCTTCCTCCTCCCACCGCGTGGGCCCACGGAGCCCATCTCAGGCCCGCGCAGGCCCGGACCGCGCCGCCGTTTCGCTCGGGATCGGGAGGATCCGTTGCCTCCGTCCCGTTCGCCTGCCCCGCCGCCCTTGCGCCCAAGCCTGCTCGAGCTCCCTTCGCCAACCGCCGCCCCGCGCCTTCGACCCCGCCGTCGGCAGGAGCTCCTTCGCCGGAGCTTCACCTCGCCGCCGGACCTCCCCGACACCGGGAACGGAGTCGCCGGACCCCGTTCCGGCCAGATCCGGTCCCCTCCTCACTGTTTCCCTTCGCCGGAGGTCACCCTGCCTCGCCGGAATCCCTTCGCCAACCGCCGCCGCCGCTGCTCTGTATTTTGTCAAACGGAGCGCGACGTGCCCTCCTCCCCTCACGCGCCTGGGCCACTCCAGCGCTGCGAAGGCCCAGCTGCGGCCCAGTCCGACCGGTGCCCCTCGGCCTGCCTCCGCCCCGCCTCGGCCTCGTGGGCCGCATTAAGGCCAGCCCAGCCGGCCCAACTCCAGCACCGGTCTGCCTCCTCCTTCTCCAGTTGGGCCGAAGCCCTTGGGTGAGCCCCTTAAAACCCGCCCCGGCCATCACTTAGTTATTTTGCGCTTAGTTGTTTTTTTTTCTAAGTCTAATTTTGGCTAAGTCCCCAGAAAACTGTTATAATGTTGCATCTTTGCATGCATGTAACTTTTTGGCATAGATCCAAATTGAGTGAATGATATGTCAAAATGACCGTGGTGATATGCTCTACACTTTGTTCCATTGTGCCATGCTCATTTGAGTTCATCTAGATGCTCTAATCTCTGTTGCAAGAGTGCTACTTGTTATAAACTGTTGCAACTAGTTATTTTTTTGCCATGTTTGAGATATGATAACTTGGTGCATGTTTATCCAAATGATGCAAATGATATGTCTAAATTTTCCTTGTGAAGTGTACTACATGTTGGTTGCTATAGCATGCATGTTAGGGTTCATATTGCCATGTTTATCTCTGTTGCAAAAGTGCATGTGGCTGTTAGGTTTTGTAACTTGTTACGAGATGCCTAGTTGAGGAGCTCGTTGCTATTGATGTGTTTGTCCCCATGTCGCATGTTCATATGTTTTAGATTCCCCATGATGTGTTCTTTGCCGTGGTGCAAATCTATTGCCATGTTATGCTTTGAGATGACTTAAACATGCTCGCAAACATGCCATGCTAATGTTACTGTTTTAACACTTTCTGAAATTTCACTAAGTCTGGAATCTGTCATATCCTGATGCTATGTTTGCTTGATGCCCTAGGAAAATACATGTTAGTTTTGGGGTGGCCATTGATCATTCCTTGTTGTATATGTTGTTGTCTATCCATTCATGTCCTTACTTTCTCATTTGACTTGCTGTAGCTTATTTATTTCTTGCTCTCAAGTTGCTATAAAATATTACTGTCAGGTTTTTAACGTCATGATCAAAATGTTGTAGCTTGTTGCTATTGATCCATGCCTCCTATGGAGTTGCTCCAATGGAGTTGTTTGATGTAGGATATGTCTAATTCATGTCCATGCTTCTTGTCACCATGTTTGAGTGCTGTAGAGTATATATTTCTTGCACCAAAGTTGCTATGTGGCTGTTAATTACAGCTTTGCATTGTTTCTTGTTTCGGGTTTATCTTTTAGCCCGTTGCTCCGTTTTGGGTGAGCCTTATATGACACTTGTGTGATTTTGCATGTAGAATCATAATATAATATTGTTTTCATGTTTGGAGTGAGTTTGCTTGATGTTTGGGGTGCTTCTTGCACCATTGTCATGTTTGACTTGTTTTGCTCATATCTTCTAGGCCGTAGCTTCGAATTAAACAAACTTTATATGAAACTTGACTAGAATTTCGTGTAGATCATCTTGGTGCATGTTAACCTGCTGTTTAACAACTTTAACTTAAAGTTTGTTCAGATCTGGACTAATTTCAAATTATGCATATGAGGACTTACCGGATTTGTCTTATGTAGTTTCCGGCCTCATTTAAACTTGTTGACTTGTGTTGTTTTGTGTGCTTCCTGCCTTGCCATGTATTGCATCATATATAGACTTGTCTTGCATCATACTTCCTTGAGCATATTGTCATGTTCTTGTGTTGTTTTTCTGTGCTTCCTACCTTGTCATGCATTGCTTCCTGTATAGACTTGTCTTGCATCATACCTTGCCATGTATTGCATCATATATAGACTTGTGTCGTTTTCATGTGCTTCCTACCTTGCCATGTATTGCTTCCTGTATAGACTTATCTTGCATCATACATTGCCATGTATTGCATCATATATAGACTTGTGATGTTTTTCTGTGCTTCCTACCTTGCCATGTTTTGCTTCTTGTATAGACTTGTGGTGCATCCTATATAGAACTGTCTTGCATCATACTTGGTTGAGCATATTGTCATGTCTCGTGTGGCGTGTTTACCGTGTTGCTTGCTTCTTCTCGTTACTGCTTGTTCCGTTGCATTCGTGAGGATTCGTTCGTCTACCCGTGGTTCTTCTTCAAGGCGTCTTCTTCGTCTTCTTCATGGATCCGTTCTTCTTCCTTGCGGGATCTCAGGCAAGATGACCATACCCTTGGATACCTTTACTATCATTGCCTTTGCTTAGTTGTCTCGATGCTATCGTTATATGTCGCGCTACCCATCATTTTGTCAGCCCTCTCCTTGTTGCCATGAAACCTCTAACCTTTGAAACCTTCCTAGCAAAATCCTTGTTTGGCTATGTTACCCGCTTGCTCAGACCCTCTTATAGCGTTGTTAGTTGCAGGTGAAGATGAAGATCGTTCCTTGTTGGAACTTGTTGTTGGAATATCACAATATCTATTATTATATATTAACACACCTATATACTGGGCATGGGTGGAAGGCTTGGCCTTTTGCTCGGTGTTTTGTTCCACTCATGCCACCTTAGGAGCCGATAAACCGGCATTATGTTCCTTGATTTTGCGTTCCTTACACGGTTGGGTATATGGGGACCCCTTGACACTTCGTCTTTGAATAAAACTCCTCCAGCAAGGCCCAACATTGGTTTTAATTTGCTCATAATAACAACTTATTTAATTAATTAAATTGCATCGGGAGTTAGCGCTACCCGTGGTTTCTTCTACATAGCATGGGGGCCAGTGCTGATGGTGTTGGTCCCAAACTAGAGCCACTTGTGGTGCCACCCAGTTATCTAGGGTCTTCGGTTACTGTACGTATTGCTCATCCGGTCGTGGCCTCAGACGAGATACGTGCGGCTACTATCAGGGTGTCGGCATGCCGCGAGGTCTTGCTGGACTTGTTTTACCATTGTCGAAATGTCTTGTGCACCGGGATGCCGAGCCTGATCGGATTTCCCTAAGATAAGGGGTAATAATTATTATTACTTCAGCTGATCGTGAGAGCTTGTGATGGGCTAAGTTGGGACACCCCTGTAGGGTTATGGTCTTTCGAAAGTCGTGCCCACAGTTATGTGGCAGATTGGAATTTGTTAATGTCCGGTAGTAGAAAACTTGACAGAGGATCCGAAGTAAAACACACAACTGTGTGAGTAACCGTGATTGTCTCTTTTCACTTTGAGAAGAGAACACGGTGGGGTTATGTTTGACTCGTAAGTAGTTCAGGATCTTTAGCGATCATTACTAGTTTGCGACCGTTTGCGTAGATGCTCATCTTATTCTCGTAATCGTAAGTTAGCCACCATATACTGCTTAGTTGCTGTTGCAACCTCACCACTTTACCTCTTCCTACCCCTTTAAGCTTTGATAGTCTTGTTACCCATGGTTATGGGATTGCTGAGTCCTCGTGGCTCACGGATACTAGAACAATAGTTGCAGGTGCAGGTTTCCGATGTCTTGACGTGAGAGCGATGATCGTTGTTTGGAGTTTCTTCTTCTTCTTCTTCTTCTTCTTCTTCTTCTTCTTCTTCTTCTTCAGTCTTGGGTTAGGTTCCAGGTCGGCAGCCTGGGATAGCAGATGGATGTCGTGTTCTTTTCATTGTTTGCTTCCGTAGTGGGATGCCTTGTATTGATGATGGTGTATTCTTGTGACTTGTATATATTGTTGTATCCCCCATGTATGTATGTAATGGTACGATGTAATGATATCCATCTTGCTAAGCACCCGAAATGCGGTTGTGCCCCAATCACGTAAGTGTCACGTGATCGGGATAGAATGCATCTTGGGCCTGACATCTCCCTTATAAAGACCCTCCAGAACAGTGGCTAGAGCGGCTGGGACCTTTAGACCAAGGCGTAAGCAGCGCGAGGCATCATCTTTGCCATTATAGTGCCACATTGGAAATCCTCTGGCTTGAAGCGGCTGCACGCATCGCTTTATTGAGATAGCCATCACTTCAACTATAGATAACCCCGAACTGGCGAGCAGTTTGATCTTACTAGCCAGTCTGCTAACCTCGCTCTCTCTTCTTCTGAGGGACTGTGGGGACACCAGCTGAAAAGCTTCTGTGGCGGAGCGCTGGAATAGTTGGGGAGTCCGCGCCGAACTGGATCCGGCAGAGCGACATCCTCAATATAAAACAACTCTGAAGGCCACTCTTCGGATGCTTTCTTCGGAGTGCCGGGCGGATAGCCTATCCCGGCTATGCGCCATACTTTGGCGCCCCCAACTTCAAATATGGATCCTTCTTCCGGTCGAGGGACAAGGCAGAAGTACTTTCTCCACAGCTCAAAGTGAGGCTCACAGCCCAAAAACAGTACGCATAAAGCGACAAAACCCGCAATATGTAGGATAGACCCCGGCGTAAGATCGTGCAGTTGGAGGCCATAGAACTCCATTAGTCCCCTAAGAAAGGGGTGAATGGGGAACCCATGCCTCTTAAAAGGAAGGGGACGAAACATACCCGCTCTCCATCAGAGGGGTTTGGAAAACTCTCTGTCGGGGCTTGGATGTCGATAGACGTTAGTCCGGCCCAGATGGGGACTAGATCCTCTGGGGGAGATATCCCTGCACTTGAAGTGTCCGAAGATGCGCGTGGGACACAGAGCAGCTTTTCCAATCTCCTGCACGAGGGCCATGAGGGCGCGAGGAAGATCTTGGGGCGCTAGCCATGTTTGAAGATTTTTTGTAGGCACTAGGGTTTCTCTCGCGTGGAATGGGATGGAGAGGCGACTGGGATCTATTCTCTTATATAGGCGCCTACTCTGCACAGTCAAGGGGATATTTGTAAAACTGCCCTGACGGTTCGCATTAGTTGGGCACGTGGAAGCCAAGGCGACGGCGGCGAAGAATCGACGGAGTACAATATTTAAAGAATCCAAACTATCATCCAGGAGGATTCACCTTGCAAGACCGAAGACATGAAGATGGAGACAATCTTGTCCTTGAAGGCAAGTCCAGGGGCTACTGAGGGAGTCCTGTATTCAGGGGTCCTCAGGCATTCGGGTCGTTGAAGCTGGGCCGCACTGATGGGCCGCGTAAAGAAGAAGCAGAAGACCCTCCCCCATATTCGGTCAGGATTCTTATGTACGTTGAAAGGCAAGTGTGGAGTCCGGATGTATCAATTACTTCCTCCCCTAGTCACCCTTGTAACCCTAGGTACCCTCTAGCATGTATATAAGCAGACGGGTTTAGTCTGTATAGGGGATCATCATCATCACAATAACCTCATAGGCTAGACTTTAGGGTTTAGCCATTATGATCTCGAGGTAGATCAACTCTTCTATTCATATCATCCATATTAATATAGTAGGAAGTAGGGTTTTACCTCGATCGAGAGGGCCTGAACCTGGGTAAACATCGTGTCCCCAACCTCCTGTTACCATCGATCTTCTAAGCGCATAGCTTGCCCCCCCCCCCCTACCCGAGATCTGCCAGTTTTGACACCGACACTCATGCTGATGCAGAAGATCTGGTTAGTAAGTGTGATGCTTGCCAGAAATTTTCTAGACGAGCTCACGTGCCGGCTCAAGAATTGAGAATGATTCCAATTACTTGGTTGTTTGCGGTCTGGGGGCTGGATATGGTTGGGCCTTTCAAGAGGTCTAAGGATAAAAAGACTCACCTCTTGGTAGCAGTTGACAAATTCACAAAGTGGGTTGAGGCTGAGCTGGTCAGTAAATGTGATGCAACGACGATGGTTCAATTCGTTAAAAAGGTGATCTTTCGCTTTAGATACTCTCATAATATCATCACTGATAATGTTACTAATCTGTCTAAGGGTGCTATGGAGGAATTTTGTCAACGTGAGCATATTCGTCTTGATGTTTCATCTGTGGCTCACCCCCAGACCAATGGTAAAGCTAGAAGGGCTAATCAAGAAATCTTGAGAGGAATCAAACCCCAGCTCATGGTCCCTTTGCAGAGGATGTCGGGTTGTTGGGTTGAGGAGTTACCTTCAGTACCGTGGAGCATCAACACTACCCCCAACAGATCTACGGGTTACACTCCTTTCTTCATGGTTTATGGAGCAGAGGCGGTTCTTCCCAGTGATATATGTCACGACTCGCCTCGTGTGGTGGCTTATGTTGAAGCTGTTAATGAACAAGCACGTCAGTATGACATTGATCTCTTGGATGAAGAGCGTGACCATGCGGCGGCTCGATCGGCAATCTATCAGCAAGTTTTGCATCGTTATCATAGTCCCCAGGTTAAAACTCGCACCTTTCAAGAGGGTGACTTGGTGCTCCGGCTCATCTTGGATCAAACTGATATGCACAAGTTATCCCCACCTTGGGAAGGACCTTTTGTGGTCAAAAATAATCTGCATAACGGATCATACTATCTCATCGATGTTCGAGACCACAAGGACTCACGCACGTCAGAGGAGGAGACACGTCGGCCATGGAACATTGCTCATCTTCGGCCTTATTACACCTAATCCACCAGCTCTTGTGATGTACATACTTTTATCAGTGTAAATATTATGATTAGAATAATAAGTCCAGCATCACTGATAATTCGGGGCCTCTGCCATTTCATTTCTGAGTATATGAGTCTTTATTATCAATTCATAAGATCATGGGGCTTCCTGCCCATTGGGCATAGCCGTCATTACCCTTTTTGATCCGAATTACACGCCTTGTCATAAATAAACACGGGGGCTTCCTGCTCATTGAGCATGACTTTGACTACCCTTTGATCCAACTTATGAGCTGGGCTGCAAACAACTGTGGGTTTTTACCTAAGTTGAATGATTGACAAAGAGAACTTTCTATGATGAGCAGTTGAAACATAGGTAATATGCCTTGAAGGCTTGTTAAAGGTCACTTGGGGGCTTCCTGTTCAATGAACATAGCCATACTTACCCTTCTGATCGGCTTGGACACCAGGTGTATTCACCAAAACAATCCGGATTACCCTGCCTGTGTACGTCTCCCACTCCAACCAGGTAATCCTGGAATGACCCACCGTACTCTTAATAGTCAATCTTATAAAGACCCTGAACTTGTCAAGGTTAAAACGGCGACTGGTCATGTGAGGCCCAGCTTACAGGGTTTGAATGAAGGATTAACTCAGTGGTTGTGTGGCCCTTTGAAAGCACTTGATATTAAGGCTTGGCAGCCTATGAAAGTCTTGTATTTTTTATTTTACTTGACACATTATTTTGGTTTATATTTTTGTGCCACATTGATATATGGCTTAAAAAGATTCAGGCCATGTAGCCTTCGTCTTTATGGCTCATATTTGAGCATATCCGGAGTTTTTGATAACCCGGTCTGGCTTTGGACAAAAAGTCACCAGTCTGATATGATTATGCACTTCGGGTTTAGGCTCCGAGGCTTTTTGGGGTTGTTACCCTTTTCTGCTGCATATGGTATATTGAACCAGCAGCATTAACAAGTTTCAGAGGTATGATTTTTGTTTATTCTATGAAGATATGAGATTTTGATAAACTGCCCTGGTTATGGACAATACAGTCACCAACAAATTATATATGGGGTATTATGACCCGCCCTGGGGTAAACCACCAGGGCAAACATTATCTGTTTGTGTGCAGGAATTGTGATGCATATCGTCTGCATAGCTGAATTATAAGTATAAACAGTAGATCTTCAATGACAGATCGACGGTTCAAAGTGCAAACAAACATGCACGATGGCATGGCAGGACATTATTTCCAACTAGCCTATTACAAGGCATCATGTGCCCCAAAAGAATAATTGTTTTTGGCACATTATCTAATGATGTGGAGGATAAGCCAGCTCTATGATCAACTATCCTGGCCTTGGCGTGATGATGATTTCGGGTTGTCTTGCACCGGATCTTCTGCCTCTTCGTCACCCGTTAGCTGGAAGTCAGATGTGGCCCAGTTGATCGCACTCAAAGACTTGAAAATAGCTTTGTCGTCTATAAGAGTTGACGGGTCAATATCAGGGGCGAAGGTGTGCTTACGGGTTGGCGAGATAAGATCTACGGCTTCATGAACCGGCACCTTCACTTTCGCATTATCAGCATTAGAAAATGGATGATATTTGGAAAGGCCAGTTTCTTCGGCTAGTTTGCTAGCCAAGGGACGCATCTCCCTTACTATTTGAGTGAAGTCATCGGCAAGGAAGGGAGACACGTCTTATTTGAAGCTCGGACAGCCAGTGGCTAGTTCTTCCGGGTCAAGCTCGGCCTGCCATGCCTTCGCCCGGCTTAAACCGGTAATGGCACCGGCTCGGGCGGCTGATCGCTTCAGCTCCTCCACCTTTTGTGGCAGCACAAATAGTTTTTCCAACACTTCCTTGATAAGGGAAGGTGGTTGCTTCTTATGGAGGGTAGCAAAAATAGCCCGTCGGGCACGAGTGTACAACTGTTCAACAAGAGTGTTACAACTTTAAGCCTGAGGCGCATATCATCACCTAGCTTGGAGCTTCTGGAACCAAGTGTATTCATGAACCAAGTGTATTCATGACCAAGTGTATACAACTTTAAGTGTTGCCAAGTATATTCATGACCCGACAAATGATTATGAGACACTGATGATGCATGTATAAGTGTTACATTGCTTACCAAAGATAGTAGTTGTCATCATATTGATTTCCTGTTTTAAGCCGAATAACTCATTAGTCATCGGCTTAAGAGCAGTCTCATCATCACCGGCTCTCTTCAATAGAGCTGCCCTCTTGGTGTCCCAGGCGGCTCTCTCAGTGTTGAAATCCTTATTCAGCTTTTTAATATTTTCCAAAGTGATTTTAATTTGAGACTTTTCCTTGGAAATCTCAGATTACTGAGTTTGAAGGTTCTGCTGCAGATCCGCCACTTGGGTTTCTTTCATGCTCAATTCAGCATGTGAGACAAAGAGATTATGCAGCAACATGTGATTATAATGATCATCTTATTTGAAATCCCAAGCACAATACTAGTATTTTACTTGGCACTTAGGGGCTAATGTATATTTGCTCTGTTGAAGACAAATTTTTAAATGAACCGCCTAAAGTTGTTCTAACTACAGATGACTCATGGGGGCTGCACATTTAGATTTTATTTGTGCTTATGATGATAAGTATCGGCTTAGCTTCTCAGTTTAAGCTGGCCCTTGGGGGCTACATGTGCAAAATTGAGCACTGATATAGGAAGTTCCGGCTCAACTTGTTAGTTTAAGCCGACCCTTGGGGGCAGTACGTGTGAAGTTGAAAAACAACAATTTGAAGTCCCGGCTTGGCTTGACAGCTTAAGCCGGCCCTTAGGGGCTACAAGTTTTTAATTCAATAACTACAGTATGCCATTATATGAATGAAAGATCAAATGGGCTATCTACAAGTCTACGACATATTCAATTCTATCATATCCAGTAGGCTTGGCGACTAGTACAAATATATTGGTATGCAGAGGATTGCACAGCTTACCTAAAAGCGCTCCTTCATAAGATTGACCAGGCCGGCTTCAAGGTCATGGCTAGTATGAAGACAGTTTAGGTAACCAGAATGAAGCCTTGAATGTTGAATTGGGCATAGCTCTCCAGATCCAGCTTCCACTTGCTCTTATCAGCAGCTGGAATTTCTTCCTTAGCGCTGTGCTTGGATAAGACGATAGGGTTGCTTGGAGCAGTGTAAGCCATCCCAGTAATGATCACATCTTCAGCTCCCTGAGCCAGCTGAGCAGGACTGGGCAGTTTAGCACTTTCCGGGTCAACTTCCATGGAATCCATGGTGACATGGTGCTCTTCTGGTGGTGGATCGTCCACTGCTACTTCGAAAGATTGAGGCAAAGGCTCAGAAATAATTGGTTCTTCCGGGTTAGCAGGTTTGGGATCCTCAGATGGTTTATTCACCTTAAGTTTCTTGCTGGGCTTGTCCATGGCACTGGAAACAAAACATATGATGAGATTGGTATACCAATTGAGTAGAAAGTATTAAAACAAACAGGCTTAAGTGTCCTCACCCGGGAGCAGTCTTGAACATAGGAACTTGAGTCCCAGTGGAATCCCCAGAGGAAGAATGAGAGGTGCCCTGATAGTTTGAGTCAGACGGGTTAAGAGGTTGTCGAATAAGACCTGCTTTTGGAAAGGTTAAGCCGGAAATTTGTGAAAGCTCTGCTTGACGCTTGCGATGAGGCGGCGTATTGGGTACGCCAGAGGAGAGGACCCC
>LR738710.1:626658446-626726977 GCA_902687465.1 Secale cereale | reverse complement strand
CCCCCCCCCGGCACACACGTTATGTACTTCCTCTATTGATCAATCTTCCTCTCATAACCACCTTACAAAGCTTTGGTTTTCGCACGTTCATTCTATCTCCCCTTGCATAGATATCTCCGCTCCTCGGGAGCCATCCTAGAGAGACTGCCCCCAGGGAGGTCTTGTTGTCGCCCGCCTCGTGAGGCTTGGCCCCTCGCGAGGGTCTTGAATTGCGGTTGCTGAAGTTGGGCCGCACCAGGACGCTGATGGAGACACGTCACGGGCCGCAGGCAGGCAAGTCTGGGTACCCCTGTTCCTAGGAAGCCGACAACCACTCTCTCCAACACGTCTCACTATTTCGATCGCATGACGACCCACACTCGTTCAATATTTCTCTCTTTATCTATGTATCGATTGACCTTGCTTCCTCACTCGCACAGACGATATATGTACATGTCTATGACTGGATCATATGCAAGCTCTCTCCTACAACCCTCACTTGTTCAATCGGGCAATATCTATCCACAACATATATATATATATATATATTCAACAAATGTCGGGGCACACTCACTTTGTCTCTCTATCTATGTCTCAATTGACCTCGCTTTCTCATGTTGTCTCTTCCACACATCAAAGCTACCTCTCCAATCCTTGCAGAGCCGGAGCTATTTACATTGCGAGGGGGACTCCAACCTTCGATTAATTTGTGAAGGCATTTATTCCGGTGGGTTTAGATTATATTTTTGTAGCATTCGTCCCACAACTTTGATATATGTACCGTTGCAACCCCTCTCCCCTCCCCCAATTGTTTTACCTCTGTCTAGGTCACTGCTCTCTCGCACGCCCTTTCTTACCTTCCACATCGCACCATGGTATTTTTGCAAAACACAAGCACTTATCCTTAGTTCTAGAATCTTTTGTATCATAATTTCCCTTTTTTTCTAAATGAATTGCCATTTTTTTACTTTATGCTCTACAATGCAAAAATACATGAATCTTAAAATAGATTAACTTTTTTATAACACGTATTGGTATTGAACGAGATGAACTATAAGAATTGAACGAACATCTACATCATGCCTATAAGAATCAAAGCTTACATGCTATGGTGTGATATTGTTGCCAAATCTCAAGCGTGCAATGCGCGTGTACCTTACTAGTATCAATTAAAAATGAAAAAGGACGAGGATCGAACATGCGACCATGGCCTTCAAGCCGCACGTCAATAGGCAACATACGGACGCAGCATAGTAGCAATGTTTGTTGTACTCCCCTTTGTTGATTTTTTATTACCACATCCTATTTAATGGATAACATGTTTTATATTAACTTTAGTACATTCTAGTGGGAACGGCTCGTGAGCACGTACTATTCCACTTCACTTACAGGTGGGTTCCATGCCTGCTCTCTTTCTCTCCTCCTCTTCTACATTTAGACGCACGGGCAAACACAAAGAACGCGCGGGCGGTGTTGCCGTTAACCGTATCTAGACACGTTCACAAGTTATAGCAACAGTTTCACGTAATACTAGTACTAGTATTATGTAACAAGTTTAGGAACAAAAGTGAACGTGACAAGTTAGGCTA
Source organism: Secale cereale (assembly GCA_902687465.1). Classification (NCBI taxonomy): domain Eukaryota; kingdom Viridiplantae; phylum Streptophyta; class Magnoliopsida; order Poales; family Poaceae; genus Secale; species Secale cereale. The sequence goes on along the minus strand of LR738710.1, from coordinate 626,725,409 downwards.
CTAACAATTAATACTCCTACATGCGTCGATAAATAGATGTATTGCCTAGTGCATGAACAAGGTGGGCGGCGGAGCCTGGTCAAAGGGCTCGCCTCCTGGTCAGCCTGCGTAGCGGCCTGCTCGCACGTCTCCTGTCAGCCGGCGCAGCGGTCTGCTCGCAAGCCTCCCGTCGACTCACACGCTTGCTCGGATGGCACCTGCCGGTGAGAAGCGGGACTCGTGATGGCAGGTATGTCTAACGCCCACGGTTTGAATAGTGAAACGGTTCACGTTAACGTCACATGTCTTAGTTCCAAAATACCTTGGCTCTTCTTTTGTGCATCTTTTCATAAGCAGCTTCTCTCAAAATGAACAAAAAAATACGATAGCCTTCTTATCCCATATCACGTGACCATGCTCAGTTTCATGAATTTCAGGTCAATTTTGGATTTTCTAGAATTTAAAATCTAGGATTCGAAACAATATCATAACCTGCATCATGAAATAAATTTTCAAGCCATGCATCTTTACTCTTGTAGATGTTAATAATTCTTAAGAAAAGATTTGGTCAAACACTTTGCTTAGTTAGACTTCTGACAAGTTATATATGCAGAGTAAAAAGATAATCTCTCCGTACCAGTGCATTGCCTGATATAATAACTCTTGTAGGCAGGAACAACGCACAAACAAAATCAACAAACGGAGCTCCATTATGTGCTCATCCTCGTGTAGTACTATTAGTATAGGAAATGGAGTTGACGGGTGACCTTGGGTAGCGGCAACTATCGGAGCTTGGGTTCCGGCAAAACCCTTGTGGTTCAAACTCTCGGGTGTGCACGAAGATCTCTCCTTTCGCCCTAGCTCGTCTACTTGCCGATCCCTAGGACTAGCTCGTCAGATCCGAAGAACAAGGGACACAAGGTTTATACTAGTTCGGGCCACCGTGGTGGTGTAATACCCTAATCCAGTGTGGCATGGTGGATTGCCTTGTAGGCTGAGGAAGAACTAGTACATGGATGATCTGCCTCCTAAGGAGAGGGGTTCTTGCGCTCGAGTGACCTTGTGTTGTGTGGCCTTCTATCTGATCAATTCAAGATGAGATGAGCCCAATGGTGGTGGCTAGTCCTATTTATAGTGGCCAGGGTCCTCTTCCCAAATATTGAGCGGGAAGTGATCCCACAACGGCCAAATTTGAAGGGGAAACCTAGTACAAGCTATCCTGACAAAAGGTGGTCTTCGCCTGCCAAAGGCTTTGGTGGTGACGCTGTCGTGGGCTCCACGGTGACCTCCGCTCTGCCATCCTGCTGGTCTTGGTCTCGTTGCACCAATATGGAAACATTTTCTTCACGCCTCGGTACTCCTCGCCTGCACCTGCTCCTTTAGCACCAAAGAGGAAACTGGCACTCTGCGCCCGCTGGCACCCGTCTGGCCTTGGTCGTCACCGCTCATGTCACGAGGACCTCGCGAGGTACCCCTTGCCTTGATATCTCCAATCCTCATGAGCCGGCCTAGTGAGGCCGCCCCAGGGGACGTCTTGCGTCATCCGCCTCGCGAGGCTTGGCCCCTCGCGAGAGTCTTGAGTGGTTGTCGAAGAGGTTGGGCCGTACTAGGCCACCTGATGAGAAACGCCCTGGGCCACAGGCAGGCAAGTTTAGGTACCTCCGTTCCCAGAACACCGATTGTAGCTCCCGGGCCCAAGGTGCTCTCGGGCTTGGCTTCGCGGCGAAGCCAAGGGTCAAGTGCGGAGCACCGCGGGCCCCAAAAGCCTGCGGCCTTGACTGACGTGTGGCGATTGATTGGACGTGGGCGTCTGCGCTCTCCACGCCTCCTCGGCAACCGCGCGAGTTGACAAGTCCCTACATGCACAAAAGACCATCATTACCCGCAATTATGGAGGCCGGCGATTGGCCTTCTCCTAGCTATAAATAAGGCGGCAAGCGGGGTTCTTGCTGCCCATCTTCTTCCTTCGTTCCTCCCGCTTCTTCTTCTTCCTTGCCCTTCGCTTGGCCGAGCTGCTCATGGCGCCAATCTGGCGATTTTCTGCCGCTGAGAAGGGGAAGACTCCTCATGGGGAGCCAGAAGTGCTCCTTCCGAAGAAAAGACCATTCCGCCCTCATGGCACCGCCATGAGACCGGAAGTGACGAGGCCTTGGCACGAGCGGCCTCCACCTGGGTACCCACTGCCCCTGTACTCCAGGGCACCCGGCCACGGAGGGGAAGGCGACGCCCAGCGCCGCCCGCGCCATGGCCGCGTCGATCGCGTTGTAGTGGTGCACGCCGTCGTCTCGCGAGCGCACGCCAGAGGCTCCTCGCGTGAGTTCGTGGTATGGGCAGCGATGCCTCCTAGATCCTGGATACGCTTCCCGACATTCTTCGCCGCAAAGATACCGCTGCGGGGGGCGCTCGAGCTGTGGTTGCGACACGCCGAGTTGGAGCAGTTGGCGAAGGAGTTGTCTGCGGGGCGCAGTCGCCTAGAGGAGCTAAAGCAGGCGACAGAAGCAAAGGAGGCCCAGCTGGCAACCAAGGCGAAGGTTGTGGCCGAGGACCGCGTGGCCTTCAAGTCCCTCAAGGAGAGGTCCCGCCAAGCGCTGAGGGCACTCTATGAGAAAGGCTTGGAGAAGCCGCTGGCGACGGACGATGAAGGCCCCGCCCAGCTGCTTCCTTATCTTGTCTTGGCGCTCGAGGGTGTCGTCCGCGAGATCGGCCCCCTGGCGGAGGAGGAAGCTCGTGTGCTTTCTTCTTCTGCCCTGACGCGCGTCCTTAGCCACTTGCACATTCGTGATCCCGACGCCGATCTTGGGGCATTGCTCGAGCCCGTGGAGGCGGAGCGCTGTGAGGCCGCCGCTGAAGCCGTGAAGGACCATGTGGAGGCCTTGCTGAAGAAGTTCCTCGTCATCGACCCTCCTGCCCCAGCCGATGGCGCCACCGATTTTGCGGCCAAGACCGACTCCTCAGGGCGTGGTGATGCCGTTGGAGAGGGAGTGCTTCCTGGCAGCGGCGCCCAAGCCCGAAGGAAGGGCCTGCTGGTGAGTGGCGGTGCTTCTCCCTATCTTCATTTTCCTATGACATGTACGGGCCTTGTGGAGGCGTTAAAACTTCTGTTTGATGCTTGAAGGACAATTTGGCTTGTAATAATTGCTAGATATTTGCGGTTCCCTTCCTATTTGTCATTCTACATCGGCAGAGCCCGGCCCCACGCATACTCAGCCACCGCTGGCTTGTCAAGATCACCGGGACAAGACCAAGGAGTGAAGGGCTACCTGGCCAGTTAGGCTCCTGAGTCGCGATGCTCAGGAGTCCCCCTTGATGTGCAAACGGTCCCTAGGTAGGACGTTCTAGGCACGGCTTTTGTGTTCTATGTCAGCAGGGCCCGGCTCCGCGCGTACTTTTGCCGCCGCTGGCTTGACCGGAACACTAGGACAAGACCAGGGAGTGAAGGGCTACGGGACCAGTTAGGCCCTTGGGTCGCGATGCCCAAGGGTCCTCTTGACGTACGAATGGCCCTGGGGGAAGTAGTGCGTGAGCTGGCCTTAGCGTTCTGCATCGGCAGGGCCCAGCCCCGCGCGTACCTCAGCCACCGCTGGCTTGACCGGACAGCGGGACAAGACCAGGGAGTGAGGGGCTACAGGACCAGTTAGGCCCTTGGGTCGCGATGCCCAAGGGTCACCCTTGACATATGAACATACCTCATACCTGTCCTCGCCGGGCTTGCGCTCGGGACGGTTGCGTGTTGTCCAGGCCCGGGGGTCCTAGTGGGGCGTGACCTGAGCGTAGCCCCCGTGCCCAGCCCCCTCGCGCTAACCTCCCGAGGGGAGCGCAGCACAGTGGGGCTGGTCACTGAGCCGGGGGGCTCCCTAAGGTTAATGCGGCCGTGAGGCCACCCCCAGTTGTTTATCACCAGCGTGGAGCATGGCGCTACCGTTCTTGCACGGGCATAGCCGCTCCTCGACCATGTCGACTGCCAGCGCGGAGCATGGTGCTTCCACTGGACCGTGGGAGGGGACTCCCTACTGTAGAGAGCCCCCGGGGTGTGTACAGCCCCGCCCTGACGCGTGGTTGGCACAGTAGGGCTAGACGAGGTGTATCTGAGCACCCATGAGCCAGAGCGGGACTCACGAGGCCCTACCTCAAGGCGGGTTGTGCCTGGTCTTGAATGAGAGCGCTTGAGGTGATCCTGCAAGATGGTTAGGCAACCTGCGCCGGGTGAATCCCTCGGGGCCCACATATGAGAAGCCCAGGCACCAACGACCCCAGGAGGTGACGTGAATGGGGCCGGCCCGCCAGACAGAGCTCAACCATTGTATTTATCGATGCTGCAGGGACGGACCCGAGCACAAACGCCATGCCTAGTCTTCTCATGTGGATGCCCAAAGAAAAGACAACCAACGTGCGGCGCCCGCAGCGGCGGGGCACAGTATCGTGCTCCCCAACTCACCTGCTAGCATCCAGCTCGAGCGTGGACGAGGCACCAAGGGCCCTGGGAGGTGACGTACACGGGGCTGGCCCGCGAGCCAGATCTCAGCCGCCTAGATTTGGCGACACTGCAGGGACGGACCCGAGCACAGACGATGTGCCTACCCTCGATCATAAGACAGGTGCCAGCAAGCTTGTGAGGGCGCAAGATATTCATGGCATCGGAGTGACGGTCAGATACATGAGTGATTCTTATGTAGCTGACAAAAATGGTAACGCTAGCTCAGGCAAGATGCAAGGGAGATACATGCCACAAGGACGGACCTGTGCGGCCTGGGGATAATGCAGCCTGAGGGGTGCCCCCAACAAGGTGAGCTAAGATGCAAAAGTTTACACGTCGCAGGGACAGGCCCGTGTGACCTGGGAATGATGCAGTCCGAGGGGCGTTCCCAGTTGAACAAAAACCAGAAAATGTCACCTGGCATAGATGCTGAAGTAGTGTTGGTGTAGCTGTAGATGCTTGACGCAGATGCTACTCCACACATGCCGTCTGGCTTTGGCACCTCGTGAGGCTCTGGGGTTCCCCAGATCTCACAGAGGGCCGAGTCCAACTCCGCCTGGATCTCCTTATGCCTGGCCTCACAAGTCGCCAGGACCTCCCGCATATGGCACTGGTGCAGGGTCGCTTGGTTTGGCAAGCCGAAGGGCTTGCGAACGTAGCTATCAGGGGGACCCTCGCACCGGCCCACCTGGGAAGGGCAGTAGAGCTCCTGAGATGCGATCATGTTGAGTGCGGGGACGTTGACGCAGACGCGTAGCCCGTCGCATGAGAATGGGCTGACAGCTGCACTCTGAGGTGCCGGGCGGCGCTCGCCCCTCATTGCTCTTGGCACCTGTAGGTCTTCGACGGTCTGGCTGATGAACTCCTGAGCGCTTGGTGCCTCACGCCTTGAGGCCTCCGGAGGGAAGTGTGCGGCGAAGCACTCCTCCACATGGTGCTCGAGCGCCTCCCTCGTGACATTGGCTAATCAGAGGCCCTCCAGAGGAGAGCCCCCGAGCCCAGCCTGAGGGGGGCGCCGGGCGCGCTTTCCTATGCGAGGGAGGGAGGCGGTCCGTCCCTAGGTGTAGGTCCCGAGGTGCTGCCGCTAGGTGCTGCATCCCCATGAGGTCCAGGGCGAGCATCTGCTTCTTCTTTTTGGGGACGACCTCAGGTGGGTAGATGATGTTATCTTTGTTTGGATCCTCGACTGCTGCCGCCTGGTAAGGGCGCTCGAGTGAGCACACTGCATCCTTCTCCTCACAGGCAATGGTGATGATGCCGCCGCTTCCCGTCATCTTGAGGACGTTGTAGCCATGGTGAGTCACTGCCATGAACTTGGCCAGGGATGGGTACCCAAGGATGGCGTTGTAAGGGAGATGGATGTGGGCGACATCGAAGTCGACGAGCTCAGTGTGGTAGTTGCCGTGCTTGCCAAAGGTGACAGGCAGGCGGACCTGCCCTACGGGGGTGGTGGAGCCGTCTGTCACTCCGGAGAAGGGCTTGGTTGGCAGCAATTGATCGTAGGATACCTAGAGGCAGTCGAATGTCTCTATGGATAGGACATTGAGCTCCGCGCCACCATCGATGATGGTCTTGGTAACTTGGACGTTGCTGATGACGGGCGAACAAAGCATCAGGAGGGCGCCGGCCATAGCCGTGCACTTGAGCTAGTCTGCTGAACTGAAGGTGATGGGGCACCTAGACAACCTGAGTGGGTGGGTAGCCTCAAGCTTGGGGAGAGCCGCGTTTACTTCCCAGGTCACTCGCGGCCGGGGGGGGCGGTCTCGGGTGCCCTGGAAGATGACGATGAACCGCTCGCGCATCTCACTCCAGGTGGAGATCGATCCCGCGGGCAGGTTCAGGAGCCACGAGCTCGCACCATCTTTGAGGGCCATGGGGAACCAGTTCGCCATGTTCTTCTCGTTGCCGCCGGACGCTTTGATGCTCAGCTCATAGAGCTGCAGGAACTCCACAGGGTCAGGGGTGCCGTCGTGGCGTGGAGGCAAGTCAGGCTTGAACTTCCCAGGCCATTTGACGTTGCGCAGCTCGGGGGCGAGGGCCTTGCAGCATGTTGTCGACACCAGATCTTGTCGGGAAGGTGGAACTTGATCTTGGTCCTCGCACGCCATCGCCGCGAGCGGGCGCTCGATCTAAATGCAGTGGTGGAGGGAGAGCCGGCGCTCCCCCACGGGGACGCTGGATCTCTTGGCAGCTTCCCTCTTCGTGCGCCGGCGCCGCGCACGGGCGGTCACGCCGCAGGGCCACGCACCTTGGGTCTTGGACTATGCCTTGAAGCGGAGGTAGCAGTGGAGCTTCATGGGCCACGTCGTCCACATAGGGAGGCGGACCAGGCAGGGAGAGGGACGGCGCCGGAGAGCCCCCAGCGGCGCTGACGAGCTCGGCGATGCGATCGAGCCATTCTTCGTAGAAGTCGTCGACGGGGCGGTAGCACAGGAGCTCGCGTGTCATGAGCAACGCAGCCTGCGCGTCCGTGGTTCCGCGACGAGCATGGGACGACGAGACCGCTGCGGTTAGCGACGGGGTCGCCGTGCGTCCGTCCCGCCGCACGAAGGAGTGCAGGGATGAGGCCTGCTGTTCATGCCACGCCGGGACGGTCGCGGTAGGCGATGGAGAATGGCGGGGTGGTCCGCCGACAGGAGCAGTCTGAGCGACGCGGGCGGCAAGGGTAGCCTGCCGCTCAGCACGGGCTCTATGAGCATCAGCCATGGAACCGATGGGTCGATGGAGCATGAACCGATGGAAGGGAAGTTTTGGCACACCCCTACCTGGCGCGCCAAATGTCGGATCTTGGGTTCCAGCAAAATCCTCGTGGTTCGAATTCTGGGGTGCGCACGAAGATCTCTCCTTCCGTCCTAGCACGTCTACTCACCGATCCCTAGGCCTAGCTCGTCACATCCGAAGAACAAGGGACACAAGGTTTATACTGGTTTGGGGCACCATTGTGGTATAATACCCTGATCCAGTGTGGCGTGGTGGATTGCCTTGTAGGCTGAGGAAGAACTAGTACATGGATGAACTGCCTCCTGAGGAGAGGGGTTCTTGCGCTCGAGTGAGCTTGTGGTGTGTGGCCTTCTATCTGATCAACTCAAGATGAGATGAGCGCAATGGTGGTGGCTAGTCCTATTTATAGTGGCCAGGGTCCTCTTCCCATATATTGAGCATGAAGGGATCCCACAACGGCCAAATTTGAAGGGGGAGGGCTAGTACAAGCTATCCTGACAAAAGGTGGTCTTCGCCAGCCAAAGGCTCTGGTGGTGACGCCGTCGTGGGCTCCGCGATGACCTTCGCTATGCCGTCCTGCTGGTCTTGGTCTCGTTGCACCGATATGGAAACCTTTGCCTGATGCCTCAGGACTCCTCGCCTGCACCTGCTCCTTTAGCACCAAAGAGGAAACTGGCACTCTGCGCCCGCTGGCGCCCGCCTGGCCTTGGTCGTCACTGCTCATGTCACGAGGACCTTGGGAGGTACCCCTTGCCTTGATATCTCCAATCGTCATGAGCCAGCCTAGTGAGGCCGCCCCAGGGGACGTCTTGGGTCGTCCACCTCATGAGACTTCGCCCCTCGCGAGGGTCTTGCGTGGTCGCTGAAGAGGTTGGGCCGTACCAGGCCGCCTGCTGAGCCACGCCATGGGCCGCAGGCAGGCAAGTCTGGGTACCCCCGTTCCCGGAACAACGACGGCAACCAAGGGAATTGAACCGTGCTCGGCACGTTAGGTAACATGGGCTAGTTACTAAAATGCATCCCTCCATTGTTCATCGGTTCTCATCATGGACCGTGGACATGACGGAAATTTCCTACGGCTGGAATTCTGGCCGCCAGATATTTCGACTCGAAATGCGGAGGCTCGAGTGGAGGCGCAAAGTTTAAAATACTATCGTGGTTCTTTTGGTTCGGCTTGGCTAATGTGTGTACCACGCACGCTAGCAGCAGGACACGAGCCCGGGTCTGACTGGTACGCCGTCAGATGCACCATTCGAGAATGCGAAGGAATCTTTTTTTAATTGCCAAACGAATCTATATGTATTAATATTATTACAAGTCTACAATGTCTGTATTTTCCTTGCAAGTAACTAGTCATTCCAACAGGCACGGTAATTTATTTATGACGAGTTCTTGAATTAGAGTGAGTTTGTGATATAGTGATCTCAACGTGGATGTATGACACGAATTCAAAAATAGAATGTAAGCCTTGCATGGTTCTCAAGTCAATATTTAAAATGCACAATATATTGAAACATGAATATTAAGTCTAGTACTATGCACATGCAAATGTTGTGTTTAGGTCTCTCCATCGACAACCAGCCCCCCATACTTCATGTATGGATCGATCTTCCTTTCTTTGTTAATAGAGCTATTGGTATTCGACACACGCGCCCTCATTATTTCTCTTCACATTTCGATCTCCATTTACGTCACACCCGCCCTCACACTCTCAACAAATGTATTTCTCACACACAACCTCGTTGTGCCCTCCGTGACAAACCCTCTCTCTATCTCTCAAGACATGTACGTTGACTTCGAAAAACACCTTCACCGTGTGTGCGCACACAAAGTCTATCTAGGCCACACTCTCTCGGTTACTATCTCCCTCCAGCCCTCACTGCAGCTTGGCCGCACAATATCTCTATGTACCATCTTTAATATTCGAGTGTACGCTAGGCCACACTCACTCGATCTCTCCATCTATAAATGACTCGATTGACCCCGCTTTCTCGCGTCGTCTCTCTCACACCGAGACGCTCCCACTACACCTCTTGCATAGGCGGGGCTATGTAGATTGTCGGGGGGTAACCCCTCGACCTTAGACAAAATTGTCAAGCTCTGTTTAGGATTGTTTAGATTCTATTTAAAAAAAAATTATTTGTCCCCGCCCTCCCAAACACCGATGGGTTGTGCACCACCCCCCGGGAGAATATCATGTGCCCCCACACCTTAGATGCTATATGGTGATACAACTTCCTTAGAGCGTGTAGATCCGAGATATAGCGGCTCCCAAGATGTCTTAATAATTATACAAGAAAGCTTAGTGAGTGTGGGAATTGCACACAATTAGAACCAAAACTACTCAGATGCCCTTGGATCCCATATCCAACGGTCTCGAAGCTCATATCATCGTAGCATCTAAGATGAGGGAAGACCTCATATTGTCTTGTATTTAAGAATATCACGTGCTACCACACCTTAGATGTTGTGGTGACACAAGTTGCTTGGAGCCGTTGGATCTCAGATCCAACGGCTACTTGGTGGTTCGAATGTTTTTTGCCGAAAGTCCCCAAAGAGTTAGGACACAACCCACAAGCACATAGACTACTCGGATGCCATTGGATCTCAGATCGAACGACCTCGAAGCTCGTATCACCGTAGCATCCAAGCTGCGAGAGCACCTCATGTTTTCTCGCACGTACGTCGATAGCCTGAAACCGCAATGGTTGTTGCCTTTGTCGCATAACTGGATTTTATATAGTATTACGTTGAGTAGAGTGCAGAGGGAGTAGCTCGTCAACACATGCATGAACATTGGCTGACTTACTGGTGGGTCCCATGTCTGCCATCTCTCTCTCTCCTCTCCATCTAGTATAGAGGGAGTGGCTCGTCAACACGTGCATGAACGTTGACTGACCAGTACAACCTTTAGACGCACAGGCACACACGAAGAGCGGCGTGAGCTTGCCGTGGTGTTATTATAACTGAAAAATGCTTGGAAATTAGATGAATTGCCTAGAACAAGAGACGTTGTGGCTGGTCGAGACGGAGCTAACCACACCTATCATCTGTGCCATGTTAGCATGATGAAGCCGTGCGGTTAGTGGGGTGTTTTCGAACGACTGGTTGGGTCCCGAGGTCGAACCATAGGTAGTTTGACTCGAATTATTTTTACACGCACATTTATCCTCCGTGCCGAGACGTGGCACACCCTACTGCACGGTTTCTCGGTCCTCCCGGGTGGTGCACGCATATTTTCTTCCTTGACGAGACGTGGGATGCCCTACCGCGCGTTTTCTGGGTCCTCCTCGATCGAAGCGGGTAAATGAGTCATCAAATCACAAAAGCCCACCTTTCCCGCCGAGTACGTCAATGAAGCACGGTAGCTAGCTAGTTGGGCTAGTGCGACCGATTAGCTAGGCCGCCGCCACATTTGTTGTTTTCACCCCTTTTTTCTCTCATTGCCGGTTGGTAAATTTAAATATCCATCGCTGCATTTCACTAGTCTTTGGGTGCGACAGGTGCGGCAGGATTTTTATTTTTTGATTGATGGGAGCAGGCGCGGCAGCAATTAGTCATGATGACTCCGCCTATAAAACCCACTGCTCCCTGAAGTGAAAAGTTGTCGATTGGGCTGGCTCCCTTTGCTTTCGGACATTTCGCCCCCTTTGCTTCGTATCCCCATTGCTTCTACCTGGTTCCACAGCGGCGCACCAGATCATGGACTCTGAGGTGAGGCGCCTGACACAGGAGCTCCATGCCAAGGATGCGGAGCTCAGGGCCAAGGACGTGGAGCTCTGTGAGCTCAAGGAGGAGAGGTGTGCCATGCTCCTCCTTTGTGTGCGGGAGTTCACAGAGCTTCAAAAGCAATAGGCATCCAGCACAAAGATGCTCGAGGCATCGGCGGTGTTGCTGCAGATAGCGGGACATACGATAGGTGGTCGGGCGAGCCGGCTAGAGTGCGAGCGGGCCAATCGTGAAAAGGTCTAGGATCGCCTCAACAAGTTGCTGGACCATGTTGCCATGCAAGTGTTGAGGCTAAGTGATGCCTACCGTCATGCCAGAGCGACCATGCCTGCCGTCTGTCTAAACTCGTTCGACCACCCAATCGACTTCAATGAGCTATGGCTTCCTGACCTAGTCTCCTTCTTCACCTATATCTCCGAGGAGCTGAGCCATCTTCGTGCGGTGGTGTGGGCGGAGCTGGACAAGGAGGGGTTGCGGGCGACCATTGCCGTTGCCGGGCGAATCCTCTCAGGTCTTCGTGACCGGAATCCATTCGTGCCGTTGGACGCCGTCTTTGATGAGCTGGCTCCTGTTGACAGGGAGCAGGCTCTGCGGGCGATGGCACCCTGCATCACCACCGTCGTGCGCCCCGAGAAGCAAAGGGACTTCAGTGGTGTTTATGAAGGAAATATGCCCTAGAGGCAATAATAAAGTTATTATTTATTTCCTTATATCATGATAAATGTTTATTATTCATGCTAGAATTGTATTAACCGGAAACTTAGTACATGTGTGAATACATAAATAAAACAGAGTGTCCCTAGTATGCCTCTACTAGACTAGCTCATTGATCAAAGATGGTTATGTTTCCTAGCCATAGACATGAGTTGTCATTTGATCAACGGGATCACATCATTAGGAGAATGATGTGATGGACAAGACCCATCCGTTAGCTTAGCACTATGATCGTTTATGTTTTACTGCTATTGCTTTCTTCATGACTTATACATGTTCCTATGACTATGAGATTATGCAACTCCTGAATACCGAAGGAACACTTTGTGTGCTACCAAACGTCACAACGTAACTGGGTGATTATAAAGGTACTCTACAGGTGTCTCCGAAGGTACTTGTTGGGTTGGCGTATTTCGAGATTAGGATTTGTCACTCCGATTGTCGGAGAGGTATCTCTGGGCCCACTCGGTAATGCACATCACTATAAGCCTTGCAAGCATTGCAGCTAATGAGTTAGTTGCGGGATGATGTATTATGGAACGAGTAAAGAGACTTGCCGGTAACGAGATTGAACTAGGTATTGAGATACCGACGATCGAATCTCGGGCATGTAACATACCGGTGACAAAGGGAACAACGTATGTTGTTATGCGGTTTGACCGATAAAGATCTTCGTAGAATATGTGGGAGCCAATATGATCATCCAGGTTCCGCTATTGGTTATTGACCGGAGACGTGTCTCGGTCATGTCTACATAGTTCTCGAACCCGTAGGGTCCGCACGCTTAAGGTTTCGATGATAGTTTTATTATGAGTTTATGAGTTTTGATGTACCGAAGGAGTTCGGAGTCCCGGATGAGATCGGGGACATGACGAGGAGTCTCGAAATGGTCGAGACGTAAAAATCGATATATTGGACGACTATATTCGGACATCGGAAAGGTTCCGAGTGATTCGGGTATTTTCGGAGTACTATGGAGTTACGGGAATAGAAGAGGGAGGCTAAAAGGAAGGAGGTGCGCGACCCCCTTCTGGTCCGAATTGGACAAGGGGTGCAGCCCCCTTTTCCTTCTCCCTCTCCCCCTCTTTCCTGCTCTCCTACTCCGGAAAGGAAAGGGGAATCCTACTAGGACTTGGGAGTCCTAGTAGGACTCCCCACACTAGGCACGCGCGCTCTAGGGCCGGCCTCTCCCTCCCTCCTTTATATACGGCGGCAAGGGGGCACCTCTAAACACAACAATTGATCTCTTGATCTCTTAGCCTTGTGCGGTGCCCCCCTCCATCATAGTTCTCCTCGATAATATTGTAGCAGTGCTTAGGCAAAGCCCTGCGACGGTAGAACATCAAGATCATCACCACGCCATCGTGCTGACGGAACTCTTCCTCGACACTCGGCTGGATCGGAGTTCGAGGGACGTCATCGAGCTGAACGTGTGCTAGAACTCGGAGGTACCGTAGTTTCGGTGCTTGATCGGTCGGGCCGTGAAGACGTACGACTAAATCAACCGCGTTGTTCTAACGCTTCCGCTTTCGGTCTACGAGTGTACGTAGACACACTCTCCCCTCTTGTTGCTATGCATCTGGTAGATAAATCTTGCGCGATCGTAGGAAAATTTTGAAATACTACGTTCCCAACAGTGGCATCATGAGCTAGGTCTATGCGTAGATGATATGCATGAGTATAACACAAGTGAGTTGTGGACGATACTAGTCATACTGCTTACCAGCATGTCATACTTTGCTTCGGCGGTATTGTGAGATGAAGCGGCCCGAACCGACATTACGCGTACGCTTATGCGAGACTGGTTTCACCGTTATGAGCACTCGTTGCTTAAAGGTGACTGGCGGGTGTCTGTCTCTCTCACTTTAGTTGAATCGAGTGTGACTATGCCCGGTCCTTGTGAAGGTTAAAACAGCACATACTTGATGAAACATCGTTGTGGTTTTGTATGCGTAGGTAAGAACGGTTCTTGCTAAGCCCGTAGCAGCCACGTAAAACTTGCAACAACAAAGTAGAGGACGTCTAACTTGTTTTTGCAGGGTATGTTGTGATGTGATATGGTCAAGACATGATGAGTTATACGGTTTTGTATGAGATGATCATGTTTTGTAAAGTTATTGGCAACTGGCAGGAGCCATATGGTTGTCGCTTTATTGTATGAAATGCAATCGTCATGTAATTGCTTTACTTTATCACTAAGCGGTAGCGATAGTCGTAGAAGCAATAGTTGGCGAGACGACAATGATGCTACGATGGAGATCAAGGTGTCGCGCCGGTGACGAAGGTGATCATGACGGTGCTTTGGAGATGGAGATCAAAAGCACAAGATGATGATGGCCATATCATGTCACATATTTTGATTTGGATGTGATGTTTATCTTATTATGTTTCTTATTTTGCTTAGAACGACGGTAGCATTATAAGATGATCCCTTACAAAATTTCAAGGTACAAGTGTTCTCCCTGAGTATGCACCGTTGCGAAAGTTCTTCGTGCTGAGACACCACGTGATGATCGGGTGTGATAGGCTCTACGTTCAAATACAACGGGTGTAAGACAGTTTTGCACATGCAGAATACTCGGGTTAAACTTGACGAGCCTAGCATATGCAGATATGGCCTCGGAACACTAGAGACCGAATGTTCGAGCGTGAATCATATAGTAGATATGATCAACATAAAGATGTTCACCATTGAAACTACTCCATCTCACGTGATGATCGGACATGGTTTAGTTGATTTGGATCACGTGATCATTTAGATGACTAGAGGGATGTCTATCTAAGTGGGAGTTCTTAAGTAATATGATTAAATTGAACTTTAATTTATCATGAACTTAGTCCTCGTAGTATTAGCATATCTATGTTGTAGATCAATAGCTCATGATGTTGCTCCCCGTTTATTTTTTATATGTTCCTAGAGAAAACTAAGTTGAAAGATGTTAGTAGCAATGATGCGGAATTGTTCCGTGATCTGAGGATTATCCTCATTGCTGCACAGATAATTATGTCCTTGATGCACCGCTAGGTGACAGACCTATTGCAGGAGCAGATATAGACGTTATGAACGTTTTGACAAAAGCTCGGTATGATGACTACTTGATAGTTTAAGTGCACCATGCTTTACGGCTTAGAACCGGTACTTCAAAAACGTTTTGAACGCCACGGAGCATATAAGATGTTCCAAGAGTTGAAATTAGTATTTCATACTCATGCCCGTGTCAAGAGGTATAAGACTTCTGATAGTACTTTGCCTACAAGATGGACGAGAATAGCTCAACCAGTGAGCATGTGCTCAGATTGTCTGGGTACTACAATTACTTGAATCAAGTGGGAGTTAATCTTCGAGATAAGATAGTAATTGACAAAGTTCTCTAGTCACTATCACCAAGTTAGTAGAACTTCGTGATGAACTATAATATGCAAGGGATGATGAAAGGAATTCCCGAGCTCTTCGCGATGCTAAAGTCGGCGAATGTATAAATCATGAAAAAGCATCAAGTGTTGATGGTTAACAAGACCACTTGTTTCAAGTAAAGGGCAAAGGGATAGAAGGGGAACTTCAAGAAGAATGACAAGCAAGTTGTCACTCCCGTGAAGAAACCCAAAGCTAAAACTCAAGCCTGAAACTAAGTGCTTCTACTGCAAAGGAAATGGTCACTGGAAGTGGAACTGCCCTAGATACTTGGCGGATAAGAAGGATGGCAAAGTGAACAAAGGTATATTTTGATATACAGATTATTGATGTGTACTTTACTAGTGTTCATAGCAACCCCTGGGTATTTGATACCGGTTCAGTTGATAAAATTAGTAACTCGAAACGAGAATTGCAGAATGAACAGAGACTAGTTAAAGGTGAAGTGACGATGTGTGTTGGAAGTGGTTCCAAGATTGATATGATCATCATCGCACACTCCCTATACTTTCGGGGTTAATGTAAAACCTAAATAAATGTTATTTGGCATTTGCGTTGAGCATGCATATGATTTGATCATATTTGTTGCAATACGGTTATTCATTTAAAGTCATAGAATAATTGTTATTCTGTTTACATGAATAAAACCTTTGATGGTCATACACCCAATGAAAATAGTTTGTTGGATCTCGATCGTGGTGATACACATATTCATAATATTGAAGCCAAAAGATGCAAGGTTAATAATGATAGTGCAACTGAAAGTGCAACTAATCCCCGGGTGGTTTTGGTAATTAATAACAACATATATATCATTGAACTAATATTCTCTTGAGAATCATTTCAGAAAAGTTCGATGATGTGGGTTGGAAATGTCTGAAGAAGTGGACCCCTCAAAATGCTAAGACAAGCATTGGCAAAAGCTCAAGACTCCATTTTTGGTTTAGTGATCAAAGATCACATTGAGTCCATAGGAAAGCCAATACTATTAAAAGGGGATGAGGTTGTGTTAATGTTCTTGTTGCTCAAGTGCTTGGTGATCTAACTCCCTCAACTATCAGCACTATTCACTACTTAACACACACCCATAAGTAATCTCGGTCACACCGATTTCTCCAACTCAGTCCCACCGAGATGAACCACTTCAGTTGTTTCTCCAAACCCTAGATTCTCGGTCACACCGATTCTGAGTTTCGGTCTCACCGAAAAAGGGCTGCCAACCTTCTGTGATCAGTTGACATCAATTCGGAATATCCGAGTTTATATTTTCGGTCTCACCGAAATGGCAAACCCTAACCTTTGACTCACTTCGGTCTCACCGAGATGGTATTTTCGGTCCCACCGAAAATCCCAATGTTCACTATATTTGAACTTTCGGTCTAACCGAGTTTTCACTTCGGTCTGACCGAGATTGGTCAAATGTGTGTGTAACGGTTGGATTTTGTGTGGAGGCTATATATACCCCTCCACCCCCTCCTCATTCGTGAGGAAAGCCATCAGAAAGTACCACCACTTCTACCACACACTTTCTGAGAAGTGAACCACCTACCCTTGTGTTGAGATCAAGCCATTCCATTCCTACCATATGAAACTTGATCTCTAGCCTTCCCAAGTTGCTTTCCACTCAAATCTTTCTTCCACCACAGCCATATCAGTGAGGAGAGTTGAGTGTTGGGGAGTTTATCACTTGAAGCACAAGAGCAAGGAGTTCATCACCATCAACACCGTCTATTACCTTTTGGGGGGTGGTGCCTCCTAGATTGGTTAGGTGTCGCTTGGGAGCCTCCGTCGTGATGTGGAGTTGAACCAAGAAGTTTGTAAGGGCAAGGAGATCGCCTACTTCGTGAAGATCTACCCCGAGTAAGGCTAGTCCTCCGTGGGCGTAGGCCGTTATGGAATAGACAAGGTTGCTTCTTCGTGGACCCTTCGTGGGTGGAGCCCTCCGTGGACTCGCGCAGCCGTTACCCTCCGTGGGTTGAAGTCTCCATCAACGTGGATGTACGATAGCACCACCTATCGGAACCACGACAAAAATCTCCGTGTCACCAAACTGCGTTTGATCTTCTCCACCTCTCTTTTACATGTGCAATTTACTTTCCGCTGCATAAACTCTAGAATTGCATGTGTAGGGTGTTACTTGAACTGATCTTGTTTGTGAAACTGCCAAAAACTTTGCATGATATAAAGGCAGATTTTTTATATTGTCAAGTAGTCTAATCACCCCCCCTCTAGACCTACTTTCGATCCTACAAGTGGTATCAGAGCTTTGGTCTCCATTGCCTTGGTTTCCATTGCATTGGACTCCATAAGCTTGGTTTCACAACCTAGGAGAGTATGGCGTCTAGTGAGGGTAATTATCGTAGAGGTCCTTACTTTGATGGTACAAATTTTGCTAGTTGGAAGCATAAAATGAAAATGCATATTCTTGGTCATAACCCAGCCGCATGGGGCATTATTTGTGTTGGCATGCAAGGTGACTTCTTTGAAGAAGGAAAAGTTCCGGATCGCGAAGCTACACCCGAAGAACTGAAGATGTTGCAAAACAATGCTCAAGCTTGTGACATTCTCTTCAATGCTTTGTGTCCCGAAGAGTTCAACAAAATCAGCCGTCTTGAGAATGCTAAGGAGATTTGGGATACTTTGGTTGAAATGCACGAAGGTACTGAATCTGTGAAGGAATCAAAGCTGGATATTCTTCAAGGTCAGCTTGACAAGTTCAAGATGAAGGATGGTGAAGGAGTCGCTGAAATGTACTCTAGGCTCGCTCTCATCACAAATGAGATTGCTGGCTTAGGAAGCGAAGAAATGACCGACCGATTCATCATTAAGAAGATTCTCAGAGCTTTGGATGGAAAGTATGACACCGTGTGCACTTTGATCCAAATGATGCCAAACTACAAGACTCTCAAGCCAACTGAAGTCATTGGAAGGATTGTTGCTCATGAGATGACACTTAAGGATAAGGAAGAGCTTCACAACAAGTCAAGTGGTGCTTACAAAGCTACAAGTGATGCTCCTACTACCTCAAGTGACAAGTTAGTCTCCAATGAAGACATAAGCCTAATGGTCAGGAACTTCAACAAGTTCTACAAGAATAGAGGCAAAGAGAGAAGCTCAAAGTCTAGATCATATGATGGAAAGAGATCTTCTAGTCGTGATCGAAACTGCTACAATTGTGGAAGACCCGGACACTTCTCAAATGAGTGTACGGCTCCCCACAAGAGAAGATAAGAATCTCCAAGAAGAAGAGCAAGAGATGAGTCACCTCGGAAAGAGAGAAGGAGTAGAGATGATCGTTATGAACAAAGACCTTCTCGGAGAAGCAAGGATTCGGAGAGGAAAGACAAGTCATCAAGGAGCTACACAAGAAGAAGACATCAAGCTCATGTTGGTGAATGGGTCTCCGGCTCCGACTCTGACAGTCAATCCGATGGAAGCTATCACTCCGACTCCGACTATAGTCAAGATGAAGGTGTTGCCGGACTTGCACTCGTATCCTCCAACTCCAACTCCTACGACTTATTTGATTCACCGAATGAGGGAATTGGAAGATGCTTCATGGCTAAAGGCCCCAAGGTAACACACCCTGAGTTCATTGACTTTGATAGTGATGAGGATGACTTACTTGGTGAAGATGAGCTCTTGCATGATAAATCTAGTGAGCTTAGTAATGATGAAAATGCTAGTAGTCTTTATAGTCGAGAAGAGTCGAATGACAATGCTATGAAGGAGATTGAGCGTCTAACTAAAGAATTAAACACTCTTAAGTTAGCTCATGAAACTACTCAAGAAGATCATAGAGAGCTCCTAAGATCTCATGAGAAGCTACGCTTCGAGAAGCTCACTCTAGAGCAAGAACATGAGTTTCTAAAAGCGATCAATGACGATCTTCGAAAGAAGAGTTCTTCATATCTTGCCAAACGACTTCT
Organism: Secale cereale; assembly: GCA_902687465.1. Classification (NCBI taxonomy): domain Eukaryota; kingdom Viridiplantae; phylum Streptophyta; class Magnoliopsida; order Poales; family Poaceae; genus Secale; species Secale cereale. The sequence continues at coordinate 626,706,451 of LR738710.1, read as the reverse complement.
CTTGTCTAATTTCTTGCCACCTATTAAGACTAAGCATGACAAGCATAAGAAAAAATTTTCCTCTAGTAGTAACAATAACAATGTTAAATCCAATGTTGTTACTTCTAGTAGTTCTCTTGATTCCACTAACAATGTTTCAAGCCAAGTTACACTTGAGCAATAAAATAGCTTATTGAAGGAAATCATAGAGAAAGGTGTCTACAAGAGTCTTGCCGGAAGCAAGAACTTTGAGGAGATTGTTCGCAAACAAGGAAGACACCGGAAGAATCAAGGGATTGGTTTTGAGCGAAAGTTCAACGCCAAAGGTGTTGAGTGGGAAGAAGGTCAATACCCTACTCCACAGTTTGTTTCACAAAAGGAGAAGTATGATCCTACTTCTTCCAATGTGGAACAAGCTCAAGATGACCTTCCACCACAAGACCACAAGCTAAAGGCCAAGGACAAGCTTCAAGAGGAGATTGATGCATTCATTGAAGCACCTCAAGCCATGGTCAAGTGGGTTCCCAAGGACACATCAAGTTCTACTTCGTCAAGCTCAACTACAACACCAAGGATTCCCATCAAGATGATGTGGATCCCAAAGAAGAAGAACTAGTAGGTTCTTGAGGGTGACTCCGCCAACAAACTTCACTCATATCCTTTTTGGCAAGAACTTGTGCAATCAACTTCCACATCATGCACTTGTTCATGGAGTCACAAACCCTCTTGTTGGTAAGTCAAGGGACAAGGTAATCATTGCTTTCATGGACATCATCTTTTGTGCACTTCACTCTATGTCCATGGATATTCTTGTTTGTTCCTTGTGGGACTAACCCATGTAGGTATTGAAAGTGCCCTAATCCAAAGGATTGCTCCCAACTCATGATGATCTACATCAACATTGAGCATCCACATCTTCAACATCTACATGAAGTCTTCTACGACAACCCAAGGTTAGTTTGACCCTTTAAAAGGGGTTCTCACATCTAGGGGGAGCTTTGCTCTAAAAATTGAGTTAAAGCATCTCCAAATGATGTGAACACATAAATGCTTTATGTAAAAGTGGTAACCCCACTTGTGCTTAAACGATGAGTATGACCTATGATCAAATGTTCTCATTTGACTCCTAAGTCAATATACTCATATATAGATGACCTAGTCATCGACAATTTGTGTGCTAGTAGCTAGAGTTTTGGTTGTGCATGTTTGACACATATTTCAGTTGCTATCTTATTGTGTGAGCATGTTGAATGCACGATTTTATCCATTCAAGGACATCCATTTGTTTTTTTGATTGTTTTGGTTTCTTTTTCTGGCCAAATGGATGGACAAGAATGCCTAAGCACCTTCCCTAGCTATCTATGCTTTCTTATCTCAAAAATCTATTCATGCTTATATCACAACTTTGAACAAGTCTTTTTCGGACAGTCCGAGTGAGGAGCACTCGGAACCACCGATTCGTCTAAGGCTGACTTCCAAAACCTTCTAAGTCTATTTCGGTCTGACCGGCTTCTCAATCTCGGTCCAACCGAAACACTTAGATTGATCTAGGTTTCATCTCGGTGAAACCGAGTTCAAAATCTCGGTCTGACCGATATGTGTAACTGCACAGCAGAAATACATCTCGGTGACACCGAGTTTTTCAACTCGGTCCCACCGACAGTACGGGGTTATATATACTGAGGGCTGCGCGCGATCTATTCCTTTCAAACCGTTCGCCCTCCAAGACCCCTGCTGCCGCCGCCCTGATCTAAGGATCGTCGCCGTCGTCGCCTGTGTGCCCTTGCCGCAGGTCTCCGCCGCCGTCAACGGTAATCTTCTCTTCCGTTGCCGCCGTAGAGGGACACCACCAAGTTAGGGTGTGTCTCAATCCCTATTCATGCTCCACTTCTGATTCTTGCATGATAGGACTGCCCTGATTCAATCCACGTTTGATATGATCCCAATACATTGCTCAGATCGTTTAGTTTCGAGGAAAATTCTTAGGTTTAGGTTTCCACGGAATGCATCTCGGTGAAGCCGATTCCTGAAACTCGGACTGACCGATTTGGTCTCTGACCATTGCACTACACAGTTCGGTCTGACCGAGTTGTGAAAATCGGAATGTCCGAAGTGAAGTTTCTATGAAACCCTAGTTTTTCGGTAGGACCGAAACCCATTTCGGTCTGACCGAAAGTGGTGTGTAGGTTCTGTTGAACACTTCGGTTACACCGAAACTTGAAATCGGTTTGACCGAAATACATTCTGTGAAAACTCAAAACTAAGTTTTTAACTCATTTTTTTTTTTTTGCAAAAACTTCTGCAGTTGTGATAACTCTTCTATTCTGCCTATACCTTATCTATTCACAGGTCTTTCAGCCATGTCTGATGTCAGTGACAGCCAGAACAGGTCCGAATCACCATTTGCTGAGATTCCAGAGGCAGGTACAAGTCCTGAGGCTAGCAGCTCTAGTGATGATGGTGAGAGGAGTACCCCCAGTGGTCTGCCTCCTGCTGCTACGAGAACCAGGAAGAAGAGAACGTCTGATTCTGAGGATTCCGATTTCGTTGCTGAGGAAGTTACCTCCAAGCCAAAGAGGCAAGTGGTCGCCAAAGAGCTCCAAGGGCAGCAGCCAAAGAAAGGCACGAGCAAAGTGAAGCAGTCTGCAGTTGCCAAGAAGCTAAACTTGGAAGAGCCAGCTCCAAGCAAGGTGAAGAAGACTTCCAAAAGGAAGAGAGTTGTTTATGCTGAACCTCAAGTTGATGATGCTGAAGAAGAAGAAGAAGATGCACCCCAGCCTCCTCCTCAGAAAGCTAAGTTCATGGGTGATGCTATTCGGGCTCAAGCCTCCTCCAAGCCCAAGAAGCCTGCTCCAGCTAAGGCAGCTCCAGCAAAGCCTAAGAGGACAACCAGAAGCATTCCAGCTTCTGAGAAGAACAAAGGTGAGATGCCACCTTCTGAGTCAGATGAAGAGCATGTGTTGCTCAAGCTCCGTCCCAGATTGCCACTCCACAATGATGCTCATCCTCAAGCTGAGGATATGAAGGCAAGGAAGGACAAAGGTCTCAGGCTATGGAGACAGTCTGATCCATATGCCGTAAGAAGAAGGACTGCTGTGGACCCCAGATTCCACACCAGAGAGCAGCAGGACTTCTATGAGACCGTGCTAATGGATAAGAAGCCCATTGTTGCTGACACCAGGTATGTTGACTGGAAGTACATTGACAGCAGAGAGCATCGGGACTTCTTTCCCCATGTGCATGACAGCTTTACTGCATGTGGAGTTGCTGACTTTGTGGGTCAAGAACTGACAGCATGGAACGACGAGATGATCATGCAGTTCTATGCCACAGCCCATTTCTACCCCGATGGCAAGATCACATGGATGACTGAAGGTCAACGGTTTTCTTCAACTGTTGCAGAATGGGCAGAACTTCTGAACGCTCCAGTGCAGAGAGAGGACGACATTGATGTCTATGGGCTTCCTAAGAAGAGTCATGATTCCATGAAGAATATGTACAAGGAGATCCCAGCTGCTGATTTAGAGGGATGGAAACTCGGCTCAGTGTATTATCTCCAGGCAGGTCTGACCACCACCAACACTATCCTGAGGCATACTTTGATGCCTAAGTCAGGTGACCACCGGATGATACGAGGCTATTCTATCAACATGCTGCACATTCTCGATGAGAAGGCACCTTTTAAGGTGATGGACTTGATGGTAGAGACCATCAAGAGGACAGCAGCTGACCAGAAGAGGTCGTGTGGGTTTGCACCGCAGATACAGATGCTTATCAACGCCAAGTTTGGCACGGGCAAATTCATGTTGGATAGGAAGCACTTGTCACTGCAGCCAGAGCATGAGGACAACGTAGTGGTGATGGATGAAGAGGATCCTACCTCTGTTGAAGGACAAGCCAAGATCGAAGCTGCAAAGAAAGCCAAAGCTGACAGAGAGGCAGCAGCAGCAGCAGCTAAGCCAAAGAGCTTTGGAGAGCAAATCCTTGAAGCAACCCGGAGAATTGAACAACGCCTGGCCAGCATTGAGCAATCTCAGGAGAGCCTTGAGAGGATTGTCGAGGACAAGATCCACGCTCTAGACGTGAAGCTGACTGAGATTCAGGTGTCTGTCAACAAGCTTGAGGCAGACATGGAGGAGACTAGGCAGGAGAGAGCAGAGCTTATGCAGGATGATATAGTCCAGGACTCTCATCGCCAGACTGCTCCGGTTCCCAGAGGATCCAGGTCTGCAGCTATCCCAGTTACTTCAGCTCCAGCCACAGCTCCAGCTCCAGCATCCACTCCTCCAGCGCAGACATCAGCAGAAGTCTTCGCCGATGCAGCTATCTCTACACCGACATCGACCCAGACGGGAGCAGCCAGCCGAGCCCGCAGTGACGTTTAGCTCTATACCTTTTCGAACTTTTTGGTAACTTGTTGCCAAAGGGGGAGAAATTGTTATAGATCATAGGGCTTCGAGAGAGAGAGTGCTCTTTCGTCTTTTCGTTCTTTTGCCGTTTTTCCTTGAGATACATTGGTTTCTTTTGGTTCCAGATACTTTAAGTGTGCTTGATACTACGTTTGATGCTACCTTAATGAGTGCTTAGTCATACTATGCTTTAATGTGTGCTTATTGCTTATCATATGCTATTTCTTATTGTATGACTATTTACTCTTGTCTTGGTGATTAAGTGCATGTTATTCATTCTTATCATTTTGTGCGCTCCACCAAGATGTATGTGACATGGAAGAGTGACCCATAATCCTAATCGATTGTGCATTTGCATTCAAACGCAAATTTTAAATAATGCACAAATTTAGGGGGAGCTCTTGCTTATCACATACCTCTCAAAGCGACGATATTATTCTTTGATTATATCTTTTGTCGAAGCTTTGATCTATATGTTGTCATCAATTACCAAAAAGGGGGAGATTGAAAGTGCAACTAATCCCCGGGTGGTTTTGGTAATTAATAACAACATATATATCATTGAACTAATATTCTCTTGAGAATCATTTCAGAAAAGTTCGATGATGTGGGTTGGAAATGTCTGAAGAAGTGGACCCCTCAAAATGCTAAGACAAGCATTGGCAAAAGCTCAAGACTCCATTTTTGGTTTAGTGATCAAAGATCACATTGAGTCCATAGGAAAGCCAATACTATTAAAAGGGGATGAGGTTGTGTTAATGTTCTTGTTGCTCAAGTGCTTGGTGATCTAACTCCCTCAACTATCAGCACTATTCACTACTTAACACACACCCATAAGTAATCTCGGTCACACCGATTTCTCCAACTCAGTCCCACCGAGATGAACCACTTCAGTTGTTTCTCCAAACCCTAGATTCTCGGTCACACCGATTCTGAGTTTCGGTCTCACCGAAAAAGGGCTGCCAACCTTCTGTGATCAGTTGACATCAATTCGGAATATCCGAGTTTATATTTTCGGTCTCACCGAAATGGCAAACCCTAACCTTTGACTCACTTCGGTCTCACCGAGATGGTATTTTCGGTCCCACCGAAAATCCCAACGTTCACTATATTTGAACTTTCGGTCTGACCGAGTTTCAACTTCGGTCTCACCGAGATTGGTCAAATGTGTGTGTAACGGTTGGATTTTGTGTGGAGGCTATATATACCCCTCCACCCCCTCCTCATTCGTGAGGAGAGCCATCAGAAAGTACCACCACTTCTATCATACACTTTCTGAGAAGTGAACCACCTACCCTTGTGTTGAGATCAAGTCATTCCATTCCTACCATATGAAACTTGATCTCTAGCCTTCCCAAGTTGCTTTCCACTCAAATCTTTCTTCCACCACAGCCATATCAGTGAGGAGAGTTGAGTGTTGGGGAGTTTATCACTTGAAGCACAAGAGCAAGGAGTTCATCACCATCAACACCGTCTATTACCTTTTGGGGGGTGGTGCCTCCTAGATTGGTTAGGTGTCGCTTGGGAGCCTCCGTCGTGATGTGGAGTTGAACCAAGAAGTTTGTAAGTGCAAGGAGATCGCCTACTTCGTGAAGATCTACCCCGAGTAAGGCTAGTCCTCCGTGGGCGTAGGCCGTGATGGAATAGACAAGGTTGCTTCTTCGTGGACCCTTCGTGGGTGGAGCCCTCCGTGGACTCGCGCAGCCGTTACCCTCCGTGGGTTGAAGTCTCCATCAACGTGGATGTACGATAGCACCACCTATCGGAACCACGACAAAAATCTCCGTGTCACCAAACTGCGTTTGATCTTCTCCACCTCTCTTTTACATGTGCAATTTACTTTCCGCTGCATAAACTCTAGAATTGCATGTGTAGGGTGTTACTTGAACTGATCTTGTTTGTGAAACTGCCAAAAACATTGCATGATCTAAAGGCAGATTTTTTATATTGTCAAGTAGTCTAATCACCCCCCCCTCTAGACCTACTTTCGATCCTACAGCAACTTATTTGTGGCACTGCCGTTTAGGTCATAATGGTGTAAAGCGCATGAAGAAACTCCATAGTGATGGACTTTTGGAATCACTTGATTATGAATCACTTGGTGCTTGCGAACCATGCCTCATGGGCAAGATGACCAAAACTCCGTTCTCCAGAACCGTGGAGCGAGCAATAGAGTTGTTGGAAATCATACATACTGATGTATGCGGACCAATGAGTGTTGAAGCTCGCGGCAGGTATCGTTATTTTCTAACCTTCACTGATGATTTGAGCAGATATGGGTATATCTACTTAATGAAGCACAAGTCTGAAACATTTGAAAAGTTCAAAGAATTTCAGAGTGAAGTGGAGAATCATCGTAACAAGAAAATAAGAGTTTCTACGATATGATCATAGAGGTAAAATATTTGAGTTAGCGAGTTTGGCCTTCAGTAAAAACAATGTGAAATAGTTTCACTACTCACGCCACCTGGAACACCACAGTGTAATGGTGTGTCCGAACGTCATAACCATACTTTATTAGATATGGTGCGATCGATGATATCTCTTACCGATCTACCACTATCGCTTTTGGGGTTATACATTAGAGACAGCTACATTCACGTTAAATAGGGAACCATCTAAATCTGTGGATATGACACCGTATGAACTGTGGTTTGACGAGAAACCTAAGCTGTCATTTCTTAAAGTTTGGGGCTGCGATGCTTATGTGAAAAAGCTTCAACCTGACAAGCTCGAACCCAAGTCGGAGAAATGTGTCTTCATAGGATACCCAAAAGAGACTATTGGGTACACCTTCTATCACATATCCGAAGGCAAGATATTCGTTGCTAAGAATGGATCCTTTCTAGAGAAGGAGTTTCTCTCGAAAGAAGTGAGTGGGAGGAAAGTAGAACTTGATGAGGTAATTGTACCTTCTCCTGAATTGGAAAGTAATACATCACAGAAAATTGTTCCAGTGATTCCTACACCAATTAGTGAGGAAGCTAATGATGATGATCATGAAACTTTAGATCAAGTTTCTGCTGAACGTCGTAGATCAACCAAAGTACGTTCCGCACTAGAGTGGTACGGAAACCCAGTTCTGGAAGTCATGTTACTAGACCATGATGAACCTACGAACTATGAGGAACCGATGATGAGCCCAGATTCCGCAAAATGGCTTGAGGCCATGAAATCTGAGATGGGATCCATGTATGAGAACAAAGTGTGGACTTTGGTTGACTTGCCCGATGATCGGCAAGCCATCGAAAAATAAATGGATCTTCAAGAAGAAGACCGACGCAGACGGTAATGTTATGGTTTACAAAGCTCGACTTGTTGCGAAAGGGTTTCGACAAGTTCAAGGAGTTGACTACGATGATACTTTCTCACCTGTAGCGATGCTTAAGTCTGTCCGAATCATGTTAGCAATTGTCGCATTTTATGATTATGAAATATGGCAAATGGATGTCAAAATTGCATTCCTGAATGGATATCTCAAAGAAGAGTTGTATATGATGCAACCAGAAGTTTTGTCGATCCAAAAGATGCTAACAAAGTATGCAAACTCCAGTGATCCATCTATGGACTGGTGCAAGCATCTCGGAGTTGGAATATACGCTTTGATGAGGTGATCAAAGCATATGGTTTTATATAGACTTTTGGAGAAGCCTGTATTTACAAGAAAGTGAGTGGGAGATCTGTAGCATTTCTGATATTATATGTGGATGACATATTGTTGATTGGAAATGATATAGAATTTTTTGGAAAGCATAAAGGAGTGTTTGAAAGGAGTTTTTCAAAGAAAGACCTCGGTGAAGCAGCTTACATATTGAGCATCAAGATCTATAGAGATAGATCGCGACACTTGATAAGTTTTTTCAATGAGTACATACCTTGATAAGATTTTGAAGTAGTTCAAAATGGATCAGTCAAAGAAGGAGTTCTTGCCTGACTGGTAAGGTGTGAAGTTGAGTAAGACTCAAAGCCTGACCACGGCAGAAAAATATAGAGAGAATGAAAGTCATTCCCTATGCCTCAGTTGTAGGTTCTATAAAGTATGCCATGCTATGTACCAAACATGTTGTGTACCTTGCCATGAGTTTGACAAGGAGCTACAATAGTGATCTAGGAGTAGATCACTGGACAGCGGTCAAAATTATCCTTAGTAACTGGATGACTAAGGAAATGTTTCTCGATTATGAAGGTGATAAAGAGTTCGTCGTAAAGGGTTACGCCGATGCAAGCTTTGACACTAAATCCAGATGACTCTAAGTATCTATCTGGATGCGTACTGAAAGTGGGAGCAATTAGCTAGAGTAGCTCCATGCAGAGCATTGTAGACATAGAAATTTGCGAAATACATACGGATCTGAATGTGACAGACCCGTTGACTAAACTTCTCTCACAAGCAAAACATGATCACACCTTATTACTCTTGGGTATTAATCACATAGCGATGTGAACTAGATTGTTGACTCTAGTAAACCCTTTGGGTATTGGTCACATGGCGATGAGAACTATGGGTGTTAGTCACATGGTGATGTGAACTATTGGTGTTAATCACATGGTGATGTGATCTTGATTATTGACTCTAGTGCAAGTGGGAGACTAAAGGAAATATGCCCTAGAGGCAATAATAAAGTTATTATTTATTTCCTTATATCATGATAAATGTTTATTATTCATACTAGAATTGTATTAACCGGAAACTTAGTACATGTGTGAATACATAAATAAAACAGAGTGTCCCTAGTATGCCTCTACTAGACTAGCTCATTGATCAAAGATGGTTATGTTTCCTAGCCATAGACATGAGTTGTCATTTGATCAACGGGATCACATCATTAGGAGAATGATGTGATGGACAAGACCCATCCGTTAGCTTAGCACTATGATCGTTTATGTTTTACTGCTATTGCTTTCTTCATGACTTATACATGTTCCTATGACTATGAGATTATGCAACTCCCGAATACCGGAGGAACACTTTGTGTGCTACCAAACATCACAACGTAACTGGGTGATTATAAAGGTACTCTACAGGTGTCTCCGAAGGTACTTGTTGGGTTGGCGTATTTCGAGATTAGGATTTGTCACTCCGATTGTCGGACAGGTATCTCTGGGCCCACTCGGTAATGCACATCACTATAAGCCTTGCAAGCATTGCAGCTAATGAGTTAGTTGCGGGATGATGTATTACGGAACGAGTAAAGAGACTTGCCGGTAACGAGATTGAACTAGGTATTGAGATACCGACGATCGAATCTCGGGCAAGTAACATACCGGTGACAAAGGGAACAACGTATGTTGTTATGCGGTTTGACCGATAAAGATCTTCGTAGAATATGTGGGAGCCAATATGATCATCTAGGTTCCGCTATTGGTTATTGACCGGAGACGTGTCTCGGTCATGTCTACATAGTTCTCGAACCCGTAGGGTCCGCACGCTTAAGGTTTCGATGACAGTTTTATTATGAGTTTATGAGTTTTGATGTACCGAAGGAGTTCAGAGGCCCGGATGAGATCGGGGACATGACGAGGAGTCTCGAAATGGTCGAGACGTAAAAATCAATATATTGGACGACTATATTCGGACATCGGAAAGGTTCCGAGTGATTCGGGTATTTTCGGAGTACTATGGAGTTACGGGAATAGAAGAGGGAGGCTAAAAGGAAGGAGGTGCGCGACCCCCTTCTGGTCCGAATTGGACAAGGGGTGCAGCCCCCTTTTCCTTCTCCCTCTCCCCCTCTTTCATTCTCTCCTACTCCGGAAAGGAAAGGGGAATCCTACTAGGACTTGGGAGTCCTAGTAGGACTCCCCACACTTGGCGCGCACACTCTGGGGCCGGCCTCTCCCTCCCTTCTTTATATACGGGGGCAAGGGGGCACCTCTAAACACAACAATTGATCTCTTGATCTCTTAGCCTTGTGCGGTGCCCCCCTCCACCATAGTTCTCCTCGATAATATTGTAGCAGTGCTTAGGCGAAGCCCTGCGACGGTAGAACATCAAGATCATCACCACGCCGTCGTGCTGACGGAACTCTTCCTTGACACTCGGCTGGATCGGAGTTCGAGGGACGTCATCGAGCTGAACGTGTGCTAGAACTCGGAGGTACCGTAGTTTCGGTGCTTGATCGGTCGGGCCGTGAAGACGTACGACTAAATCAACCGCGTTGTTCTAACGCTTCCGCTTTCGGTCTACGAGGGTACGTAGACACACTCTCCCCTCTCGTTGCTATGCATCTGGTAGATAGATCTTGCGTGATCGTAGGAAAATTTTGAAATACTACGTTCCCAACAGTTTAGGCGTGCATGCTCATCTATTTTTGCGAAATTGTGCATGCTCATCTCAGCACCCATCTTCATGCATCCTCTAATTGCTCCTAGTGTACTTGTGTTAACCTAGTGTGGGATCATGCACCCTTCATGCTCTGTAGCACCGTACTCTCCATGCAATATAGTCCTAGTTGTGTTAACATTGATCTCACCGTTCATTCTTCTCGACCGGACAGTCAACCACACTCTCCGTGCGTTGTTGTCCTTATTGTGTTAACATTGATCTCACTGTTCATTCTTCTCGACCGGACATTTAAAAAAGGGGCATGTTACATAACTGTTCATATAGTTGACCTACGCACAACATTTTTTTATCGTCAAATCTTCCTACACTAGCTACAAGATTATAGTACGGACGTATGAACCACTCCACATGCCTAGTAGTAGGAGTATTGTGTAAGTTCAAGTGGCTGCCCTGCTTCGCACTCATCCATTGTAAGAGTCAAAACGCTTGATGTAATCAATTTTTCCAGAAATAGTGGGCATGCTCTACCATGCGGATCCTCCTCGACGGTCGTCGGGAACCTTACTACTCACTTGCACCGATGTGTGGGATAGCCAGCATCGGGGTACACTTGCCATGCACTAAATTATTCCGTACTAGAGTGCACAACTGCACGGTAGACTACATCAGTCGAAGCGCCACAGTAGTGCTCAATGAGCCGTCAAATCAATAAACCCCGACCTTTCTAGTGGTAAGTTGGACGGACGAAGCAACCATCATTTCACTCTTCTCCCTCATCTTCCTCTCTTGAAGAAAACCCCAACTCGCTTCTCCACCATCTTGGTCCTCATTTCTTCAAGAAAACCCCGACGCGCTTCTGCCATTGTTCTTCTCTCCCAAAGAAGGAAAGGTGAGCACATAAATGGTGTTGCTTCTGGCCAAGGCCCGGTCTTGCAACCACGCGACCGATCCTAACTCCCTCTCTGTTCTTTTTTGGGTTTGTGATTATGGTTTTTATACTTTTATATCTATTTGATAGTTTCTTGACGGATCCTGGAGCACCGGCCGAAGTGATGTCAGTTATGGCCAAAGCCGTTAGGGCTCAGGGTATGAAGAAGCGCACGAACCCTGCCGAGACTACTGGAGACAAGCTTAAGGCCATCGCCCTGTCTAAGCTGGTCCAGGTAATATCCCTTCTTCACGATCTTTTTGGCGATCTTGATCGTGTTTTTTCATCTAACATGCAGTACTAGTACTAGTAGTACAACTTCCTGGGTGATCTTGCATGTGATTTTTGTGTGCCAAATCACAGTTCTAAACTTCTATTTTGACCAAAACATGCGAGAGGTTGACATACATATGATTTTTGCACATAACATTGATTTATTATAGATTACTTTCAACTACTTTATGAACGTCAATGCTAGCTGTAGGAAATGCAAGGTTTTAGCTCTCATGCCTTTGAGGAGAGTATAGTAGCCTCTGTAACTTTTGTTATGAATATTGCAAGTAATCCCTCTGCTCTCATGCCTGTGAAGACATGTTCTATTGTCTTTGTTCACTCATTTTTGTGCATATATGTAGTCTTATATGGAGTCAAATATCGAAAATCATCTTATATATCTGAACGGAGGTAGTAATAAAATATTTGGTTTCTGCAGGAAATGAAGAAGCACAAGAACCCTGCCAAGACTACCATAGACAAGATCAAGGCCATCGCCATGTCCAAGCCCTCCTCTCCGAGATTCTACGTTAGGCCGGTACATGTAATTTCTCTTCTTGACGATCTTTTTGGCGATCTTGATCGTGTTTTTTATCTAACACGCAGTACTAGTACTAGTAGTACAACTTCCTGGGTGATCTTGCATGTGATTTTTGTGTGCCAAATCACGGTTATAAACTGCTCTTTTGACCAATACATGCGAGAGGTTGACATACATATGATTTTTGCACATAAGATTGATTTCTAATAGATTACTTTCAACTACTTTATGAACATCAATGCTAGCTGTAGGAAATGCAAGATTTTAGCTCTCATGCCTTTTAGGAGAGTATAGTAGCCTTAGTAACTTATGTTATGAATATTGCAAGTAATCCCTCTGCTCTCATGCCTTTCAAGACATGTTCTAGTGTCTTTGTTCACTCATTTCTGTGCGTATATGTAGTCTTATATGGAGTCAAATATCAAAAATCATCTTATATTTCTGAACGAAGGTAGTAATAAAATATTTGGTTTATGTTTGAATTAGAACCAGGACCGCGGTGGAGATGAAGTTCTCACAGTCATGTCGTGTGAACTGGAAGACCTGAGGATGAGTTCTACTACTAAACTATCCAGTTGATGTGTCCTTGTTGACATGTGTTTTCCTGTAGCATTGTTGTCAAGCGTGTTCTCGAGGGTGTACTTCACGACAACAATTTCCTAGTTGTGCCTTTGATTACGAAGGGTGTGGTTCTCAAGCTTCCCGACAAATCTGATGCGGACTATCTTCATGGTCATGTTTATGAGTGGAAAGACCACTCTGTTAGGTTCTACAAGGTTGACGAGATGGCGATGATGCCGGTAGACATCTCTCACGAAGTCCATGGCCTAGTCAGTTATGTGGGGTACATCCCATAGGTCGGTGGCAACAAATAGTCTGCAGAGTTTGATTAGTGCAACTTTGCTTCTCTGTAGTTAGCACTACTTGTTCAGTACTTGATTTGTGTGTGTGAACCCTGTATTGTATAGTACTGCCACTTTTGTTGTGTGGTGAGTCCTGAGAATAGTCTATGTTAATATTTGTCCACTAGATTCAGTCTGTATATTTTGAAGTATCCATATCATCTTTTTTTGTGAGGACGGTTTATCAATTATGGTTACACTCCAATATCTTCATGCATTGCAGGGTTTATTCGCACCCACCAGGATTTCCAGTCCCATGGACGTTCGCTCCAAAGGAGTTGTCATGACCTTTGGATTGTCCTGCTTATGGGAGTAAGTGGGGGCCCTCCATGCCACCCCTAATTGGACAATCAACCTTCTATTCATAACTTGAACATGGTGATATCCTAGTAAGGATTGACTCGTCTCACATCAAGTCAATCTTATTGATTTACTGTCATGTTTTCTTACTTTTGCTGCAATTTTGTGATGCAGATTTTGCCATGTCACATTCGTTACAGAATAAACCGTTTGGTTTGCTCTATGATGGTTATTTTAGCAGATTCCACTTCTTATGATATATCAGTAACGAAGGCACTGTCCATCACTTATATTACTGGACACAATTGGGTCAGTCTGTTATCTGAGTACAATCTGAAGCCCGGTGATGAACTGCAGTTTTTTTAACAAACTTGCCACAATTAGTCCTTGCGATTAAAAGAAGTGAAGTAAAAGACTGGATCCAGGTCACGAAGCCTACCGAAGTTAGAAAGCTGAATTACAAAATCATAGCAGACCAGAGATGATCGCTACTGTCTCGCACATCAGTACCACCTTCAGCATCGGATCGAGCACCGGCACATGCTCCGATGGCACTGGCTCTAGCACTGACAGTGGCAGTAGCTCATTCTGATCCACTAGAGGATTGGGCACCGACCGCGTCAGTGGATCAGGCTGATCTACTGGAGGATCGGGCACCAACACAGGCACCTCCTCCGACACCGGCACCAGCTCCGGCAGCAGCAACGTCACTACTAGTCGCACCGGCACGGGCACCAGCAATGGCTCCGAAACCTGCACCAACACTTCAAGTTGCACTTGCATCTGCTCTGGCACATGCAGGGGCAATTGAACGAGCAGTTGCACTGTCAACAGACTGGGCTGCAGTTTGCACTGTGTATACCGAAGTCCTTACAAAAACCGACATCTCCACCATCTTAGTAAGCATTGGCAGCCCAAGTGCTTCGTTCTTTTTTCTTTCCATGTTTTTTCATAGTTTTCACTATGTTGATCTAACTGTTTGTGTATGTCTTCTTGTTTGCAAATAGAGGATTCCTAGAGCAACGAGGGAGTCATTCAATAATCTGGGCGACCATGGCCAAGTTTCTCTTACCATCCGCAGCCTTGGTGTGAATAAACCTGCTCAATGTACCGTAAGTACAAAGGATGGTCGCATGATGATTGATGCTAAAGGATGGCCATGGTTCAAAACTCTATCAAAACTTGCGGTTGGGGATGATGTCAAAATCAAACTTTCTCGGCGAGGAGAGCTGGTCCTAATCAACTTTGAAATTCTGCAATATCAGCACGCAACTGCCGAACAGATCTATCCTCCGAGAGCTTTTGATGTAATTATATGGCATGGTCAAACAAGTGTCTTGTGTGTATAAGTAGTATGACAATATTATTTATCATGTAGGATATCGTGAAAGAATTGCAACTCTGATTGCTGGTTAGGAACTATCATTCGATTCCATTCTAACAGTTGTTGTGCTTTATTTAATTTTCTGTATTTGCCTTGGGACAGCATCTAAAACCAGCGGCATACCGATCCCTTGCAATATGAAATGAGCGGAGTTAGAACACATGGGGCCCCAAACATGCAGCCCCTTCGGCCTGTGGCCCAAAGTCCAGAAACATGAGCATGTTTGAGTATTATTTTCTCAGCTGAACCCCCATATTCCCCTTGATTTTTCTTATGTAAGTATAAAGTTGTAATATAAAAGATTTTTATATTTCTTTACAGAGGGAGTATCTCTCTGTCAAAAATATATTTATGTGTAACTAGTTACTCCTGCCTTTCTACTTCCTTTCGCTGATATGTGGGGCATCCGACAATGGGGTCCGCGTGCCATGCACCAAATTAGAGTGCACAACTGCATGGTAGACTCACCCCGGTCGTAGCGCCGCAATAATGCCTAGTGAGCCGTCAAATCACAAAAAAAAACACCTTTCCAGGTAGTAAGCTAGACGGACGAAGTAGCAATATTTCACTGGGCCCGAATCCCCTTCTCCATCCTTTGCTTGTTCAGAGAAAACCCCCTCTTAGCGATTGCATAGGGTTTTTTCATGGAGAACCACGTACGAATTCTTCATCCATCCCCAATAAATCCAAGTCCCTTGGTCGCGGTTAATCCTAGGATGGCAGCCGCCGCTGTTGATGCATTTTTCTTCCTATTGAATCTTGTGTGTTTCACTTGTAGTGCCCAAAGTGGGAGGATCCTACAGGTTTCTGCACCCTCGGTGAGATGCCACACTTGTTCCTTCTCATCGTAATACATGATTTTAAAACGCGCACAGTATGTTCCTAGAATCTCCTTTTCTATCCGGGAGGGTGGGTGTCGTGGGGTTAACACGACAGATCTCCTAGTGCAAGGACTTAGTTGTGGAGCCATCACGCCGAAGTTTAGCTTAAAGGGGTTGATTGGGACAAAGGACACAGAGAGTTTATACTAGTTCGGCCCCTTGCAGTGAAGGTAAAAGCCTAATCTAGTTTGAGGTGGAATTACGTATGTCTCGATTACCAGAGAGCGAATACGCTTGACCTGGCTTTCGATCTCTTGTTTCTTGTCCTAAACCGCCGCCGGGTCGTCCCTTTATATACACAGGTTGATGCCCGTCGGTTCATAGTAGCCCGGCTGACTCATACAACGTGTCCGGCTCGGTGACTACCTATTCCTGCCTTACAACACAAGTCATACACACATGGCGGTTTACACCTATGGGCCTTATGTCGCCTTTGGGCTTCAGGTCCTTAGCAAGCCCGCTTCATGAACCGCCATCTTCAATATCTTCACGGGCTGTCTTGGTGAACCAACATCGGCTTAACCCGACCCCTCCTTGCCGGGTTATATCCAATAGCTATATCCCCAACATTAGGCCCTAGGTTGATTTGAACTTGTTCATATCAATCTTCAATACACAGAAAAATCATTCTTCGCTCGCTCTTGCGAAGCACTGTAACCCGCCATGACGCGATCTCCTAAGATTGTGGTAACCCTCCATGAAGTCACCTGTCATTAATATTATACAACACCCAAATCCTTAATATATCTTCTCTTTTACTGATCATCCGAAAATTGAGGCCTCTGTGCCATTATACATCCATTTTTTGGCTTCCTTGATTCCCGCGCATGCTACTTATCCTTTTGACGTTATAAATAGGGCCAGGGGTCCCTTTTCACTTTTCCCCCTCACCTCATCATCTCTGTCTTCCACCTCGCGTCGCTTCAGCACCCAAGCTCCGCCGCCACCGTCGATCTTCACCACTGCTTCAACAACAGCCGCTGCATCGACCTGAATCGACCAGAGTTCGCCCGCGCGCTTCCGCTGTTGAACAGCTCTGGTGAGTTCTCCTCCTTCCTTTTCTCATAGATCCATTAGGGTTTTTACGATTTCGTCGGAGTTCATCTTGGTCGTTCCTTATCTTCACTGCATCCTGTGATTTCGATCCAACCTTTATACTCTTCCTCCGTGAAAATAGCCGTAGTATTCCTTTTAGATATTAGAAACATCTGCATTGTATAATAAATCCAATCTGGACACATGAACTGCTCAAGGACTGCAATTTTAGGTCTAAATATTTTTCATTTAGCTGACGCGTCGTAGATCCAAAATCATAGCATCAATCTGTGAATTCTGTTTTTCCAACACTTAGTAATTTTCCCTTCTCAGATGTGTACTTCAATAACTGTGTGGGCGGCTTAACTCAGAAATAGTAACCCGTGAGGTACCATTAGTCCCCTCTTAAGCCGCCGCTAACTCATCTCGAATCTCTGTTGCATGCTTCATTATTGTCTGCTTTTTAAACCTTTTAGCCGGCTTAACTACATAATCTTAAACCGGTATAATCTTTCTTTTAGGTCATTGAAAAAATGGCTAATACATACTCTGCTTGCTACTGGGTCCGATCCCGGGTCATTGGAACATATCTGAATAATTTCGTGACCATTGGCGCCTTAGCTAAGAAAACGGACATCCATTGGAGGGTCCCCGGCGAAGAATATCCTCCTAAACCCCAAGATGGAGAGGTGCTTGTTTTTACTGACCACTTGCAGCGATGGTTTAGTCCTCTCGGCTAAAAAAAAATCCGCGACGTGCTTCATTTCTCCAGCTTCACCCCCAAGACATCGGACCCAATTATGTATCCAACATCTGCAACTTTCAAGTGTTCTGTGAAGCTTATCTTCAAGAGGAGCCCACGGTTGATTTATTCAGGGAATTTTACTATTTAAACCGTCAGACAAAGTTCATTGATGGACCCCACATCGAACTTGGTGAGGTTACGATTCAAAAGTAGAAAGAAGTCAGTTTTCCTTATGCTAAACATCATAGTCACCCCAAAGACTGGAAATAGACTTTGTTTTACTATCAAGACACATCTCCAGCTGACGAGAATCCTCTGCCGGGTTACCGCGATCACCGACTTAGCAGCACACATCCACTCCCCTCCCGGCTTAGTGCAAAGGAACGGGCCAAGTATGCACCAGCAATTTCAAAGCTCGGAGCCTTTATGGCCAATGGCTTAACTGGTGTTGACCTTGTTCGATGTTGGATGTCTTGGAGTATCTTGCCATTAAGTCGCCATCCCGGTTTAATGTGAGAACATACAAGTGATGTAAAAGATCCCCAGCGCCACTATGACGTTCAACTATCTGATGCAGAAATTAGTGAGTCCACAAAGAAATTACTGAACAAACCCTTAACAGAATGTAGCAAAACAAGACTTAGTCCTTTCAGCGCTTTCAACAAACCGCCAGCTATAAGTGTTGCATATCCTCCGCTCAACCATATTTGCATTAATCATTGCCCACTCCTGATCTTTTTAAAATTACATGGGAGATTCTTCCTTTTGGAAAAAGAAGCCGCGAGATAAGCCGGTCAAACCGGCTCGTACCAAATCCAAAGTCGTCAAGAAATCTGTCAAGAAGAAAACTCCTGAACCTGCCAAGTTAAACTTGGATGATGACATTGATGATGATGAGTCTGAGGTAGAACTTGACTCTCTTGGCTCATTTTTTGTACATCTCATTGACAATGATTGTTATTAGGACGACGCAAAGGCTAGCCGTGCAGATGATGCAGAGGTAATTATTCTTTCCTCTGGCTCAGAACCTCTGCCAACAAAGAAACCCAACAAGCAAGCCAGAAAGTAAGTTTTTCTCACCCTCTAGCTCACTTGGATCCAAACTTTCTTTCAAAGAAACAGCAATTCGAAGCTCGCCGTACCACCCGGCATAGTGGTGGTGTAATCACTTCCACCAGCTTACCAAACACGCCGGTTCGCAAACACCGCCCAGAGGTCTCTCATATTTCTGACACATTTTATCTCAAGGCTGGTTATTTCTGACAACCTCTTAACCCGTCTGATTCAAACTATCAGGGGACTTCACATTCTTCCTCTGGTGATTCAACGGGAACTCAAATCCTGACTTTCAAAGCTGTACCTAGGTAAGAGAATATTCAATCATGTAAACCTTATGTTTAATCATTATACTGAACTCTTATGCTTCTTATTTTCAGGGGCCAAGCTAAACCCAGTAAGAGAGCTAAACTGAATAAACCGGTCGACTTTCCCACCCCGTCTGAGCCAGAAAAGCAACAGTCAGATTCTTTCGATTCAATTGCTGAAAAAGCTCTCAATGATCCACCACCACAGGACCATGAAGCCTCCGCATATCATATGGATACGGAACCGGTTATTTCTAAACCGCCAAGCCCACTCAAGACTATTGAGGAAAAGGATGATGATGTTGTTGTCACTGGAGATGGATTCTCAGCTCCGGGTCAACCTACTATCTTAAGAAAACATACTGCTAAAGAACTTTCTGCTCAAGATAAAGGCAAATGGAAGGTGGATTTGGAGAGCTACACCCATTTCAGTGCCCATGACATCCATTCTGGTTATTTGAACCGCATGTACACCAGCCGTGATTTTGAGGCCGGCTTAGTCAAACTGATGAAAGAGTGTTATGAGGTACATGCCGCCGCTCCTTTATATATAAATATACTTTCCATAGCCGCCAAGTTTATTGGATATGATAGAAAAGAATATTTTGTAAACTTCAATAGTTGCCTAGATCAATTGCAGTAGTCCCCAAGGGCCGGTTTATGTTTTTAAACATGAGCCAGGACTTATAATATCAGCACTTCAACTTTGCATGTGTAGCCCCCAGGGGCCGGTTTATGTTTTCAAACATGAACCGGGACTTAATCATACATGAATAATCCGGGTGTCGGTGTCAAAACCGGCGGATCTCGGGTAGGGGGTCCCAAAATATGTGTCTGAGGATCGATGATAACAGGAGGTTGGGGACACAATGTTTACCCAGGTTCGGGCCCTCTCGATCGAGGTAATACCCTACTTCCTGCTATATTAATATGGATGAATAAGATTACAAGAGTTGATCTACCTCGAGATCGTAATGGCTAAACCCTAAAGTCTAGCCTATGAGGATGTTCTGATTCTCTGGCCTCTACAGACTAAACCCTCCAGTTTATATATGCACCGGAGAGGCCTAGGGTTTGTCAATAACCATCTTGCAGAGGAAGGAAATATTACACCCGAACCTAAAACCTGCCATTATACGAATACAAGAGTCCTATCCGGATACGAGAGACGATCTTTAACAATGATCTTCACGGCCCACCAGTCCGGCCCACCAAGAGTTATCCGGCCACCCGAGGACCCCTTAATCCAGGACTCCCTCAGTAGCCCCTGAACCTGTCTTCGATGATGATGAGTTCGTCTTCCGTATTGTCTTCGGCATGCAAGGCAGGTTCCTTCTTCCGAATATATCTTTCGCAAAAAGTGTACTGTGTTCGGCTCTGCATGGTTAGTACAGCCCTTGGCCTCGAAGGCAAGGCATTGAAAGAAAACGAATATTGTGTCTTTACTTACAACTTTTTGTTGAAGCGTCGTGTCCATCCCATTAACATATCGAACCGTTTTACTTGATCCTAGTTTCGTGTTTTGAGGTACAACCACATTGACATGTCTTATCAGAATAGAGATCGTGCCCGCTTATTGTCGGATCCTTATCAATATTATGTGAGCATCCACACCACGCATTACGCATGGCCTCTTTGGGAACCTGCGAGGTTTATGGTTAAAGTGGGGGACGTTCTGTATTCACATCGTTATAAAAGGATACCAATCCCTTTCATCAGCCCCACGCTTTCCTCAAGCTCGAGTTCTCCAATCTTCCTAGCCCCAGCACCCTCATCTCCTGCGCCAGCCGTTCTTCGTCCCTCAACCACTACCTCCTTCCCCAGCAATGGTTGGATCCGACGCTAGGGGCAAGTGGGAGGCCTCCATGGTCACTGAGAAAACCGTGGGGGATCTTCGGAGCGCGGGATACCTCACTGCCAATGTTGCACACCGAGTCCCCGCCAAGGGCCAGGTGATTACCGCCCCAGAGGCGGGTGAGAGGGTCGTGTTTCTCTCGCACTTTGTTAGGGGGCTAGGGTTCCCGCTCCACCCCTTTGTTCGGGGTTTGCAGTTTTTCTACGGGCTAGATTTCCATGATCTAGCCCCAAACTCAATCCTCCACATCTCCGCTTTTATAGTGGTGTGTGAAGCTTTCCTCCGCATCCCTCCACACTTCAGCCTATGGCTCAAAACCTTCAACGTGAAGCTGAAGGTGGTGGACGGGCAGCATGCGGAGTGCGGGGGCGCTATGATAAGCAAGCTCCCGAATGCGATTGGGCCAAAATGGTCGTTCGTGGAGAAGAACAAGGTCTGGCAGCAGGAGTGGTTTTATATCACTGAACTCCACGACGCTAAATGGGCGGCGCAACCTTCTTTCAAATCTGGGCCCCTGGAGAGGTTGACTTGCTGGACTGATAAGGGTCCGAACTGGGGGTCTCGAGTTGAGATGACGGCACTCTACAGCCATGTGTCCGGCGTGATTTCCAAGGGCTATTAGCTCTCGACCATGGTCCAGGTAATGCTGGCCTGGCTTGTCCTTCCTTGCCAAAGTTGGGACTCCTCCTTATGGGAGTTCGATCCGGCAGGATATCGGCCTCTGAAGCATCTCTTTGGCTTCACGCACAAAGAGATCTGGAAGCATCTCTTCAAGAGCCAGAAGGAGTGGCCGAAAGAAACCGAGGACGCGGGCTATAGTACAGCGTTCTCCGACCCAGTGGTAATAGAAAATTCTGCCGAACATATATCCCCTTTCTTATTTAATGATAATAGGAATTGGAGTTTTTGTGTGATATACATGGCTGGATGAAGAAGGCAATCCGGATGAAGTGTCCGGCACCTTTGCCCGAAGACCCAGAATCGCCTCGACTGACGGCGATGCTGGTCCCGGCGCCGTACAAGGCGCAGGTCAAGAAGACCAAGAAGAGCAAGGAGGCCGAAGATGGCCCCCTCCCCGCGGACAAGAAGTCCGAGAAGATCAACATCCTCTCCTCCAAAGAGGAGGAGGATGACGAAGAAGAAGAAGAAGAGCCCCCCGCGCAAGGCAAGGGGATGAAGAGGGCGGCCGCCGCTGACGCAGGCACGGCCGCACCCCGGAGGAGGCTGAACCTCTCTGCTCGTTTGGACTCATCATCCGAACAGAGCTTTGTGGTGAAGCCCAGGGAGAAGCCCTCGACCGAAACATAAGTTTGTCTGGATATATTAATTGATGCACCTTGTTTGTATAGCATTTTGATACTTATTTAGTATTTCTCACCTGTTGACCTACACCCCTCCTCGAGGACACCCCGACGCCTCCTTATCGGAGGGGAACTCTCTAGCGGCTGTAGAGATGGAGAGTGACCCGCTGGTCCGAGCTCCATCGCACGTGGTCGGCGGGGACACCGAAGTGTCCTCCCAGTGGGTGTCTTCTGCTCAAGGAGATGGGGGCGGGGCAAATGACCGGGCGACCGAGGGTGACACCTTGGCTACCGCTGACCATGGGGAAGCAATCCCCATGGAGACCGAAGATGAGGGCCCCAAACAATCTGAAGCCCCGCCGAATACTGACCCGGTGCCTAGCGCGGCTCCGGGGTCCGAAGACCAGACTCCTAAGGTGGGGGAGGATACGACGGCGCCCAGGGTCAATCCGGAGGCGCCAGACCCTCTGGAGGGAGCACTTCAGAGTGCTTCCGTCATGGAGGAGCACCGCACCATGATGGGTGCGGTGATGAAGAAGATTCAGTCCGTCAAAGGCGGACTGAATGAAGCCTTCAACAGCCTGTTAACAGGCTTTGAGGTAAGCATTGTAATGTTATTTATGAAACTTTTATTTGCTTTATATATATATATAGCCAGTAGCCCCTTGATGCTTTGTGTGATTCTGAATAGAATCGGACGAAGTACCCATAGTATAGCATACTTATAGAGTTGAAATGTTATGCTTCTGTTATATGAACAGGCGTCACTAGTTACGACAACTGCACGAGATGCAGAGGTTGTCGAACTAAATCGGAAGCTCTTGCTGGCCAACGCGGACGTCGACCGCGTCAACCAGCGCTTAGATGAAACGCAAGGTATGCGGATTTAAAAAACTAAAATGTCAAGAAGACTAATAATGTTAATTGAGTATGGGTATAAACTCTTTTATGATATTATTTATTACAAAGTTGGTGCCACTGAGCTCGAGGCCCTCAAGGCGAGCTCACGAAGGCCAAGGAGGAGGCCGAAACGAGCAAGGTGATCACTGACAAGGCGGTTGTCGAACTAGAGGCCGAAAAGGCCGTGTGCGAGAAGCACGAGGATCGGGTGTCCGAAGTCGAGGTCGAGCTCAAAGATGCCATTAGCAAATGCAAGGCATTGGAAGAGAGGACTTCGGAACAAGCATCCGAGCTTGCTGCGGCAGTTAAGGCTGCCCAGGATGCGCGAAGCGAGGCGCGCAGTGCTTGTGAAGAAATCAAGCAGGCACGACAGATAGCATCTGGTAAGGCCTTTCTCTTACAGAGCATCTTCGGAGGGCAGAAGTATCTTAGGCTAAAACGGTTATGGAGTTTTCCAGGCGTGTTTGTTGATCTTCTGGGGAGCAGTGCTGACGCCGCCCAATACTTCCGATCCCAGGAGGGGAATGACACGGATAAGTTTTTTTGGTCGCAGTTCTATGCGCCAGAACATCCGGTGCCCCTCAACGACCAGATGAAGCAGCTGGTCGAGCTGCACAATATGGCGGGTTCGCCCATGAAGGACTTGATAGTCCGGCTATGGCCTGCTGATCCAATCCCAAGTAGCTACTTCGAATTGGTGAAGCGGCTCGTCAAGGCGAGTCCGCGGGTCGATGCATTGAAGCGTTCGGCCTGCATAGAAGGTGCTCGGATGGCCTTCGCTCGTGTAAAAGTGCACTGGGCGAAGATGAAGGCGCAGGATATAGCTACTGCTAGCCCGCCCGCAGGCAAGGAGTACCGCAAGCCGGAGAAATACTTCGAGGACGTCATAGAAGGCGCCCGCCTTGTAGAAGGCCAGTGCTCAAAAGATGTTATATTTGAGTAATTTTATCCGGTTGTAAAGACATAAACTTATGAACCGATGTATATAACTTTTGCGCTATTATTATGTGAGCGACTTTACCTCATGTGTGGCTGTTTATGTAAATAGGTAAGTTTCCAGTCGTCGGCTTCAGCCCCCACGTACATAGTACTGGGGTGTTTGGTCATATGCGTATACACTCTTGATCCAACATCTTGGTCCGTGTAGGAGGTGTATGCGGAGCGAACCAGGCAATCAGACTATGCGGTGTTATTGCTTTCATTTGGCCATAGGAATTTGACGAGTGGGGCTAGGTACTAGCCCCTGGTGCGGATATGATATTTTTGAGTTAAGGTATCCAATTGCACCTGGCTGGGAGAAAAAACCAACCCTACATATAACACGGGGTAGATCTCTATTGATCATAGTATAAAACTAAGTCACCGGATTGCGGACCAGGTTCTCACATATCATGACAGTCAGTTTTCGGCTTTCTCTACTGAGGTACTTGACCGTACGAGCTAGAAGTACAATCGCAGTATTTCTCCCTTTACATCCTAGCCGAAGAATCGGGGACGTAGCTGTAAGCACAGGAGTCGGGCAACCCAACTATTGACCTAAGATATGATTCGGAACTGATGCATATAGGGAAAACATCCTGGATGCCGAACACTCCTTATAGGTGTTCAGACTTTTCAAAATATACCGGGCTGAATACAGCCCCTCATAATGAACCCTGTTGACAAGGCACATGTGGCAATCTGACATGGGGAAAGAACATAGATGGTGAGTGAATAAAACTCCAAACATAATATGAACCAAGCTGTTCTTATAATATCCCGTTATATTACGACGAGCCGTAAGCTTACAGATAATGTTGATGACTTTCTTGGACATTTTACATGCCAGAAAAGTATAAAACAAAAAAGAGAAAAAAGGTTTACACATGGTCATAATCTAAAAAGAAACCTTAGCACGGGTCCCTGCTGCACGTCTACGCCGTTTCCTCCTGTGTAATGTGTCCTTGAAGGGGGGAGTGTGATGGCCATCTGTAAGAAGGAGAAAAAAATAAGAAACCTGGAAAAGAAAAGAGATCTAGTCTGGCCATAAACAGAACCGGTTCGTTTAGTGAACCTTGAAAGATAATTTTTAGAGTCCGAATAGGGTCAAGCTGAACTATGGACTATTTGTATGCAGTGTGCCCCTAGCGCCGCCCAAGGGATTTTGAGGGCATAATTATGTGCACGAGGCACATATGCTATCACCTTATGGGGCAGTCGATGGGGGCGTAGCTGCTAATCTAGCTCAGGTTCATCTGAGCTACCGCACTGAGGCATGTGCCGGACACATTTAGCTATGTCTGCGACTAGTAGGTTGTTTGGCATGAATATGCAATTTTGGACTTTGGTTGCTAAGGCCGTAGTGTCCTCCTCCGTACGGAGAGAGCGCTCCATATTTCCATTGACCGTGATAACGCCTAGTGGTCCAAGCATTTTAAGCTTTAGATAAGCATAATGCGGGACTGCATTAAAGCGGGTGAAGGCCGTTCTTCCGAGTAGTGCATGATAGCCACTTCGGAGCGGAGCTATGTCGAAGATTAGCTCTTCGCTTTGAAAGTTATCAGGAGAGCCAAATACGATCTCCAATGATAAAGAGCCTGTGCAGCGGACTTCTACGCCCGGTATAACTCCTTTAAAGGTCGTGCTGCTTGGCTTGATTCTTGACGGGTCGATCCCCATTTTGCGGACAGTGTCCTGATATATCAGATTGAACTGTTTCTACCGTCCATAAGGACTCTAGTGAGATGGTATCCATCGATTATAGGATCGAGCACTAGGGCAGCCGAACACCCATGATGAATACTAGTCTGATGATCCCTGCGATCGAAGGTGACCAGACAGGCCGACCATGGGTTGAATTTGGGGGCAACAAGCTCGACGGCGTAGACATCTCGGAGTTTGTGCTTGGGCTCCCTCTTTGGGATATGAGTGGCATATATCATGTTCACTATTTTGATCTCCGGTGGAAATTTCTTCTGCCCCCCCCCCTCGTGTTCGGCTCGCGAGGTTCATCCTCGTCTTCGCTCTGAGGTCCCTTTCCCTTATGTTCGGTGTTAAGCTTGTCGGCCTGCTTGAAGACCCAACAATTACGGTTGGTATGGTTTGCAGGTTTTTCTGGGGTGCCATGGATCTGGCAGGGCCTATCTAATATCTTGTCTAGGCTAGATGGACCATCTTTGTTGCCTTTAAATGGCTTCTTCCGTTGACCGGGTCTGGAGCCGCTAAATCTGGCATTTACCATTGTATCATCTGGGCTTCCAGCATTATTTCGATGTTTGTTTTTGTTACGTCATGGCTTTCCATTTCCGTCCCTGACTTCAGATGTTCCAGGGTTGCTGGTGCTGCTACGAGCTAACCAGTTGTCCTCGCCCGCGCAAAAATGGGTCATGGGTGTAGTTAGGGCTGCCATTGTCCTCGGCTTTTCCTGTCCAAGGTGTCTTGCTAGCCATTTGTCCCGGACACTGTGCTTGAAGGCCGCTAAGGCTTCGGCGTCCGGACAGTCGACGATCTGGTTCTTCTTAGTGAGAAATCGATTGCCAAGCTTGTGGGCTGACTCCCCGGGTTGTTGGATGATGTGACTTAGAGCGTCAGCATCCGGAGGCCGGACATAGGTCCCTTGAAAATTGGCCCGAAAAGCATCCTCAAGTTCTTCCCAACTCCCAATGGAGTTCTCTGGGAGGCTGTTTAGCCAGTGCCGAGCTGGTCCTTTCAGCTTGAAGGGTAAGTATTTAATGGCGTGGAAATCATCTCCGAGAGCCATGTGGATGTGAAGGATGAAGTCTTCTATCCAGATGATAGGATCCACCGTTCCATCGTACGCCTCGATGTTTACACATTTAAACCCTTCTGGAAAATCGTGATCCAGCACGTCATCGGTGAAGCACAGGGGATGCGCGGCGCCCCTGTATTTTGCTATGTCATGGCGTATGTCCAATGGTTGGGATATTCGGTATTGACCCCGAACTCGTATGTGACTGGCGCGATTGGCTTGATAGCCACCGTCCCATGCGGGACCACGGTCCCTAGACACGTAGATGGATCTGGTCTTTCTAGCCTTTTTGTTCAGGTCCTCACGCAGATCGTGTTTCCGGGCCTGAGCCGCATCCTCCTTTCCTTTACGGGGTGGGGGTGCAGGCTTGTGCACGCCATTGCTAGCCGCCCTGTCCCGTCCACGAGGTGGTCGGTCCGGCTTGTCGGTGGTGTTGTTCTTTGGTGGTATAGGTGCAGCGACCTCGTCGTCGAATTCAGGTGGAAGTTTATGCTTAGGATAGCCTTTGGTTTGGCGATTGCCATATTTTTGCTCAATGTCCAGCACTTCGTCACATCTATCATTGAGCATATCCTATTCGGCTCGAAGTCGTCTCTGCTTTTTTTTCAGGCTCCTCGCGGTGGCAATAAGCCTCTGATGGAAGCGCTTTTGTTCCCAGGCTAACATCCTCTTTGGAGACAGGTTCATAATTACTGTCTTCGGCGTCATTGTTGTCGGACTGTGGTTTTGGACTATGTTTGCCGTCCTCTCGCTCGTCCTGCTCCATCGCTAGGTCTGCGGGGTCTTCGGCTTGTTCCGTACTATCACCGTCGTTAGTGAAAGTGTTGCTATCTTTTCCTTTATGGGATTTAGTTCGGCGCTTTGGACGCCGACATTTGGGAGGTTCTTTGAAAGTGCAACTAATCCCCGGGTGGTTTTGGTAATTAATAACAACATATATATCATTGAACTAATATTCACTTGAGAATCATTTCAGAGAAGTTCGATGATATGGGTATGGAAATGTCTGAAGAAGTGGACCCCTCAAAATGCTAAGACAAGCATTGGCAAAAGCTCAAGACTCCATTTTTGGTTTAGTGATCAAAGATCACATTGAGTCCATAGGAAAAGCCAATACTATTAAAAGGGGATGAGGTTGTGTTAATGTTCTTGTTGCTCAAGTGCTTGGTGATCTAGCTCCCTCAACTATCAGCACTCTTCACTTTACAACACACTCATAAGTAATCTCGGACAAACCGATTCTGCAAACTCAGTCCCACCGAGATGAACCACTTCAGTTATTTCCCTAAACCCTAATTTCTCGGTCCATCCGATTCTGTGTTTCGGTCTCACCGAAAATGTTCTGCCAACCTTCTGTAACCAAATGACAGCATTTCGGAATATCCGAGTTGTTGTTTTCGGTCACACCGAGATGGCAAACCCTAACCTTTGACTCACTTCGGACACACCGAGATGGTATTTTCGGTCCCACCGAAAATCCCAACGTTCACTATATTTGAACTTTCGGTCTGACCGAGTTTTCACTTCGGTCTCATCGAGATTGGTCAAATGTGTGTGTAACGGTTGGATTTTGTGTGGAGGCTATATATACCCCTCCACCCCCTCCTCATTCGTGAGGAGAGCCATCAGAAAGTACCACCACTTCTACCATACACTTTCTGAGAAGTGAACCACCTACCCTTGTGTTGAGATCAAGCCATTCCATTCCTACCATATGAAACTTGATTTCTAGTCTTCCCAAGTTGCTTTCCACTCGAATCTTTCTTCCACCACAGTCATATCAGTGAGGAGAGTTGAGTGTTGGGGAGATTATCATCTGAAGCACAAGAGCAAGGAGTTCATCACCATCAACACCGTCTATTACCTTTTGGGGGGTGGTGCCTCCTAGATTGGTTAGGTGTCGCTTGGGAGCCTCCGTCTTGAGATGTGGAGTTGAACCAAGAAGTTTGTAAGGGCAAGGAGATCGCCTACTTCGTGAAGATCTACCCCGAGTAAGGCTAGTCCTCCGTGGGCGTAGGCCGTGATGGAATAGACAAGGTTGCTTCTTCGTGGACCCTTCGTGGGTGGAGCCCTCCGTGGACTCGCGCAGCCGTTACCCTCCGTGGGTTGAAGTCTCCATCAACATGGATGTACGATAGCACCACCTATCGGAACCACGACAAAAATCTCCGTGTCACCAAACTGCGTTTGATCTTCTCCACCTCCTTTTTACATGTGCAATTTACTTTCCGCTGCATATACTCTAGAATTGCATGTGTAGGGTGTTACTTGAATTGATCTTAATTGTGAAACTGCCAAAAACATTGCATGATCTAAAGGCAGATTTTTTATATTGTCAAGTAGTCTAATCACCCCCCCTCTAGACCTACTTTCGATCCTACAAGTGGTATCTGAGCTTTGGTCTCCATTGCCTTGGTTTCCATTGCATTGGACTCCATAAGCTTGGTTTCACAACCTAGGAGAGTATGGCGTCTAGTGAGGGTAATTATCGTAGAGGTCCTTACTTTGATGGTACAAATTTTGCTAGTTGGAAGCATAAAATGAAAATGCATATTCTTGGTCATAACCCAGCCGCATGGGGCATTATTTGTGTTGGCATGCAAGGTGATTTCTTTGAAGAAAGAAAAGTTCCGGATCGCGAAGCTACACCCGAAGAATTGAAGATGTTGCAAAACAATGCTCAAGCTTGTGACATTCTCTTCAATGCTTTGTGTCCCGAAGAGTTCAACAAAATCAGTCGTCTTGAGAATGCTAAAGAGATTTGGGATACTTTGGTTGAAATGCACGAAGGTACTGAATCTGTGAAGGAATCAAAGCTAGATATTCTTCAAGGTCAGCTTGACAAGTTCAAGATGAAGGATGGTGAAGGAGTCGCTGAAATGTACTCTAGGCTTGCTCTCATTACAAATGAGATTGCTGGCTTAGGAAGCGAAGAAATGACCAACCGATTCATCATTAAGAAGATTCTCAGAGCTTTGGATGGAAAGTATGACACCGTGTGCACTTTGATCCAAATGATGCCAAACTACAAGACTCTCAAGCCAACTGAAGTCATTGGAAGAATTGTTGCCCATGAGATGACACTTAAGGATAAGGAAGAGCTTCACAACAAGTCGAGTGGTGCTTACAAAGCTACAAGTGATGCTCCTACTACCTCAAGTGACAAGCTAATTTCCAATGAAGAGATAAGCCTAATGGTCAAGAACTTCAACAAGTTCTACAAGAATAGAGGCAAAGAAAGAAGCTCAAAGTCTAGATCATATGATGAAAAGAGATCTTCTAGTCGTGATCGAAACTGCTACAATTGTGGAAGACCCGGACACTTCTCAAATGAGTGTACGGCTCCCCACAAGAGAAGAGAAGAATCTCCAAGAAGAAAAGCAAGAGATGAGTCACCTCGGAGAGAGAGAAGGAGTAGAGATGATCGTTATGAACGAAGACCCTCTCGGAGAAGCAAGGATTCGGAGAGGAAAGACAAGTCATCAAGGAGCTACACAAGAAGAAGACATCAAGCTCATGTTGGTGAATGGGTCTCCGGCTCCGACTCTGACAATCAATCCGATGGAAGCTATCACTCCGACTCCGACTATAGTCAAGATGAAGGTGTTGCCGGACTTGCACTAGTATCCTCCAACTCCAACTCCTACGACTTATTTGATTCACCAAATGAGGGAATTGGAAGATGCTTCATGGCTAAAGGTCCCAAGGTAACTCACCCTGAATTCATTGACTTTGATAGTGATGAGGATGACTTGCTTGGTGAAGATGAGCTCTTGCATGATAAATCTAGTGAGCTTAGTAATGATGAAAATGCTAGTAGTCTTTATAGTCGAGAAGAGTCGAATGACAATGCTATGAAGGAGATTGAGCGTCTAACTAAAGAACTAAACACTCTTAAGTTAGCTCATGAAACAACTCAAGAAGATCATAGAGAGCTCCTAAGATCTCATGAGAAGCTACGCTTCGAGAAGCTCACCCTAGAGCAAGAACATGAGTTTCTAAAAGCGATCAATGATGATCTTCGAAAGAAGAGTTCTTCATATCTTGCCAAACGACTTCTCTTGTCTAATTTCCTGCCACCTATTAAGACTAAGCATGACAAGCATAAGAAAAATTCTTCCTCTAGTAGTAACAATAACAATGTTAAATCAAATGTTGTTACTTCTAGTAGTTCTCTTGATTCCACTAACAATGTTTCAAGCCAAGTTACACTTGAGCAAGAAAATAGCTTATTGAAGGAAATCATAGAGAAAGGTGTCTACAAGAGTCTTGCCGGAAGCAAGAACTTTGAGGAGATTGTTCGCAAACAAGGAAGACACCGGAAGAATCAAGGGATTGGTTTTGAGCGAAAGTTCAACGCCGAAGGTGTTGAGTGGGAAGAAGGTCAATACCCTACTCCACAGTTTGTCTCACAAAAGGAGAAGTATGATCCTACTTCTTCCAATGTGGAACAAGCTCAAGATGACCTTCCACCACAAGACCACAAGCTAAAGGCCAAGGACAAGCTTCAAGAAGAGATTGATGCATTCATTGAAGCACCTCAAGCCATGGTCAAGTGGGTTCCCAAGGACACATCAAGTTCTACTTCGTCAAGCTCAACTACAACACCAAGGATTCCCATCAAGATGATGTGGATCCCAAAGAAGAAGAACTAGTAGGTTCTTGAGGGTGACTCCGCCAACAAACTTCACTCATATTCTTTTTGGCAAGAACTTGTGCAATCAACTTCCACATCATGCACTTGTTCATGGAGTCACAAACCCTCTTGTTGGTAAGTCAAGGGACAAGGTAATCATTGCTTTCATGGACATCATCTTTTGTGTACTTCACTCTATGTCTATGGATATTCTTGTTTGTTCCTTGTGGGACTAACCCATGTAGGTATTGAAAGTGCTCTAATCTAAAGGATTGCTCCCAACTCATGATGATCTACATCAACATTGAGCATTCACATCTTCAACATCTACATGAAGTCTTCTACGACAACCCAAGGTTAGTTTGACCCTTTAAAAGGGGTTCTCACATCTAGGGGGAGCTTTACTCAAAAAATTGAGCTAAAGCATCTTCAAATGATGTGAACACATAAATGCTTTATGTAAAAGTGGTAACCCCACTTGTGCTTAAACGATGAGTATGACCTATGATCAAATGTTCTCATTTGGCTCCTAAGTCAATATACTCATATATAGATGACCTAGTCATCGACAAATTGTGTGCTAGTAGCTAGAGTGTTTGGTTGTGCATGTTTGACACATATTTCAGTTGCAATCTTATTGTGTGAGCATGTTGTATGCATGATTTTATTCATTCAAGGACATCCATTTGTTGTTTTGATTGTTTTGGTTTCTTTTTCTGGCCAAATGGATGGACAAGAATGCCTAAGCACCTTTCCCTAGCTATCTATGCTTTCTTGTCTCAAAACTCTATTCATGCTCATATCACAACTTTGAACAAGTCTTTTTCGGACAGTCCGAGTGAGGAGCACTCGGAACCACCGATTCGTCTAAGGCTGACTTCCAAAACCTTCTAAGTCCATTTCGGTCTGACCGGTTTCTCAATATCGGTCCAACCGAAACGCTTAGACTGATCTAGGTTTCATCTCGGTGAAACCGAGTTCAAACTCTCGGTCTGACCGATATGTGTAACTGCATAGCAGATATACATCTCGGTGACACCGAGTTTTTCAACTCGGTCCCACCGACAGCACGGGGTTATATATACCTGAGGGGCTGCGCGCGATTTCTTTCTTCAAACCGTTCGCCCCCAAGACCCCTGCTGCCGCCGCCTTGGTCTACGGATCGTCGCCTTCGTCGCCTGTGCGCCCTCGCCGCAGGTCTCCGCCGCCGTCAACGGTAATCATCTCCACCGTTGCCGCCGTAGAGGTACACCACCAAGTTAGGGTGTGTCCCGATCCCTTTTCGTGCTCCACTGCTGATTCTTGCACGATAGGCTGCCATGATTCAATCCATGTTTGATATGTTCCCCACACAATAGTTCAGATCGTCTAGTTTCGAGGAAAATTCTTAGGTTTAGGTTTCCACGGAATGCATCTCGGTGAAGCCGATTTTGAAAATCGGAATGACCGATTTGGCCTCTGGCCATTGCACTGCATAGTTCGGTTTAACCGAGTTGTGCCAATCGGAACGACCGAAAAGAAGTTTCAGTGAAACCCTAAGTTTTCGGTAGGACCGAAACCCATTTCGGTCTGACCGAAAGTGGTGTGTAGGTTTCTGTTGAGCACTTCGGTTGCACCGAAACCTGAAATCGGTTTGACCGAAATACATTCTGTGAAAACTCAAAACTAAGTTTTTAACTCATTTTTTTTTCAAAAACTTCTGCAGTTGTGATAACTCTTCTACTCTGCCTATACCCTATCTTTTCACAGGTTTTTCAGCCATGTCAGATGTCAGTGACAGCCAGAACAGGTTTGAATCACCGTTTGCTGAAATTCCAGAGGCAGATACAAGTCCTGCAAGCAGCTCTAGTGATGATGGTGAGAGGAGCACCCCTAGTGGTCTGCCTCTTGCAGCTACGAGAACCAGGAAGAAGAGAACTTCTGATGATGAGGACTCCGACTTTGTTGCTGAGGAAGTTACCTCCAAGCCCAAGAGGAATGTGGTTGCCAAAGAGCACCAAGGGCAGCAGCCAAGGAAAGGTACAAGCAAGGTAAAGCAGTCAGCAGTTGCTAAGAAGCTCAACTTGGAAGAGCCTGCTCCAAGCAAGGTGAAGAAGACTTCCAAAAGGAAGAGGGTTGTTTATGCTGAACCTCAAGTTGATGATGAAGAAGAAGAAGAAGAAGCACCCCAGCCTCCTCCTCAGAAAGCTAAGTTCATGGGTGATGCTATTCGGGCTCAAGCCTCCTCTAAGCCCAAGAAGCCTGCTCCTTCCAAAGCAGCTCCAGCCAAGCCCAAGAGAACAACCAGAAGCATTCCAGCTTCTGAGAAGAACAAAGGTGAGATGCCACCGTCTGAATCAGATGAAGAGCATGTGTTGCTCAAGCTCCGTCCCAAGTTGCCACTCCACAATGATGCTCATCCTCAAGCTGAGGACATGAAGGCAAGGAAGGACAAAGGTCTCAGGCTATGGAGACAGTCTGATCCATATGCCGTAAGGAGAAGGACTGCTGTGGACCCCAGATTCCACACCAGAGAGCAGCAGGATTTCTATGAGACCGTGCTAATGGATAAGAAGCCCATTGTTGCTGACACCAGGTATGTTGACTGGAAGTACATTGACAGTGAAGAGCACCGGGACTTCTTTCCCCATGTGCATGAGAGCTTTACTGCATGTGGAGTTGCTGACTTCGTGGGTCAAGAGCTGACAGCCTGGAATGACGAGATGATCATGCAGTTCTATGCCACTGCCCACTTCTACCCTGATGGCAAGATCACCTGGATGACTGAAGGTCAAAGGTTTTCTTCGACTGTTGAAGAATGGGCAGAACTTCTGAACGCTCCAGTGCAGAGAGAGGACGACATTGATGTCTATGGGATTCCTAAGAAGAGTCATGATTCCATGAAGAATATGTACAAGGAGATCCCAGCTGCTGACTTGGAGGGATGGAAGCTCGGCTCAGTGTATTATCTCCAGGCAGGTCTGACCACCACTAACACTATTCTGAGGCATACTTTGATGCCTAAGTCAGGTGACCACCGGATGATACGAGGCTATTCTATCAACATGCTGCACATTCTCGATGAGAAGGCACCTTTTAAGGTGATGGACTTGATGGTAGAGACCATTAAGAGGACTGCAGCTGACCAGAAGAGGTCATGTGGGTTTGCACCGCAGATACAGATGCTCATCAACGCCAAGTTTGGCACGGGCAAATTCATGTTGGATAGGAAGCACTTGCCACTGCAGCCAGAGCATGAGGACAACGTAGTTGTGATGGATGAAGAGGATCCCACCTCAGTTGAAGGGCAAGCCAAAATTGAAGCTGCGAAGAAAGCTAAAGCTGACAAAGAGGCAGCAGCAGCAGCAGCACTAAGCCAAAGAGCTTTGGAGAACAAATTCTTGAAGCTACCCAGAGGATTGAACAACGCCTGGCCAGCATTGAGCAATCTCAGGAGAGCCTTGAGAGGATTGTCGAGGACAAGATCCACGCTCTGGACGTGAAGCTGACTGAGATTCAGGTGTCTGTCAACAAGCTTGAGGCAGACATGGAGGAGACTAGGCAGGAGAGAGCAGAGCTTATGCAGGATGATCTAGTCCAGGACTCTCATCGCCAGACTGCTCAGATTCCCAGAGGATCCAGATCTGCAGCTATCCCAGTGACAGACTCCAGGGCTACCACTTCAGCACCAGCTACAGCTCCAGCAGTTCCTTCAGCTCCAGCATCCACTCCTCCACCGCAGACATCAGCAGAGGTCTTCGCAGATGCAGCTATCTCTACACCGACATCTACCCAGACGGGAGCCGCCAGCAGAGCCCGCAGTGACGCTTAGCTCTATACCTTTTCGAACTTTTTGGTAACTTGTTGCCAAAGGGGGAGAAATTGTTATAGATCATAGGGCTTCGAGAGAGAGAGTGCTCTTTCGTCTTTTCGTTCTTTTGCCGGTTTTCCTTGAGATACATTGGTTTCTTTTGGTTCCAGATACTTTATGTGTGCTTGCTACTACGTTTGATGCTACCTTAATGAGTGCTTAGTCATACTATGCCTTAATGTGTGCTTATTGCTTATCATATGCTATTCCGTATTGTATGGCTATTTACTCTTGTCTTGGTGATTGAGTGCATGTTACTCATTCTTATCATTTTGTGCGCTCCACCAAGATGTATGTGACATGGAAGAGTGACCCATAATCCTAATCGATTGTGCATTTGCATTCAAACGCAAATTTCAAATAATGCACAAATTTAGGGGGAGCTCTTGTTTATCACATACTTCTCAAAGCGACAATATTATTCTTTGATTATATCCTTTGTCGAAGCTTTGATCTATATGTTGTCATCAATTACCAAAAAGGGGGAGATTGAAAGTGCAACTAATCCCCGGGTGGTTTTGGTAATTAATAACAACATATATATCATTGAACTAATATTCACTTGAGAATCATTTCAGAGAAGTTCGATGATATGGGTATGGAAATGTCTGAAGAAGTGGACCCCTCAAAATGCTAAGACAAGCATTGGCAAAAGCTCAAGACTCCATTTTTGGTTTAGTGATCAAAGATCACATTGAGTCCATAGGAAAAGCCAATACTATTAAAAGGGGATGAGGTTGTGTTAATGTTCTTGTTGCTCAAGTGCTTGGTGATCTAGCTCCCTCAACTATCAGCACTCTTCACTTTACAACACACTCATAAGTAATCTCGGACAAACCGATTCTGCAAACTCAGTCCCACCGAGATGAACCACTTCAGTTATTTCCCTAAACCCTAATTTCTCGGTCCATCCGATTCTGTGTTTCGGTCTCACCGAAAATGTTCTGCCAACCTTCTGTAACCAAATGACAGCATTTCGGAATATCCGAGTTGTTGTTTTCGGTCACACCGAGATGGCAAACCCTAACCTTTGACTCACTTCGGACACACCGAGATGGTATTTTCGGTCCCACCGAAAATCCCAACGTTCACTATATTTGAACTTTCGGTCTGACCGAGTTTTCACTTCGGTCTCATCGAGATTGGTCAAATGTGTGTGTAACGGTTGGATTTTGTGTGGAGGCTATATATACCCCTCCACCCCCTCCTCATTCGTGAGGAGAGCCATCAGAAAGTACCACCACTTCTACCATACACTTTCTGAGAAGTGAACCACCTACCCTTGTGTTGAGATCAAGCCATTCCATTCCTACCATATGAAACTTGATTTCTAGTCTTCCCAAGTTGCTTTCCACTCGAATCTTTCTTCCACCACAGTCATATCAGTGAGGAGAGTTGAGTGTTGGGGAGATTATCATCTGAAGCACAAGAGCAAGGAGTTCATCACCATCAACACCGTCTATTACCTTTTGGGGGGTGGTGCCTCCTAGATTGGTTAGGTGTCGCTTGGGAGCCTCCGTCTTGAGATGTGGAGTTGAACCAAGAAGTTTGTAAGGGCAAGGAGATCGCCTACTTCGTGAAGATCTACCCCGAGTAAGGCTAGTCCTCCGTGGGCGTAGGCCGTGATGGAATAGACAAGGTTGCTTCTTCGTGGACCCTTCGTGGGTGGAGCCCTCCGTGGACTCGCGCAGCCGTTACCCTCCGTGGGTTGAAGTCTCCATCAACGTGGATGTACGATAGCACCACCTATCGGAACCACGACAAAAATCTCCGTGTCACCAAACTGCGTTTGATCTTCTCCACCTCCTTTTTACATGTGCAATTTACTTTCTGCTGCATATACTCTAGAATTGCATGTGTAGGGTGTTACTTGAATTGATCTTAATTGTGAAACTGCCAAAAACATTGCATGATCTAAAGGCAGATTTTTTATATTGTCAAGTAGTCTAATCACCCCCCCTCTAGACCTACTTTCGATCCTACATTCTTCGACAAGCTTGTCTTTTGTGGGATTGTTTTCGCCGTCACCCTCCTTCTCCTTAGGTGTATCCACCATATACACATCGTATGAGGACGTAGCTGTCCATCGCCCGGTTACGGGCTGGTTTTGGCCTAGATCGGCTTCGGTTTCGAGGTCCATCCCTTCGAAGTCTTTGGAAGCCTAGTCAAGTAGATCGGTTAGATCTTCGACCGTGGCTACCAAGTGGGTGGTGGGTGGGGAGCAAAATTCCCCATCATCAGCCTCCAGTTCAAAGCGGATATAATTCGGCTGTGTGCCCCAACTAAGGAGAGAGATTTTAACGAGTTTAACATGTCGCCAAAGGGTGAGTGCCGGAAGATATCTGCAGCACTGAATTCGGCGGTAGACGCCTGATCGAGCTTGAAGGGCGCAGATGCGCATGATTCGAAACCTAAGACCGGAGACGAGTCTGTAGTTCTGGTATCACAGATCCCGCTCGAAGTTGGGTCTGTGTGCAGCTCCAACGCCGTTGAGTCAGCGGCTTCCGTGGCAGGGTTAAGCTTCCCGTCCTCAGGTGATGTGATCTGTTCCGGATCTGGGGCCGGAACTATTATAGGTGCTATTTCCTGGTCCGATGACATAGTTAGGTCGTGCTCATCATGGTGGCCGGGAGAGGTCGATGTGGGCTCGAATCCGTCGAAGATAAAATCTCCGTGGATATCAGCAACGTAGTTTAAGCTTCCAAACCTAACTTGATGGCCAGGGGCGTAGCTCTCCACCTGCTCGAGGTGGCCTTCAGTGTTGGCACGAAGCATGAAGCCGCCGAACACAAAATCACTGTCCGGAAGGGAAAATTCCCTCGGTGTCGCCGTCGTGGTTGATGACGTGATCCATCAGACCTTCGGTCGACGACATAGTGAAACCCTCAATGAAAGCACCAATGTCGGTGTCGAAACTGGTGAATCCCGGGTAGGGGGTACCGAACTATGTGTCTGAGGATCGATGGTAACAGGAGGCTGGGGACACGATGTTTACCCAGGTTCAGGCCCTCTCGATCGAGGTAATACCCTATTTCCTGCTATATTAAAATGGATGAATAAGATTACAAGAGTTGATCTACCTCGAGATCGTAATGGCTAAACCCTAAAGTCTAGCCTATGAGGATGTTCTGATTCTCTGGCCTCTACGGACTAAACCCTCCAGTTTATATATGCACCGGAGGAGCCTAGGGTTTGTACATAACCATCTTGCAGAGGAAGGAAATATTACACCCGGACCTAAAATCTGCCATTATACGAATATAGGAGTCCAATCCGGATACGAGAGACGATCTTCAACAATGATCTTTACGGCCCACCAGTCCGGCCCACAAAGAGCTATCCAGCCACACGATGACCCCTCAACCCAGGACTCCCTCAGCGGGACTAACCATCCTTCCAAAAACCAATATTCTAGCTTGTTGATTTAATAAGTCGGATCATGTCATTTATCCAGGTTAGCAGACGAGTCTGTCTCAAAAAAGAGCAATATGAATTAGCCCCCAAGTGCCAGGTATAATACTTGTATTGTGCTTGAGAGTTTTCAAATCTTGATGATCATAACGCCTTCCATGTTTACAGATATCACAGGGTGAACTAACAGAAAAAGATGCTGGGCTGAAAGATCTTAAGGCCAACTTGAAAACTCAGCAAGCCGAAACATCCAAGGCTAAAATAGCATTAACAACTGCTTTGGATAATACGAAACAGCTGAAGCATGATTCATTGCTAAAAAAACTAGCTGGGAAACTGAAAAGGCGGCTCTATTGAAGAGAGTTGTTGATGCTGAAGAAGCACTTAAGCCGGTGACTAAAGAGCTGTGCGGCTTAAAGGAACAGGTTAACATGATGTCGTTCGCCATCTTTGGTAAGTATAAAAAATATGCCTCCCTTGTACTTCCAGAACTACCTTGTCAGTATCTGTCAGCTTACCCATAATTCCCCTGACATAGGCTCACGAAGCGCAAAGTTGGGCTCAGATATGCGTGTTCGCCTTAAGGCTGTTTACACTCTTGTGGAACAATTATATGCTGGTGCCCAACGTACCATTGCTGCTGCTATGCACAAGAAAACTATGGTTTTCAAACATGTTGTCGCCTAATTTGGAAATCTGGATTGCTATATTTTGATAAAAGGTACTAGTAGCATGGTCAACACTGACGTAAAGGAGAAAATTATTTCTAGATTTGGATAGCGAATACATTGTGTTCTCATATTGATTTTCCTGAAGTGCATTCCTTGCTCTGCGAGAACACATGTACTTAATATGGTCGGCCTTGCCATAAGTGAATGCACTAGTTTAACTATCACATTGAATACAAGCCATGGATATAAGTTCCGATTTGGGTTCATGAACCAAGAAGATCACTGCTTTTTTTATAGCCGAACTTGGATAAACTTTCTCAAGTGTTACGGACTGAAAGTTGGCGCAAGAATGTTGATGGAAATAGCAGAACTTCGTCTCATCTTCACTATGATCTTCCACCCCGACGTCTTTACAGTACTTCATCCATGTTAGTTTTGTATCTGGTTCTTCCATGTTGCCTCGATTACTTCTTAATCCACCTATTCTATCTAACTAATCCCAATTTAACTTTAGAAGTTGCAACGATTTGTGATTCCCTTCTCTCACGAAGATGCTACTTCTAACCTATATTTCTTATAATTGGTGGCATGTGTAGGTTATTCGAAAGTTAAGCACGCTGCTTGTTTGTTATTCTATAAGAACTCGACTGTTACTGATGGCACTGAAGTTGACTGGGACAACGTCCACCATTCCTACACTTTATTGATCATCTTGAGGTCCTTGTGGGGCGTTTCAATGGTGTAAGGCCACGTGGGATATGTGTGCCACTGCTGCACATGTTGAACATGTCCAACTGTGTCGAGAAACTTATGGTATGAGCTATTTTCTCTTATATATGTTGTTCATAAACTCTTGCTTATACATAATTTTACAGTTGTGATCTTCTTGAAACAGAAACTGCCCAGTTATATTGTTCCTATATAGATGCCTGACCATGGTCGGGTCAGACTTGCGCTTGGTCACAACATGATGTTTATGTCGACCTACTACATTTCCCTTGGAGGTGAAAAGATACTTATTCATGGTTGTTCTCAAATAATGAAGGCACGTCCATCTTGGAGAATAGGACAGAAGGTTATGCTTGTGCTTTTCCATGGCTCTGAAGCGAATATCCTGCTTATTGACTACATTGCGAGATGAAGCCGCTTTCAGAAGGTTGTGGACGCGTGGGGTGGCGCCTGAGCTTGTCCTGGGGCTTGGCGGCCTCACCCTTGGTTAACTATAGGCAAAGTAGCACTATTCGAGGCGTGCTTTGTATGGTTGAACCTGTATAAGTACTAATACTGCTTTCACCTATGGTTGTTAAGTGCACCTGCTGGTTTCAGTTAAGGTTGTTAAGTACTCATGCTGCTTTTACAATCTGTCATGATTCTGCAGTCCTGTCTTCCTCTAGCCGCCAAAACCAAACCAGCGTCGGCGGGGCCGCCTGCTTCTGCCTCCCACGGCTGGCTGCGCCTCAGCACACGAATTGCCGCCCCACC
Source organism: Secale cereale (assembly GCA_902687465.1). Lineage (NCBI taxonomy): Eukaryota > Viridiplantae > Streptophyta > Magnoliopsida > Poales > Poaceae > Secale > Secale cereale. The sequence continues at coordinate 626,665,573 of LR738710.1, read as the reverse complement.
ATCTTCTAAATCGTTAACGCCGACATCCGAGGCCTCGCCATCGCCCTCTGCGCGCTTTGGTGCACTCACTATGGCATCGCCCTCTTGCATTGTCAACGTGGAGAGGATGACACTAGGGGCCCACCATGGAGAGAGGATGACACTTGGGGCCCACCATGGAGAGAGGATGACACTAGGTGCCAACCATGTCCATGGCCGTACGCAAGCAAGTTCCTCAATTTTTTTGTTATATATACTCCATTGTCAGCGTATAGAAAAAGGAAATGCTTCCTCCTAGTGGTTTGCTGACATCTGGGACCCATGACATTGTCAGCGTATAGTCAATAGACAAGAGAACAAGACCAAGATCGGCTGACACCTGGGACGTAGCTGCTCGAGCAGTATTTTTTTCTGTTATTGTTCAGACGGAGCAAGGTTTCAACTGGGTTGTGGCTCGTCTAGCGCAGACTTCTATTTTACGTTCACCACATGACCAACCCAGCTATTTTTTCTTTGTGAAAATGAGCCCAGTTTATTTTTTCTGAAGAATACCCAATCCAGGCCTACTTATTTTTCTACGCCCTGCTGGGCTGCAACTCTTTCAAGATGGCTGCAAATCTTGAAAGTAATATGAAATGGGCTGTAAATAAAAGAAATAGATGACAAATTGGCAATTACTTTCAAATTTCAGAATATTTTCACATTTTCATATTCCAATTTCACTAGGCTTTAACCTAATCAAAGTACTTTAAATTTGGCTCGACATTTCGGTATTAAAAATAGTTTGGACCCCACCAAAATATGCAAAATTTCGTTTAAATTTTTAACCCCGGCCCTGGCCAAAAAACGGACTGCCATAAATTGCATAAGAAGTTGCAATGAGCTGTAAATTATTAAAAAAATAGGGAATGGTCTGACTTGTGGGCCTATTAAGTTGACGCGTATGCAAGATTTTTTTACTTATTATATACGTTAACAAGCGATTTTAGCAGACGTGACCGTTGGATGTCAATCCAACGGCCGTCGTGCTTCTTCAATCTCTGATCTTCTTGCTCCTGCCGACAAATCCAGAGCCGACAGGACCGCCTGTTCCTGTGTGCTCCTGCCTCCCGTGGCCGGCTATGCTGTCGCGCAGGACTCACTGCCCCCTACTACTCCCACCGCTGGCCTGGCCATCCCTCTACTCACCCACACCCCCTATTATTCTACGGCGACGGTAGCCTCACACCGCAGCCAAACTAGTCAACCCTCGTACTACCCTCCATGTGTTCCCAGGCTCCGCGTCGTTCCCTGCCTCACCGTCATCCACCGCCTGGTGCTGTCCGCGCGGCATGGTCAACATGGTCAAGAAATGACTTCCATAAGAAGAAGACTGTACGTGGAGAGGCTGGCAGCTGGGTCCACGGCAACAGCAAGGAAGTGCCACCTTATTACGCGCAAAATAATGATTCCTCCACCTGACAGCAGGACCTACCGGAAGGGCCTCGAAAAACCGTTTCCCCTCTGACAGCTGGGACCCACCAGCTACATCTTTGCAAGCAAGGAAGTGCGTCCATATTACGGGCAAAAAAATGATTCTCCCCCTGACTGTTGGGACCCACCATCAATAACTTCGCACGTAAGGAAGTGCCTTCATATCCTCCCTGACAGTCGGAACCAACTTGGTCTAAGCGTACATAGCGTTGTCATTCTCTTCGCGAACGTGTATGTACATACTGGTCGATCGGTCTCTCTGCAATGATGAACCATGGATGAGCAAGCAGCAGCACGTGTAGTACTAGAGCCCCTGGCGTAGCAGTTCAGGCAGTCCAGTCTAAACCGGGTACACGTACGTACAACCAGATGCCAACAAATACGGCCACATACGTACATACGGGCGGGGTCTCGAATGCCTAGCTACTTGCGCATACGTACGGCCATAGCACGTGTACATGCAGAGGCAACGGACGGCAACAACGGCGTCCTGTTCATCGGCAGCCAAGCGGATGGGTCGGAATAGAGAAACAACGTCATGTTCATCGGGAGCGAAGCCACTGGGTCGAAATGCGTCGTGTTCAATAGGAGCTAACCGGCTTGGACGGAACAGCTAGAACGAGGTCTGGAGTACCGCAAAATGGAGGAAACGGCCTTCCGTTCGAGCGTGTATGGTTGAAACGGGGTCCTGTTCATCGGGAAGGGTCTGGTGTACCGCAGAACGGAGGAAACGGACTTGTGTTCGAGCTCCTACGGTCGAAACGGGGTCCTATTGATCGAGGGGGGTGTGGCGTACCGCAAAATGGAGGAAATGGACTTCTCTTCAACCTCCTACGGTCCAAACGGGGGTCCTATGTTCATCGGGAGGGGTTTGGCGTACCGCAAAATGGGAATCCATGGGCTACTATTGATCCACAGTCTACTACCTCGCTCTAGCCTCCATGGGCTACTGTTCATCCACCGTCGACCTCCTATAGCCTCCACCTGCGACTGTTCATCCACGGTGTCTCCCTCCTGCCTCCACGAGCTCCTGTTCATCCAACCTCCGCCGACTACTGTTCAACCACCCCTCCACCGGCTACTGTTCATCCATCCCTCCACCGGCTACTGTTCAACCTGTCCTCCACGGGGTTCTGTTCATCCACCCCAACCGGCTCGATCGGGGTCCTATTCATCCAGTGGCAACGGCCTCTAGCTACTATACCACGGGGTCCTGTTCATCCAACCCCCACCGGGAACTGTTCATCAAACCCCCAACAACGCTCACTGTTCATCAAGAGGCAGCAGGTTCGATCGGCTTCAGTTAGCAGCAGTAGCGAAGGAATCGCTCGACCGGGTTCAGTTAATAGCCAGATCGATCGATCACCCGGGTTAAGTAACGTGTAGCCTGCAGTAAAATCGCTCGGGTTCTGTAGGCGAACGCCTCGCTTGGGTTTAGTTAGAGTCCAACGCCTCGTACACACGTGTGTACATGTACGAGAGAAACACGCAATCCCTCCGTGCATCGCTCGGCCTCAACCACCCACCATAACCAGGAACTCCCCGATATTTTCCTCGCCCTCGCTTCTGCCACGATTCTTTTCATCAGGGACGGCCCAAAGAATGTCATGCAGTTGTGTCTATGGCCCGCCCAGGACGAAAAGCAGATTTTATGTCATGATTTTTTGTCATAGAAGTAGGAGCGCACCATATCTATGATGATAAAGGATTTTGTTACAATTATCGTCATAGAAGTGTCATAAGCATGACAGAAAAAAATTGTTTGGGCCAAAATGTCACGGATGTGTCTTTTTTTAGTGCTCTGCGAGGGATGACCGCCACCCACCGCTAAGTGCAGGGATCTTCTGCCGCCGCCATTGTTGTCGCCCACTGGTGCTTGGTCGCTGCCTTCCCCTCCCTCTGACACCATTGGACCAGTGGATCGCTGTCTTCCCCTCCCTTAGCTAGAGCATGGACGTCGCTCACCGCTACAGGCAGGACTCATCGGCTACCGCCGCCGTTGCCGCTGGCTGGAGCTCGGCAGGCCAGTGCATCCTCATTATTCTATTCCCCCGCTGCTACTCCTTCCTCTGCCGAACTGGCTGCTACTCTCTCTTTCAACCTCCCTATGACAAAGATCCCCTCTCCACAAAATTGTTGCTCCTTTTCTTCCCCAAACCTTGTTGCTGCTGCTCATCTCTGTCTCTTTCTCTCTGAAATATTGGTAGTATCAAAATGTGTAAGATAGTATAATGATCAGATGTTACAAGTACTTGCACATGTTAACTGTTCAGTTCAGATTTGTGCTTGTTTAGTACTTGTTGTTGCTACTCCTCTATGTCTCTTTCACTCTAAAATTCAGATTGGTGTCCCCGAACCGTGTAAGGACAGTTTAATGAATAGCTATCTATGTGCACATGTCCATAGTTTCAAACTTTGGGCTCAAACAGGTTCTAGGGAATGGAGTGGATTGGTTTGGCTTGAAAACAGGAGCAGTTCAGTTTGGTTTGGACTATAGCACTAAAAGTTTGGATTGATTTGGTTTGATTGCTGGACTTGTACATGTATGGCTTGGTCTGGATTTGGTTTCGATTACAAACTTTTCCCAGGTTTAGGTGTAATGGATCTTGTCGAAATTTGTTAGTTCCAACTTTATGAATGAGATGAGCCAAAGCTTTTGACTCCGTTTCAAAAAAATCATGTCAATAGGAATTTTTTATAGAGTTTGGAGCCGATAATGGAGCAAAGTCCAAGCATGCAATGCCACAAGCTACAGAGTAGCACTTTACGTATAGAGCCATATTCCACAGTACCCAATGTTGTGCCAGGATTTTCTGGCTCCTCCCGCTTAATTGGTAGGCGCTAGTTTAAATATGGTAGCTGATGAGGAAGGTGCAGGCGAGGTGCGGCTAGGGTGAGCATGCATGCGAGAAACTTTGCATGGTGTGAAATGATATATAGGGCTGCTACTCTAGTAGGCGAGGCACGAGATGATGTGAGGGAAAACCCATTCACGTGGCAGGGCTATCCTGTGCACCCAGATTGTGGTGCGACACGTCCGTTTAACTTCAAAAAAGGTTGCCATGCATTCGGCTCGGACTAAACCCACAAAATGAGCTATACACTCCGGCAACCACTAATAGTACTCGTTGGAGTACAATGCAACCTAGAATCGCCTTTTGTAGCTAGTATATTGTTCCTTACAAGAAACCACTACCAAGAAACTACCACTTACCGGCCAGCCCTACCAAGAAACCACTACTCTACAAAAATTAGCAAAAACATACCGAATTTTTCTTAATCCATCGCAATAAACTACCAAGTACCGTTATAGGCACGTTTCAACCCATGTCGCCCCTTAAGTCAACGCCTTCTATTTGACCGGCAAGTTACGTGTTATAACTTGTGGGACCTACATGTCAGTCTAGACAAAAATCCCCGAGTGACCTCCTACCTCCGGCCCGTCCACCAGGCCATCCTCGGCCACGGGACGCAGCTATTGCCGCCGGCAGAAGGCGAGGTCAAAAGAGCCGGCTGCGCGGAGCCCATCTTGCGACAGCCCGGATGACAGCTCCGCCCGACGCTCGCCGCCGCTAGCTAGCCAAGCTAGCGCACACCCTGTTGGATGCATCCAGCTACTTGTCTGCAAGGTTTGCTAGCTAGGTTGGCACGGCGGTGCGGTGGCTTGCTCGTGTGCGCCGCGCTAAGGCCAGCCATCTGGCTCGAGCGAAGTCTAGCGCGGCGGCTTGCTGGCATGTGAGCCATGCTCGGTCTAGCCAGCCAACCCGTGCGGAGGCCAGCGGGGCGTCCGACCTGTCCAGCGGAGTGGCGGCTAGCTGCTCATCACCGGCGCCACCGACGAACACGCATAAGAACTGTTTGAAGTAATGCTCAGGAAAAATAATGATTGGAGGAGGAAGAACAGGATAGAAGGTCAAATGTGGGTCCCTTGTGTCAACGTCAAGCAAAATGTGTTGGTTTAAGCTGCCTCGACAGCACGGACGTGTGGGCCAACCCTGTCATAAACGGGTTTAAACGAGCCTAATCGGCACTAGGTAGTACTTTTTGGGGGCGGATTAAGAAATTTTGGGTATGTTTTTGCTATTTTTTTACAATAGTTTCTTCCTAGGGCTGGTTGAAAGTGGTAGTTTTTTGTTAAACACTCTACATACTATCAGTAGGAGTGAAAGTTAAGCTTTGGAACGAAGCCGTGTATCTGACCACCATGCCAGATTGTTCTATAGGCTTCCTTTTTTAATTTCTCAACAATGAGGTTGTGGGAGATAAGGATGAACGAGGGAAGACCTTGTCTGCAAATGTGGAAAGAGGTGCGAGTATCTTTTAGTTTAATTTCTATCCATTGGATATAGATCAGACGGTCTATATTGCAAGATGGTAGGCATACCATCATCACCAACTCGGTTTTTTATAAGAAGATTGGATATGCAAATGTATTATCGATACTTGTTTCCATAAACTTTGATCTACATTCTATTCAATAGTTGAGCACGTGGGGCCTTAGTACGATGACTTCTCGACTGTGTAAAACAAATGTTTTCCCATCGCCAATAAGGAGGGGGTGACGGCGGCGCGCTTTCGGCTCGCTCTAGTCCTAGTAGTCATACTAGGTGGTCTACGGATGTGTAGATTTATTCTTTTTCACGTCTCGTGTTCGTCGTACTGCCATGACTATTGATGAATAGACGGTAAGTTATTCACAAGAAAACCTTTTGGTTGAGCGTGTGTGCAAGAGAGAGGTAGCGCGTGTGTGTGTGATATGTGTAGAGACTGATCATTGTGTCTCTGTGTGTGGAGGATAGAGAGAGACATATGCATGGGGCTTTGTGTTGTGTGACATGGAGACACATAGACATAATCAGAGAGTGACTGTGTGAGATAAACATGCGGACATGGGAGAGATGTGTGAGTTACAGAGATGGAGATTTTTAGTGTGCATGTGAGCTAGAGAGAGAGGGGGATATATACATATATACCTAGAGCTGGAGAGAATATGCAAGGGTGTGTGTCTTAAAAGAAGGATCTAGATAGATGGGTGTTTGTGTGTGTTTGTGTGTGTTTGTGCGCGCATGTCTGTGTGAGAGGGAGTGTGTGTATGTGGAGAAGGGAGACCACTAATGATGTAAACCTAGTAGGGAAGGGGGAATGTTGCAACATGTGTGTCAAAGAGAGAGAAAGCATGTGTAGTAGCGGGATAGCATGGGTGCGGGCATGGAGCAGACTATATGGAAGAGACATCGAGTGTGTGTGGGAGAGGGTGTGAGAGTGAGAGAGAGAGCTAGCGAGGGAGGGAGATGGGTCGTTTGTGTGCAGAAGTGGCGTATAGATAGGGAGACAAGGTTGATGTTGTTCGAAAGTGGCCTATGTACGGATACGCAAGGGATGCGAGTCATCGTGTGTGTGATAGAAACTTCATGAGAGATCTAGAATAGACGATGTAGAGAACAACGTGCAAGATTGAGAACGATGATACGTTAGGGAGCTATGGAAAGAGTCACGACATGTGGGAGAGATAGAAAGAGGAGAGTGGTGCACACGGAGACAAAGGGTGCTTGTTTGCAGTGGGCGGTGGTGAGTGAGGTGAGTGTGTGAGAACCACATAACTAGGGAGATAGACGTTTGGGGGCGACATTTTGTGTATATGGCCAAGATACACTCTATATGTAGTGTGTGTGTGT
>LR738710.1:626583075-626658328 GCA_902687465.1 Secale cereale | reverse complement strand
GCTTGGGAAAGAGAGATGCGGGGAGACATAGAGAGTGGGGGAAGAGATGTGTGCATGCCCGAGAGACAAAGTGATAGAGACCTATATTGGAGTCCAGACTTAGAAGAGAGAGGGGGGTTAATGTGCTCCTGTGTTCATGTCCGGTGGAGAGAATGACTTTTGTGTGTGGGTTGGTGGATTTAGATAAAGAGTGAGGTGTATATATTTGAGATTCTTTAGCGTAATTGGTATATATGGTCAATAGTGTGTGCACTCATGGTTGATCAATTTGTCACGGTTTGGACTATGAGATAACGATACTTTTGAACATGCGTGATATACTTTGAAGTACAAGAATTACAAACCTATGATTGAAATTCTGGAATTCGGCACCATCATTAGCTTTTGTAATTCATTTAAACGGAGGTACATTTTTTAAGTCAGGATTTCGTGATTTCAGATTCATATATCAAACCTAGAGATATACACATACGACCATGTTCAAACCTTATAATCATCCACTTTACTAATACACATACACATTTTTTGTCATCATATTTAGGATAAACACATTTGGAATTTCATTTGAATACCATATGATGGTATTTGCTTCCACTAGCTCAATGATCCAAATTTGAATTGAATGGACAATCTAAGTTTCGAGTTGGAGACATTGATTTTCGAAACTTGCAATTTTTTTGCGTGCAAAACAAATAAATTCTCGGCCATGATATCATAGTCGGCCGCACAAGAGCAGAACCCTTAATTTCAGCCGCCAAAAGCTTTCAAACTTCCCGCTCACATCGAAATATCTCGTGCCCGAAAGTTTAGTCCTACGATATTCCTGTTGTACCCCTGCCACATGAACGGAAAAGGGTTGCTTTGGTTACTCCATTGTTTTCCCCTCTTTGCCCCAAACATTCTTCCCAGAGCCCCTCCCCTTCCCCTCCGTGCCTCCTCCCCCCAACCACGCCAAGCCGCCGAATCTAGTTCTCTGCCGCAGTAGTGGACCTCACACCCCGCCGGATCTACCTTCCGCACCTTGGAACCCCCAACTACCAACTCACCACTTCATCGGAGCCGCTTCAGCAACTGGCTTGTCCATCGCTCCAGATCTCCTTGACCGCGATCATGGTCCACCGCACCGGATCTGCTTCACCGGCGCCCACGTCCACCACAGTGTAGGCCCTCACCGACTCCCTCGTCCGCCCCATCGCTAGCCCTTCATACAAGCCCTCGTCCACCGCAACAGATCCACCTCACCGAAAGCGATGTACACCGCGCCGGATGTGCTTCACCGGACCCGCTCCACGGACGCCATATTCAACTCCACAGGCCCTGCTTTACTGACGCCGCAGCCTCATCAGGTTATTTTGATTTGTACTCCTTCAGTTTTTTTCTTCTTTATCATGGAACGGTTCACTGACCACAGATGAGCTTTCTTGTATGTCGACATGCGCCGCAACTGAAGTACCGGAGCCGCTTCAGCAACAGCGACATTCGTCCCAAACTCAACCACAATACGAGCACCATCGACGATCCTTAGCTATCAAGTATGACAACAATACCCATATGCCGCCGAGAATCAGGTACTGTTATCCAACGGTCGGCGCCTATGTTCACTTTCTTAGCATAAGCACCGCACCTTCGAATTTCTTCGGGGCATCATTCAATTTTTCATGAGACACGTTATTCTGCTTGCACATGTAGGGCCGTAGTTCTGGCAGTGAACATGTTACATATGCTAAATTACAAACCAGTGCACATATAGTTATGATGCTTTTATTTTGTCCTAAGTATTACTGTACTTCCTAGATATCAATGCCTACTATTTTACTTCTTGCATGCTATATTTACAATGAGATTTGTCAACCAAATATCTACTCTCAATATCTATATCTATATGTGCACAGGTTTGTAATTTAGCAAGATCTATATTATACTAGCAAGAGGCCCATGTGTTGCACGGAACATCAAGATGCATTTATACGAGTTGTTTATCTTGTGGGAGACAAAGATGAACGAGGGAAGGCCTTATCTGTAAATGTGGAGAGGGGTGTGGGTACCATTCTGCTTAAGTTCAACCATGGAGTCTTCTAGATTGTACATGTGCCAAAATCTAGTGGAATGTAGATGATATCCAACGGCCAGCAGTGCTTGGATTTTCCATCTCTGCACCATCGGATTGGTTTCATCCAACGACCATCTTTCAAAGTTATTCGCACACTATATAGGGGTATAGATATAGATATAGATGATAATGGTGTTGTTCTGATGCCACATGTTGGTTACATCAGACTGCTCCATGTTCTCTATGCTTAATTACACATCAGCAAACTAGCTTGTGGTTCTGCTCCTTTTTGTTTGTTTTACCCTACATTTTCTGATGCTAGCTATTACATCACTGCTCCGAGCCTTTGTTCATTACTTTTTTGTGTGTTCTTCATCTTCCCAGGTTGCATGACTAATTCGATGCTTCTATTAATTATGGAGCTGCCAAAGCCATCAAGCAAAATATTTGTTCTTATGGGGCTGGCACTTCGAACAAGCATAAAAATAGAGTGAAGCAAATATATTGTATTGTAAGCACACACCCTTCTTTCATTAGTTTAGATTAACCATTGATGATCAATTCGAACCAGTGCATGCGACTAAAATTAATTTTACCTAAATAGAGGGTGCAGAATAAACTACAATAACTAGATTTTCGACCACGGGATGCTGACGATAACTTTAAAGAACATTGCAACAGCAGCGAGGCTTAACAACAACATATGGTAAGCCGGTGTGTTTTAGTACATGTGAAATGTAATGCGTGTGGGCTGCTTTCTTGGCTTGTGCCCTCAACCTGTAATCCTACAGAATTACAAATAGTTCAGTTGTCTGCTTTGTTGTATTGATTCATTCGAATGCTTGTTTGTTACTTGTTAGGTTATACCTAAGTTGGCCAATATGTCAGCAGTGTCTGTTGTACTATCGTAAAGAAATGCATGCCTAGTTCGTTTGGGTCCTTAACTTTTCCTATGAACTTCATCACAAGACTGTCTTCGTAGTTTATGTGAGGCGACACTATTAAGTGCTTTCTCAGATTATTTCAAGTGCTTAGATGTATGGGCAACTTAAATATAGCGGTGGTACACTGCCTTTCATCTAGGGATGTCAAACTGGGTCCCGTTTAATCCCGATTAAAGTCCACTCATGGTATGATAGTTCAAAGGAGTTTTTGTTTTTTTAGGAAAATGAACTAGCGAGATAGCAACAACTAACTAGATGGGACTGGCGGATGCCATTTATTTGCCACTTACATCCCTATTCATCTTACCATTTTAATTTATTTTCGGCTGATGCTGTTTCAAACCACTTAAATATAGCTTGCCATACTCGGCAATAATTCGTATGTCGTTTACCATGTAAGCTTACTGCCTGGATCACGCGATAAGTATCTCTTACTTATGTCCAGTGGAAACCTTTCAAGATGTCGTTCACACTAGGACACAATGTACAACCCCAAAATCTATTTGTGGAAGCAGTGCACCATTCATGCTACCAGATTGTAGCAGTTCAGAGGCAACACCGCTAGAGAGCAACCTGAGCACATATATTATAGTTCTTGAGGCTCTACTAGAGGCAGAAAGAGATGGTGTGGCTGCCATGAATGAGGTAATCTTGATCAGGCTGGAAATTATGCAATTAGCTGCATGCATTATGCAAGCAACCCAAGAATTGGAGGAAGTAAGAATGTTGCATTTGAAGACGAAGGAGGTCATGCTGCTTCTACTATCTGAAGCCCAGGGTAATCCTAGTTGAAATTGTCATTAGATTAGTATACTTGCATGTTGTGTCATGTATCTGAATGGATTATGTTGTAAGACCCCCTTGTGTTGTCCATGTGTTGTAATGATCTGAATTTTTTAGGTGAGATAATCCTTAGTACTTGTATGATTGACATAAGGTGAACTATTTTTCGTGTGAGCATATTGTATTGGATGAAATAATTGTTTGACTCAATGTGTATCCAACCTACTGAATTCGAAGATCACGACATTTCTAAATCATGTTCATATATAAAGGTGGAATAAATCTTTGTCGTAGTTTTGAAGAAATAAATAACAAAGCATAGATTGATGTATGGATATTTGTAATCGAATACAAATTAGATTCGAATTTAGTTGCCAGGGCCAAGGGTAAACATGAATGCTAATTCTTCCAAATTTTGAATGAAGCGACAAAACACCCACTATAGTTTGTCAGCTGCCCGACGAAAGTGTTTGTGAGATGGAAATTATTGCCTACCCCTGACACTTCACATCCTAATCAACCCGATTTCCACTGCTGTCGCTAGGGGTAGACTAGTAACTTCAATCAGACGTGACACGACCGCCTCTAAGCCCATTCAGACACGTTGGGCGCCAAACATGGGCGGCAAAACACATTTGATTCAAGCTCGTCCGAAAGACCGGTCTCTCTCCCTCGATTTCCCCATTCATACACAGTGGGCGGCAAAACAAACTCTCCCCGTCTGAAATCGATGTCAGCAAATCTTTTAAATAGGGGAAGATGTGTAACTTCGCTCAGACGTGACACAATCGCCCTACCTGTCAGCCCTGTTCAGACACCGTGGGCGCCAACCGTGGGCATCAAAATGCCCTCGCCTCGCCTGAAATCGATATTGATAATTATTGGGGAGATGGGAGATAACTGTCCTATCCCCAACTGACGATGTCGGCGTTCTAGGAACGGGGGTACCCAGACTTGCCTACCTGCGGCCCAGGGTGTGGCTCATCCAGCGGCCTGGTACGGCCCAACCTCTTCAGCAACCACTCAAGACCCTCGCGAGGGGCTGAGCCTCGCGAGGCGAACGATGCAAGACCTCCCCTGGGGCGACCTCACTAGGTTGGCTCCTGAGGAGTGGAGATATCAAGGCAAGGGGCACCTCGTGAGGCCCTCGTGACGTGAGCAATGACGACCAAGGCCAGGCGGGCACCAGCGGGCGCAGAGCGCCAGTTTCCTCTTTGGTGCTAAAGGGGCAGGCGCAGGCGAGGAGTCCCGAGGCGTCAGGCGAAGGTTTCCATAACGGTGCAACAAGATCAAGACCAACAGGACAACAGAGCGGAGGTCATCGCGGAGCCCACGGCAGCGTCACCACCAGAGCATTTGGCAGGCGAAGACCACCTTTTGTCAGGATAGCTTGTACTAGCTGCCCCCCTTAAAATTTGGTCGTTGTGGGATCCCTTCCCGCTCAATATTTGGGAAGAGGACCCGGGCCTCTATAAATAGGATTAGCCACCACCATAGAGATCATCTCATCTTGAGTTGATTAGATTGAGACCGCCCAGACACCCACAAGCTCACTCGAGCACAAGAACACCTCTCCCCAGGAGGTTATTCTTCCTCGGCCTACAAGGCAACCCACCACACCACACTGGATTAGGGTATTACACCACAATGGTGGCCTGAACCAGCATAAACCTTTTGTCCCTTGTTCTTCAGGTCTGACGAGCTGGGCCTAAGGATCGGCGAGTAGACAAGCTAGGGCGGAAGGAGAGATCTTCGTGCGCGCCCCAGAGTTCGAACAACAAGGGTTTTGCCGGAACCCGAGATCCGACATTTGGCGCGCTAGGTAGGGGTGTGCTGAAACTTCCCTTCCGTCGATCCGCGCTCCATCGTCCACCGATCCCATGGCCGATACCCGCAGAGCCCGTGCTGAGCAGCGGGCTGCTCTCGCCGCTGGCGTCACTCAGACGGCTCCTGTCGGCGGACCGACCCGACGTTCTCCATCGCCTGCTGCCAACGCCGCCACCGGCCCGGCGCGGCATGAACCGCAGGCCTCGTCCCTGCAATCCTTCGTGCGGCGAGACGGGCACACCACGATGTCACACCCTGATTTTCATGCCACAACACTTAAGCTAATAATAATGCTAAAATGTGATTTGACAAAAACTTTTGAGTGTTTTTGAACTTGCTTGATTGGTTTTCTGTTTGCTGTTTGCAAGTGCTCTAAAAACCAAATAAATCATCCAACTCTTATACTTCATCTCCTTGATCCTAAACCTTTTCCCAATGATCATGCAATGTGTATAGAACACTATAGTATTTTCTTATAAAATAATTTGGCGAAATAGTATTTTCTAAAAATTAGTTTTCCAAAAACCCCTGAATTGAGGTTTGTACTGCAAGTACCTTATTTAGGGTGTGAAAAATCTTTCAAAAAGTATATTTGAATCCTATTAGGTATAGGACTCCCATTAACCACAAAATTATAATTTTAAAAGTTATTTTTATAGTTTATTTAAAGGCTTTTTCTTTAGGCCAGAAATGGTCTTTAATAGGTTAAAATTATTTAACTGTTTCAAAAATATTTTTCAAAATTCAGGGAAGCTCATAGGACATATATTGTCCATATATAATATTTCAGCACATGGTCATGTTCAAAATATTGGACAAATCCTTCAAAATCCTTTCTGGATATTTCAAGCTTTTGAAATATTTACAAAGGAAATATTCTCTAAAAATTCCAGCAAAATTCTATCATGTCAAATATGACATATTTGAAGATCTTGCCAAGCCTCATGCCTTGGAGAACAAGAAAACATCATCAAATCCCCTCAAAACCATTTCTGTCCATTTTGAAGTTTGAGCAACTTTACATTGCCAAACTTGTCCAAATGCTCTCAAACTTGGTGCACATGCTAAAATGGTCTAATTAAGCATCTAGACCAAATGGCACAAGTATTGGAGAAGGATAACTTGATCAAAGTGCCCCAAAACCCTTTCTGACCAGATCTAAATTTGAACAACTCTACATTACTTGTGGCCTCAACTTTTGTGGACATACTCACAACCCCGAATGAGGATACTACACCAAGTGTGCATCAAGGAGGAATGATTTGCATGACTAAATCTTGGATAAGTCATTCCTGCTGATTTGTAGGGTTCACCAAAGTTACATTAGCAACTTTGCCCAAATAAGCTCAAACTTGGTGGAGCACCCTATTTCTATATGCTATTTGATGACGTTAAGTCTCATGTCTATTGGACTCCATTTGCTTGCCCAAAACACCATCAAACACCTTCTGGTAATTTTCCAAAACTGTCACTTTTACCTCTTTCCTTGTTTTCCATGAGCTAATCTTTTTACCAGAGCCTCCCCTAGTCACCTTCTACCTCCAGTAACTCACCCATGCCTCAGCTCAATCATTGGAGGGGGTAAAACCCCCAATTACCTCTCTGTTTTCACCATGGCAGCACCTTTCTACCCTCCTACTTCTTACCCCTCCCTCCTACCTTACCTCCTAAGCATCTCAGAGCATCCCAGTACCACCTCACAGCCAGTAGACAAGGAGGGACACGACCAGAGCGCGTGGGCATGCAGTGGCGTGCCAAATGGGCGCTCTGGAGCGCGCTACAGTCTGCCCCGCACTATAGTTGCGTCCTACCCGAGGCCTTCGACCACCTAGGGCCTTCCCCTTGTGTCCCCCGAGGCCGCCTCGACGTCCGTGTCACGCAACGCTGTCGGCCCCCTCCTCCTTCTCCCTCCTGCTGTCTCCTCTCGCACGTGCACTGGTCGCCCGAGAGCTCCAGTGAGTGAGCTCACACGCGCGGAGCCTCTGGCACGCCCCGTTCTCCCGTTCCTTTCCCCTCGACCTGGACGACCCTCACGAACACCCTAGACATGATCCAGAGCACCGATTTGGCCTCTGCCATCGCCTAGGGCGTGGCCGTGGATGTCGTCCGTGGTGCACCGCCGCCCCGCTATATAGGGTAGCCCCAGGCCTCCCTCTGGAGCCCCTTTGCTCTCCCTCCTTCCCAGAGAACCCCTGGACCAACCCACACCTCTCCCCGTGCCCTCAATGCACCTTCATGGCCGGAGCCAAGCCGCAGCCCTCCCCTCAAATTTGGTCAAGCCCGAGCTCTTCTCCCTCTACTCTCTCCACTGACAGACTCCCCTCAGCAAGGCAGACCTCCCATGCTCTTCCTCTCCTCCAAGGGCACACCATAGCGCCGTGCCCAATCTCGCCGACGCCACCGTCCGCCGGCGTCCAACCCGTCGTCGACTCGACCATCCCTGGCAGCCATGGTATACGTGAGTGGACGTGGCGTTCTTCGCCGAGCTCATCCATAGCCAAAGCACTCGCCGTCGGGGTCCTCTGCTCCCTCGGCCAGGCGAGCGCGCGGGAGGAAGGCGAAGACGAAGGCCCTGCAGGCGGGCCCCGCCCGTCAGTGGCCCAGCCACCAGGCCACGCTGGCAAATGGAGGCGGGTTCACCCGCTCCCGCGTCCTCGCAGTGAAGGCGCAGTACGTGTGGGCGCCTTCGACGTCGCCCCTGTTGTCCGCGCACCCAAGCCACTGGGCCGGCCCACTGCTATCTCCCGCCCAGTGCACAGGGTAAGGGTAAAACCCTTTTCCCTCTCCTTTTTCTTTTTCGAGTAAACTTCAAATATCCATAAATAAATCAAATGGATTCCAAATTTGATGATTCAAATTTCTAAGAGTTCATAAATTCATTCTCTATCACATGGTGCTAGTTGCACATTTTTTTAGGAATATTTTCTTCACAAATATTTATGAAATCCCACCTTTCCATTTCCATGATGAAGTTTAGAAAATCACAGAGAGCCCACCTTTGATCCAAATGCCATGATTCAAATTCCTAGATACTTATAATATCAAAACTTAGTTTTGGAACATTTATCCCAATACTTTATGTACCACATCAAATATTGGTCTATTTATCCATGTATAGCCAACTTTGCAAACTCATAGGGAATTCTTTTGAATTCCAAATCAAGTGAAACCAACTCCTAGCTGCTTCTAAAATCATTCCTTGTTAAATGGATGCCTCTGCTCATTTTTCAAAATAATTCTTCTGCACACTTCTCACAGATCTATTAAACCCCTTGATTCCATCATATTGAAATGCTCCAAACTATCCATTGATCCAATGCCTATGAAACCACCTTGGTCATTTTTTATATGACCATAGGTATCACAGATTGGTTTAAGTTGCGGCCGTTATTCCAACCTTACATGCGCAACCACTCTACCCTTATATGGGAAAGGGCATTATCGATTACCTAGGCCGATACTAGCCTTGTGCCTGCATTACTAGTGATGGGAGTGACATGAGGTCACTCTTGGGACGGGGTCGTGCCTGGATAGGCGGCCTTGACTGTTTTCATAGGGCACCAAACACACCGTTGGTACCCCGTGCTAATGGTATGTGATATGGGAGCGAGGCTCCACAATATTAAGATATGAAGTGTTGGGCACGGGGGTTGCTACCAATCAAGTGGACTATATGTTAGTGTCGTCTAGGGAAAGATAGTGATCGGGTGCTTACCCCGGGTACTTGAGGTACAGCGGGTCATGGATGACACGAAAGTTCCCCGGATCTAGTGGGTAAAGTGTGCAACCTCTGCAGAGTGTAAAACTATTCGAATAGCCGAGTCCACAGTCAAGGACAGTTGGGTAACCGCTCTTGGGCTACGTCCAATGTTTGCGAAACCTGGTGTGTGTGTCTGAGGAAAACAACATGGATCGGTGATATTGGTGATGTGATTCTTAAGGAAGTCACGAATAGCTTGAGCAAGAGTTGTTCATAACTCTTTCTCAATGTTGATGTCTGTAACCTCCTAATACTTGTTGTAGACGGATTCATATCCTTAATAAATGTTGATCATACTTGCACGAGAAAAACTAGCTTTCCACAAAACTGCCAATTTAGCAGTAGAGCCTTGCACAATTATTATGTCATCACACTTGGGTTGCTTGCGAGTACATTCAAAGTACTCATTGGCTTGCCACTGGTTATTTTATTGGCCAGGCATGAAAGAACAGGATGTGATGAAGATTTCTTGGTGACGAGCATGCGAGCTAGGACGCTTCCTAGTCATAATGCCTGTAGGGTTAAGGCAGGTGGCATGGGTCCAAGTTGTCATTGAAGATTTCGGCTGCAATGATATGCTCAAGACTTGACCATAAAGGTTACAATTTGTGTAACACAGTATGTATGGATGTAAGACTCTTGTTATTCAGCTTCTGTGTGTTCAGTGAGCATTGATCTCTGGGATCACTGTACACGTGCATTCGGTGATCTCGACTTATGAGTTGGGATCCCCACAGAGCTGGTATCAGAGCCATCCTGACTGTAGGAAGCCTTAGTTAGCATGGTCGTTAGTTAGGGTAGAACTATTTCCAAAACTATTGCTAGTTTTCAAAACTATCTATACTTCTCTTCCCTTCTCAGTTTTTCGAAAACTAAGGTATACTTTCCTTATTGATCTCTTCCCCCTTCAAAACTTTTGGTCGCTAGAACCCCTATGCCCCTTACCACTATATTCCTTGTGATCCTCATGGATAATCTAGAAGGATGATACCTTGACCACCTCTTCTGAACACAAGATTAGCGACACCACGACAAGACGATACCAACAGAAAATACACCCTCGAGGAATGAGGACATGAAGACCCAGAAAATGGTGACACCCTTGACACTGATCCAAGATGATGCGACCTTAGACGACGATGATCAGGGCATAAAATATGCAAGATCATGATATACATCGCTAATAGAGTAACCTTGTCACTACCGTTGTTGTATCGGCAACCACCGGTGGATGAGAACCTCGCCATTTGGTCCGCCTCACTATAGTGAGCAGGAAAACGGTTCTCTTCGTCCCCCGCTCTTGGTGTCGATGTTGTCATCAACGTAACCGACATGTTGGACCTCTATTATGCCTTGTTATTGTCAATGCATAATGATTACCTACCCGGTACCGTCGACGCCTTAGAAGACAACAGGGATCGTTATGATTAAGAAGACAAGATGAGACTAAGTCAACACCAGCTACGAGGAGACACCTTCACCACATCACCTCATCAGGCGAGAAGTTGGTGAAGATTCTTCAAGCTCAACCTGGATCATTCATCAAACAACTACAAGGGACATAGCAACACCTGAGGAAAACTCAGAAGACTCCACGAGGCGCAAGGCACGACTACTAGTCCGAGAACCCCTAGGGTAGGATGAGTCATGTACCCCCTATGCGCAGTCGAGTCCGTATGATGGTTCGAATAGAACCATGATTGTGTGTTGCTTGTTTTTATTGTTTGTGTTTTGATATAAGTCGCACTTTTGCCCTAGGCAACAAGTACATGGCTATATCACCTTCCTTGCCTTGTTTCTTCTGTTTCGCCCCTTTTTGCACTTGTTTGTTTGCACTTGCACTATAGAACCCCCTTTAGGCATTCCCCTCCTCTATGCTACTTTTTCCCTCTCTTCTATCTCCTCAACTGAAGGCCAGCAAGACAAGAAGTACCAAGGATTCCAACTCGGCAACCAACTAACAATGAAGACTTCTGCTACAACAGCCGCGACCTGGTGCAAACCCCGTAGAATTATGTTTAACCCTCCAGACTAGAAACCCATTCCTAGACCCTTTGAGACTTCACGAGATACTCCAGTACAAATCCTTAATCATGTGCCTAACCTCCAGAATTGCGAGAGAACCAGTTAAGACTTTGTAACCTTGCACAACACTGGGTTCGTAATGGAACTAGTGGACATAGTGAACGAGCACATTGTCATCCTAATATAGCACAAGAACTGACGATGCCATAGGAAGACCAATTGAGGATATAGGAATAGAGGACAGATGACTTGGTGACTTTATGTCAGTGACTTCGAGGAATTATCTAAGACCTTGATGGATTGTGAGGTTTTCATGATTGGTGGGATCATGATTAATAGAGTAGCGTAACTTTCATCACCCTAGAGTAACTTGGATTTGCAGGGCAATTGTGATCGCAAATTGAAATTCTTGGAGGTATAAGGATTTGACCTAGCCAGGGGATATTGATAGAAGATAGTTGACATCTTGAGAATGACTTGGGGGAAATGTAGGAATTCTCGTTGGACATGAGATTTGGATTTATGTAGGTGATTCTGGTTGGGTATAGATGCTAAATATGCCTACATGGTCTGGAGTAAATTGCATTTAGACCGTTGATCTTGATCATGATACCATGTTTCTCGGTGAATGGCAAACTAGGAGATTGGATTATTTGTCGGAGTTGATTTAGGGATCTATATAATCATGACCTTGGAGTCTACTTGACCATGATGGTGGGAATTTGGTGGACTTACTATAATAATGCATAGCCCTTCCAAGTATTTGGGTATTATAGGGACTTGAGATCTTGTGGAACACCGTAGACATCGGATTTGTAGAATTGTTGGATTATGTGGTGATTGATGGAAGCTAACGGGGTGCTGGAGTTGATCCATAGGAAGGAAACAAGATCTTGGAGTGGCATATGACGTGTTTCCTTAGAATAGAGATGCATTATCTTGAACCTTGCAAAAATAGGCTGAGCGTTTGGATTGTGGTGTTTAAATCAAGCTTAGCAGCATGTATGCTCTACCCATGGATTTTAGGGGTAGACATACATATGAGTTTGGGGATCATAGACATGTATAATTTTGTTAGATCTCCTCTAAGGAGCCATGAGGATATCTATAGCATGAGTGATGATTGGAGTGACCTACGCAAGATGATGCTTTCGGTGGTATGGAGTGATTTGTTTAGAGGACTAGATAGCACTACTGGCATCTCAGGAACTGTGCCTAAGGATAAGATGATAAACGTTCACTCACACACTAGAATCCCTGAAACCCTTAAGCCCCACCAAGCCACAACATGGTCAGATCCTAGCCACGGCCTTGACTCTAAGTCAAGAAGACCGTTGCCAATACTCAACCGAGACCACCACCAATACCCCAGCCTACCATGCGTACCCCATGGACTTCATGGAGTACTTGGACAAGTCAGTTGTCATCATTATTGGCAACATACTTGACTACCCGAAGACGAAAAAGAGTCGTTCAGCTGGTTAGAAGACATTTGAAGACCGACATGTCAAGAAGGAAGAACTACACCGACCACCGTCATCAAGAAGTAAACTTTCGCGTCGAAGACCAGGCGTATCTGCAAACCACTCCTCTCGAAGGAACTAAGCATTTCCATGTCGAAGGGATGCTCACACCAAGATTTGTCGACTTTCTTCAAGACCACTGCAAGACAAATAGTAGACGGCTACCAGCTAGATTTACCACCGGAGTTACCCACCGTGCACCAAATTTTCCATGAGTCACAACTCTGGAAATACTTTTAACTTCCTAACTAGCCCGGTCCCTGCAAGGACATCGATCATCGAGCCTTTAACATCTAGCCCAACCTAACCTATGCAAGAGACCCCTCAGCAACCTGCATCAAAAAGGGTAACATGCAAGAAGCAACACCACAAAGTACTTCAAGGTTCCATTGAGCACCACTCAGAAGCAGAACCAACAAGAAGAAGTGAAGACTACCCCATATCCAAGTCTCCGTATTCCTTTCCATGCCTAGTCTGGGAATCTCGGGGATGAGATTCTTGTAAGGGGGGTAGGTCTGTCACACCCTGATTTTCATGCCACAACACTTAAGCTAATAATAATTCTAAAATGTGGTTTGACAATAACTTTTGAGTGTTTTTGACCTTGCTTGATTGGTTTTCTGTTTGCTGTTTGCAAGTGCTCTAAAAACCAAATAAATCATCCAACTCTTATACTTCATCTCCTTGATCCAAAACCTTTTCCCAATGATCATGCCATGTGTATAGAACAGTATAGTATTTTCTTATAAAATATTTTGGCCAAATAGTATTTTCTAAAACATAGTTTTCCAAAAACCCCTAAATTGAGGTTTGTACTGCAAGTACCTTATTTAGGGTGTGAAAAATCTTTCAAAAAGTATATTTGAATCCTATTAGGTATAGGACTCCCATAAACCACAAAATTATAATTTAAAGTTATTTTTATATTTTATTTAAAGGCTTTTTTTAGGCCAGAAATGGTCTTTAATAGGTTAAAATTATTTAACTGTTTCAAAATATATTTCAAAATTCAGGGAAGCTCATAGGACATATATTGTCCACATATAAGAGTTTCAGCACATGGTCATGTTCACAATATTGGACAAATCCTTTAAAACCCCTTTCTGGATATTTCAAGCTTATATCATGTCAAATATGACATATTTGATGATCTTGCCAAGCCTCATGCCTTGGAGAACAAGAAAACATCATCAAATCCCCTCAAAACCATTTCTGTCCATTTTGAAGTTTGAGCAACTTTACATTGCCAAACTTGTCCAAATGCTCTCAAACTTGGTGCACATGCTAAAATGGTCTAATTAAGCATCTAGACAAAATGGCACAAGTATTGGAGAAGGATAACTTGATCAAAGTGCCCCAAAACCCTTTCTGACCAGATCCAAATTTGAACAACTCTGCATTACCAACTTTTTACTTGTGGCCTCAACTTTTGTGGACATACTCACAACCCCTAGTGAGGATACTACACCAAGTGGTGCGTCAAGGAGGAATGATTTGCATGACTAAATCTTGGAAAAGTCATTCCTGCTAATTTCTAGGGTTCACCAAAGTTACATTAGCAACTTTGCCCAAATAAGCTCAAACTTGGTGGAGCACCCTGTTTCTATATGCTATTTGATCTTGTTAAGTCTCATGTCTATTGGAATCCATTTGCTTGCCCAAAACACCATCAAACACCTTCTGGTAATTTTCCAAAACTGTCACTTTTACCTCTTTCCTTGTTTTCCATGAGCTAATCTTTTTACCAGAGCCTCCCCTAGTCACGTTCTCCCTCCAGTAACTCACCCATGCCTCAGCTCAATCATTGGAGGGGGTAAAACCTCGAATTACCTCTCTGTTTTCACCATGGTAGCACCTTTCTACCCTCCTACTTCTTACCCCTCCCTCCTACCTTACCTCTTAAGCATCTCAGAGCATCCTAGTACCACCTCACAGCTAGTAGAAAAGGAGGGACACGACCAGAGCGCGTGGGCATGTAGTGGCATGCCAAATGGGCGCTCTGGAGCGCTCTACAGTGTGCTCCCGCACTATAGTTGCGTCCTACCCGAGGCCTTCGACCACCTAGGGCCTTCCCCTTGTGTCCCCCGAGGCCGCCTCGAGCCCTCGACGTCCGTGTCACGCAACGCTGTCGGCCCCATCTTCCTTCTCCCTCCTGCTGTCTCCTCTCGCATGCGCACCGGCCGCCCGAGAGCTCCAGTGAGTGAGCTCACATGCGCGGAGCCTCTCGCACGCCCCGCTCCCCCGTTCCTTTCCCCTTGACCTGGACGACCCTCACGAACACCCTAGACATGATCCAGAGCACCGATTTGGCCTCTGCCATCGCCTAGGGCGTGGCCGTGGACGTCGTCTGCGGTGCACCGCCGCCCCGCTATATAGGGCAGCCTCAGGCCTCTCTCTCGAGCCCCTTTGCTCTCTCTCCTTCCTAGAGACCCCCTGGACCAACCCACACCTCTCCCCGCGCCCTCAATGCACCTTCATGGCCGGAGCCAAGCCGCCGCCCTCCCCTCAAATTTGACCAAGCCCGAGCTCTTCTCCCTCTCCTCTCTCCACTGACAGACTCCCGTGAGCAAGGCGGACCTCCCATGCTCTTCCTCTCCTCCAAGGGCACACCATAGCGCCGTGCCCAATCTCGCTGATGCCACCGTCCGCCGGCATCCAACCCGCTGTCGACTCGACCATCCCTGGCAGCCGGGGCATACGTGAGTGGATGCGGCGTTCTTCGCCGAGCTCATCCATAGCCAAAGCATCGCCGGAGGTGCTCCGGAGTGTCGGCGGTCGCCGTCGAGGTCCTCTGCTCCCTCGTCCAGGCGAGTGCGCGGGATGAAGACGAAGACGAAGGCCCTGCAGGTTGGCCCCGCCCGTAAGTGGCCCAGCCACCGGGCCACGCTGGCAAGTGAAGGTGGGTTCACCCGCTCCCGCATCCCCGTAGTGAAGGCGCAGTACGCGTGGGCGCCTTCGACGTCGCCCCTGTTGTCCGCGCACCCAAGCCGCTGGGCCGGCCCACTGCTATCTCCCGCCCAGTGCGCAGGGTAAGGGTAAAACCCTTTTCCCTCTCCTTTTTGTTTTTCCAGTAAACTTCAAAAATCCATAAATAAATCAAATGGATTCCAAATATTATGATTCAAATTTCTATGAGTTCATAAATTCATTCTCTATCACATGGTGCTAGTTGCACATTTTTCCAGGAATACTTCCTTCACAAATATTTATGAAATCCCACCTTTCCATATATGTGATGAAGTTTAGAAAATCATAGAGAGCCCACTTTTGATCCAAATGCCATGATTCAAATTCCTAGATACTTATAATATCATAACTTAGTATTGGAACATTTATCCCAATACTTTCTGTATCACATCAAATATTGGTCTATTTATCCATGTATAGCCAACTTTGCAAACTCATAGGGATTTCTTTTGAACTCCAAATCAAGTGAAACCAACTCCTAGCCGCTTCTAAAATCATTCCTTGTTAAATGGATGCCTTTGCTCATTTTTCAAAATAATTCTTCTGTACACTTCTCATAGATCCATTAAACCCGTTGATTCCATCATATTGAAATGTTCCAAACTATCCATTGATCCAATGCCTATGAAACCACCTTGGTCATTTTTCATATGACCATAGGTATCCTAGAAAAGTCCAACTCCTATTTTTAGAGCACTTTTATTTTTGCCTTGTTGTGTTGCTTATTATGATTGTTTCCGTCGTTAGTTGACGAAATAGACGGAGTACTTGGAGATGGACCAGAAGGTTTGAAGACTCTGAAGGACAAGGCAAGCAGTCCTTTGACCATGTTCGAGAAACCTTTTTATACATGTCTCATAGCACCTTATTATCAATGCATCTGAATCATGTTGAGGTGGTGACCACTTTGGTTGGTACCTTTGTTACTTTACAATTGAAACTTGCATCAAGCATGACCCTACCTTCCTATGAGGGTTATGTGGGTGGGAGTAGATAGGTTGATATAGTAGTGGCTATGCCAATGGGACGGGAATATGCATGGTGACGAAGGCAGAGTACTTTCGAGAGACTTTTGAAAACCCTGTCGGGTGCCACTTATGTCCGAGGGAGATGATGAGTTGGGTAACCACTTGATGACGAAGTGGTGTACCGAGGCAAGTGTGTGTGTTGTTTTCAAAACGGATTGGTTTAAGTTGCTGTCGGGACCCCGATCCTAAGTCACACAGGTCTAGCATGTAACACACCATATCACTTTGCGGCCTCACGCACGGTATCCCCACGGGTGCCACCTTACCTGGCCCGGGACCGTTTGCGTATTTTGGCACACGTATATGATAGTGTCGCTAGCATCCATATGACAGAGAACCCGGGCCGACATGACCAGTTATAAACCAAAAGTGGCACTAAATTACAGAGACAGGCATGCATGACCCAGCAACGAACGTGTCGGTCATCAACGTATGAACCCAAGTCGTAGCAAGCTACAAGGACTTAAAGGAACAACGCGTGACATTTCCCCTAAGGGACAGACACAGGAACGAAGAAGGACACATGCCGGCCAGCCTAAGTGTTCCGGAGCAGTAGCAAGCTACCAAGGCTCAGTGGAATCACTAGGAGACATTTCCCTGTAAGATAGGCTACCAAAGGTAAACAACTAGGTGTCGGATCCCACACATAGCAATACACATTACACGTACACATAACATGCAAGTATGTGTTGTACAACATGGCATCACAACATAA
This sequence comes from Secale cereale, assembly GCA_902687465.1. Taxonomy (NCBI): domain Eukaryota; kingdom Viridiplantae; phylum Streptophyta; class Magnoliopsida; order Poales; family Poaceae; genus Secale; species Secale cereale. The sequence goes on along the minus strand of LR738710.1, from coordinate 626,640,706 downwards.
CTCAACAACTCATATAGATAAAGGCCCAAAAGAGCCATCATAGCATTTATTACAATCAGAGGTCACATGACCCAACATACAGAGCATACAGGCAACGGAAGCATAACATGTCTGAGTACAGACAACTACAAATGAAAAAGGCTGAGAAGCCTGACTATCTACAAGACCCTCCTAAGGGCACAAGACCGTAGCTGAGGTAACAAGCTAAACGTCGAAGTCCACGCAGAATCACTAGCGAGACTGAAGTCTCTCTGCAAAACATAAATTAAGCAAACGTGAGTACAAAGGTACTCAGCAAGACTTACATCAGAACTAACTACATATGCAACAGTATCAACAAGGGGGTAGTGGAGTTTGACTGCAGCAAGCCAGCTTTGACTCGTGGCTATCCTGAACTACGACTGTAAGTAACTCTTTTGAGGTGGCGCACACGAGTCCACATATTCACCAATCAATACACCACTATGGATCCGCTCCCGTCTCCCTACGAGAAGGCCATCCATAGCACTCACACTTGTCTTGAGTATTTTAGAGTATCCACTTTCGATTGTCTATGTACCACGTAAGCATCCAAGAAGTCCATATCCGCGGACCCGGCTATTCGAATAGATCATGTTAACCCTGCAGGGGTGTACTTCTTCACACACGCTCTCGCCACTTACCGCCATGCACACGTCGTGTATCTCGGCAACCTTCAAGCGGAAGCCTGGCGAGGGTGTCGGCCACGACCTGACTAACCACACAAGTCTCTCGTCCAGGTTTATCGCCTATTCGTGTTCCATCCGTGGGGAGATCCGGCCGGGGTGTCGCTCACGGCCCCAAATGATGTGCGCAGGGTTCCCAAGCCCACCTCGTCGGATGGATCTACGCTTGGTACACCGTGCCACGGTGCCTAGTCTGCCCCAAGCCCACATGTACCGTGTGCCACTTGGTAGACTACTAACACTACCTACAAACACCAGAAACTAGTTGCAACTCCTGGACAGAGATCTAGTTGATTAATAGGTCGAGAGGGGTCGAGTTACCGGAACCCAATGTGTGGTAGTAGCTAGTCATTGGACAACTTGCACAGAACTCAGTTCTTAAGGACGGTTCCAGTGAGACAACCCACCATGTACTCCTACATGACCTCTCACTGCTACCTTTACCAAATCGTGTTCACACACTTAGCTCTCACACAGTAGGACATGTTCACCACATTCCAATTCATCCCCGATGAATCAGACCTGACACAACTCTAAGCAATAGCAGGCATAACCAGAAAGCATGAATGAGTAGGCACAACATGGCTCAAACAATTCCTACTCATGCTAGTGGGTTTCAACTATTTACTGTGGCAATGACAGGTCATGCAGAGGAAAGGGGTTCAACTACCGCAGCAATAAGCAGTTCAATCGTTGTTGTTCTAATGCATTAAAAGAGAGCAGGAGCGAGAGAGTGGGATTGTATCGGAATGAACAAGGGAGTTCTGCTTGCCTGGCACTTCTGAAGATATTAATAGTTATTCATCGGTGTCATCGAACTCATCGTCGGAACGTCGTCTACTGAGAGAGAACAAAACCAGCAAACAGAGGAAGAACACAATCAATGCAATGCAACAATATGATGCATGAATGTGACATGGCAATATGCTGTTGGTTGAGCTAATGCAACTAGCAACAAGTTAAATGAAGTTGGTTTGAACCAAGGGTTCAAATTCAATCTCCATATATGGTTATTCAAATGCCATTTATTCAAATTGTCCTAAACAGTGGCTGTAAGTTATTCAAACATGCATTAAAATGACATAAACAGATTCCTTGGATTTTTCTGATCAATTTTCATATATAAATTATTTTCATCTGAGCTACGGTTGATTTTATATGATTTTTAGAAGTTTTGGCTCTTTTTTGAAATAAATAAATCATTTCTGATTTATTTAAAAACCCAGAAAACATTTACTGCGTCAGCACTGCGTCAGGCTGAGGTCAGCAGGTCAACTGACCGGCCAGGGTCAAACCTGATGTGTGGGGTCCACACGTCAGTGACACATGGACTGATTCCGGTCAAAACCAGCGCTGATTGGAGTTTGACCAGGGCTAGGGCCCACTGTCAGTGGCTGTGAGGGTGATTAGTGGGGTAATTAACTCCTAACTAGGTGGCCACGTTGGCAGTCGCCGGAGACAGGCCGGCGGCGACCAAAGTAGCGGCGGAGGCTCGCCGAAGTTGATCGGGGCGGCGCTGCAGGCTGCGGCTGGGCACGCTGAGGGCACCAGGAGGGAGCCCGTGCTCTCCCGCATCCATCCCCGCAAGTGGGAGGAGCTGGGGTGGCCGGAGCTCGTCGGAAACGAGCTCGCGGCGGCGCCGGAGTTCGGGCACCGTCGGGGGTAGGTGCTGCGGGGCTCAGGGAAGTGAGCTGGTGGTTGCATTCGGCTCCTGGGGGCTCGGTGAGCATGGTGACATGCTCGGTTCCGGGCTTGCGCGTCTGTGGCTACGACGGCGACAAGCTCAGCGGCGGCCGGCGACGGTAAGGAAGGGGGCGACGGCTACGGCGAGTTGCAGGCCACGGGGACAGGGGAAAACGGCGGAGGAGCTCACAGCGGGGTCGACGGGGGTCTCAGGAGGCTCGGGGAGGCGCCGGACGTAGCGAATCGACGGCGAGGTCGACGGCGGCCGAAGGTTGAAGAAGACAAAGACGGCGGCGTTTCGGGGCTTCCGGCGTCGGGCGGCTTGGCGAGGAGGAAGAGAAGGACGAGGCGAAGCTCGTGGGCATGCTAGAAGGGCGAGGCGGTGGCACTGGCCGCGGTGGCAGCGAGCGCGGCGGCGATGGTGTTCGGTGGTTGCGAGAGAGAGAGCACCAGGGGAGAGGAGAAGGACGAGGGGGTGAGGGAGAGAGCCAGAGAGGTGCGTGGCGTCGCCTGGGCGCGTCGGGGAGGGCCGACAGAGCAGGAGGTGGCGGGGAGACGTGGCCGCGGCCGGCTGTGCGCCGGGCACGTAGCTGCTTCGGGGCGAGGGGGAGAAGACGACACGCGAGGGGGTGGGCTGGGCCAGCGGTGCTGGGCCGCAACTGGGCCAGTAGGTAAGGCCAGGTAAGTTCTTCTCTCTCTCTTATTTTTGTTTCTGTTTTCTATTCTTTTGCCTTTGTTTTGATTTAGTTTAAATACTAAATCATTTTGATAAATTCTGATAAAATAGTGGGTGCACAAAGAACTATTCCAGAGACCCTCCTCAATTTTCAGAATTTATTTGGAGCTATTTAAAAATATATAGCATTTAAATGGCCCCAATTCAAATACTTATTGATTTAATTCAAAGCCCAAAAATTCCCTAAAAATGTTCAATATTTTTGGTTTGGATCAAAACCCTTGCCAAAATTATCACACATTGATGAAGGCATTTCTGGGTTTATTGAAAAGGATTTTTTTTATTTGAACCTAGTTGAGTTCATTTAGTGCTAGGGTTTGATCAATCCCCATTTCAAGTTGACAAAATTTTAAACATGATGCACAGCCAACCTAGCACTAGGCAGACAGGAGCTAGGGATGTGACAGTTGCGACCATTATTCCAACCTTACATGCGCAACCGCTCTACCCTTATATGGGAAAGGGCATTATTGATTACCTAGACCGATACTAGCATGGTGCCCGCATTACTAGTGACGGGAGTGACATGAGGTCACTCTTGGGACGGGGTCGTGCTTGGATAGGCGGGCATGACTGTTTTCACAGGGCACCGAACACACCGTTGGTACCCCGTGCCAGTGGTATGTGATATGGGAGCGAGGCCCCACAATATTAAGATATGAAGTGCTGGGCACGGGGGTTGCTACCAATCGAGTGGACTCTATGTTAGTGTCTTCTAAGGAAAGATAGTGATCGGGTGCTTACCCCGGGTACTTGAGGTACCGCGGGTCGTGGATGACACGGAAGTTCCCCGGATCTAGTGGGTAAAGTGTGCAACCTCTACAGAGTGTTAAACTATTCGAATAGCCGAGTACACGGTCAAGGACAGTTGGGTAACCGCTCTTGGGCTACGTCCAATGTTTGCGAAACCTGGTGTGTGTGTCTGAGGAAAACAACACGGTTCGGTGATATTGGTGATGTGATTCTTAAGGAAGTCGCGATGAGCTGGAGCAAGAGTTGTTCATAACTCTTTCTCGATGTTGATGTCTGTAACCTCCTAATACTTGTTACAGACGCATTCATATCCTTGATAAATGTTGATCATACTTGCACGAGAAAAACTAGCTTTCCGCAAAACTGCCAATTTAGCAGTAGAGCCTTGCATAATTATTCTGTCATCAAACTTGGATTGCTTGTGAGTACATTCAAAGTACTCATTGGCTTGCCACTGGTTGTTTTATTGGCCAGGCATGAAAGAACAGGATGTGATGAAGATTTCTTGGTGACGAGCATGCGAGCTAGGATGCTTCCGAGACGGAATGCCTGTAGGGTTAAGGCAGATGGCATGGGTCCAAGTTTTCATTGAAGATTTCCGCTGCAATGATATAATCAAGACTTGACCATAAAGGTCACAATTTGTGTAACATGGTATGTATGGATGTAAGACTCTTGTTATTCAGCTTCTGCGTGTTCATTGATCATTGATCTCTGGGATCACTATGCACGTGCATTCAGTGAACTCAACTTATGACTCAGGGTCCCCACACACGAGCCTGTCACTAACCCCAGTGGTCTCGTCGTCCCATGCTCGTCGCGGACCCGCGGACGCGCAGGCTGCGTTGCTCATGGCACGCAAGCTCCTGCGCTACCGCCCCGTCGACGACTTCTATGAAGAATGGCTCGACCACATCGCTGAACTCGTCAGCGCCGCTGGGGGCCCTCCAGCACCGCCCCTCTCTCTACCTTGTAGGCCTCCCCGTGCGGACGATGTGGCCCATGAAGCTCCTCTTCTACCTCCGCGTCAAGGCATCGTCCAAGACCCAAGGCACTTGGCCCCGTGGCGTGATCACCCACGTGCGGCGCCAGTGCACGAAGAAGGAAGCTACCAAGAGATCCAGCGGCCTCACGAAGGAGCGTCAGCGCTCCCTCCACCGCCGCGTCGAGACCGCGTGCCCCCCCGCCATGGTGGCGCGTGAGGACCAAGGCCAAGTTCCGCCTGCCTAACAAGCTCCGGTGTTGATAGCGGGCTGCAAGGCCCTCGCACCCGAGTTGCGCAACGTCAACTGGCCTGGGAAGTTCAAGCCCGACCTGCCTCCACGCTATGACGGTACCCCCGACCCTGCGGAGTTCCTGTAGCCCTACGAGTTGAGCATTGAAGCGTCCGGTGGCAATGAGAAGATCATGGCAAACTGGTTCCCCATGGCCCTCAAAGATGGCGCGCGCTCGTGGCTCCTGAACCTGCCCACAAGATCGATCTCCACCTGGAGTGAGATGCGCGAGCGGTTCATCGCCAACTTCCAGGGTACCCGAGACTGCCCCCCGGCCGCGGGTGATCTATGGCGTATCAAGCAACAACCAGGAGAAACCCTACAGAAGTTCATCCAGCGCTTCAACAGCGTCCGCGTCAAGATCCCCAAGGTCACGGACGAGGCCATCATTTCAGCATTCTCAGATGGTGTCCGCGACGTCAAGATGAAGGAGGAGCTCGCCATCCACAAAGATCTTTGCACATCCCTGGAGTTGTTCAACCTCGCGACCAAGTGCGCCAGAGCTGAGGAGGGGCGCCTCTCCCTCGTCGAGCTCCCCGCTATAGAACCTGAAGACAAGAAGGCCAAGAGTAAGGACGTAAAGCGCAAAGGAGCGGCAGTGCTCGCGGGTGAGAAGGAGATGAAGCACGGCCACGACTACCCGGAGTCGTCCAAGAGAAGCCAGCCATTTTGCGCCTTCCACAATGTGCACAGCCACAACACCCATGACTGTCAAGAGCTTAGGGCCCTCCGCGAAGGACGCGTCAGCCAACGCCCCGAGCGCGGCAACCATGGCTACGGTCGTGGAGGAAGTCAGACCGGGGGACGCTGGGACGACCGTGGCCCCCGTTAGGAGTGGGGTGATCAACCTCGGGAGGACCGATGGCGCGACCAGCCACGTGAGGGCGCCTGGAGAGATCAGCCTCGAGAGGACCGCCCCTAGGGCATTGTAATGCCCAGGATGGGACTATACCTCCTACGTGTTGAGGCACGACTTAAAGGTATAAGCCCATCCTAGAATGATCTCAAGTTTGGTATCTTTACACGACTCATGTAAAAGAGGGATTAAATTGCAAAAGGAGATAGTTGGCTTACACTCGCCACTTCACACAATACATTACATAAGCAAGACATCATTCAAAAACATCACAACCCGACTACGGGTGAAGATCCAAAAGAAAGATACCAAAACAACATAAAACCACAGGTCAGGATCGAATCCTAGTAGAAACCACTACTGATCGTCGGAAACATCACAAGCATACGGCCAAACTCTTCATCGAGCTCCCAGTGAAGAACTTGAACCAGCTCCTGCAACATTCTCGGCTGAACCTGCATCTGGTGTTGTAGTATCTGTGAGCCACGAGGACTCAGCAATCCCATAACCATGGGTATCAAGACTAACAAAGCTTTGTGGGTAGGAAGAGGTAAAGTGGTGAGGTTGCAGCAGCGGCTAAGCATAATATGGTGGCTAACTTACGAGTACCAGAATAAGATGAGCATCTACGCAAACGGTCACAAAAGTAGTGACCGCTAAAGATCCTGAACTACATACGAGTCAAACATAACCCCACGGTGTTCTCTTCTCAAAGTGAAAAGAGACAGTCACTGTTACTCACACAGTTGTGTGTTTTACTTCGGATCCTCTGTCAAGTTTTCTACAACCGGACATTAACAAATTCCAATCTGCCACATAACCGCGGGCACGGCTTTCGAAAGATCATAACCCTGCAGGGGTGTTCCAACTTAGCCCATCACAAGCTCTCACGATTAGCTGAAGTGATAAATATAATATCATCACTCCTTATCTTAGGGAAATCCGATCAGGCTCGGCATCCCGGTAGCACAAGACATTTCGACAATGGTAAAACAAGTCCAGCAAGACCTCCCGGTGTGTCGACACCCTGATAGTAGCCGCGTGTATCTCGTCTCAGGACACGACCGGATGGGCGATTCTACAGGTTATACCAGATACCTCGAGTTTCCCCGAGGCGGCCCCGCAGAACCCCCGTTTGGGACCAACACCATCAGCACTGGCCCCCCTGCTATGTAGAAAGAATCCTCGGGTAGCGCTAACTCCCTATGTGTCGGTGTACTAAGGTAGGGGTACCTCAGTACCCCAACTTGTGCACGGGCAGTAGCAGCTTCCCGCGGCAGGGCCTACCACGTGCTTGCCGGAGACTTTCCTGCTCCATATAAAACCATTCAAAAACAAAGTATACAAGACATCAGATCGAGACCCCGACAAGTGGAGCTTGCCGGGAAAGCCGTTCCAGGCTCAAGATCACCTCACTCATGCAAGGCCCTGGCAAGAGGAGCTTGCCAGGAAGACTAGAAGACTGTATTACAGAAGACATGCCTCGGTGCAACGTGCGCCCCAGCAGGGCCCGGGGAGCGACAAGCTTCAGAGCCCGACAAGCTCCCGGGCCCGGCAAGGTCAAGACCCCGGCAAGGTGCTTGCCGGGGAGAGTTACGCTGTGTGCCCGCGCTCCAGCTCATCGAACCACGCGTCGCCCTGGGGTGACGCCAGGGACGCGTGGCGGATGGCTGTGCAGCCTGGGGGACATGGTGGCACTCCACGGTGGTAAAGCCATCGCCGTGGCAAACGGAGACGCAAGGGCGGGCGCTTTTGGGGTCGACGGCGACGGGCATTAAATGCTCTTGTCCCCCACTGTCAAAGTAGGTATCGACCACTGTTCACACACTGTAGCTCCACTATTCCTGCACTGTTACAACTACCATCTCTTTTACATTTTTACCCTTTCTCCTGCGTTGACACCTGTTGGTGACCCCTTGCACTATAAAAGGAGGCCCATGCACAACGTAGAAGGGGTTCGGAACCTAGATCGCTCATACGCTCGGTGTAGCTAGTTCTTCAAGCTCCCGAGCTCCCCAAGTCAATACAAACTAAGCAGGAGTAGGGTTTTACGCGTCCATCGCGGCCCGAACCTGGGTAAACTGCCTGCGTGATCTCCACGATCTGCTCTTCGTGCTCCCTCCGCCCTCTTACCGCACAAGCAAGGGGCTCCGGTCCCATAGGTGTTCGTGGCGGACAGTTTCCCCCGACATCTTTGGCGCGCCAGGTAGGGGGCGTCGAGGTTGTGCGAACCTGATCCGGCGTTCACGCGGGCGCATTCTTCATCAACCTCTCCAGTTTCATCAGCAACCTCATCAGCAACTGCGCCATGGCCCCGAAGAAGAAGGCTTCGGAGGTCGCAGGCCCGTCCGCGTCTCATCCGCCTCCACCGGAGCCAACGGTGGGCGGGGGAGACGCCGTCGGAAGGGTGGTCGCCGGCGAGGACACGCGCGGCGCCACCAAATCCAAGGACAAGACGGACGACCGAGCCTCGGTCTCCGTGGACGCGCCACGTCCCTCTCAGCAAACGACAACCCAGCAGCGCCATGCCACAGGAGGTGGCATCCGCTTGCTGGGCCAAGGGCAAACCGGAGGCTCGCGGGACGCTCCGGGCCATCGTCCTGGCACGAGCAAGGCGCGGTCGCCGGGGCGGGACCCTGCTCCTTCTAACGCTGTTAGGAGTCCGAGCATATCCCGCTCCTCACACCGCTCGCCCCCGCTCCCCTCCACTCCAGCGGAAGCGCTCGCAAGGGCGCAACTGCTCCTCGACTTCCCTCCAGCGGCAGACAAGGCCGAAGACTGGAGGGCAACCATCCAGAGCCTGATCGCCTTCGCCAATAACGATACGCCGCAGCAGCCGGCAACCTCGCGGCCACGGCAAGTCGAGAAGACGAAGGCCGACGGCGACAAGACCGCCGGGGGTGCAACCACCGTGCACTCCCCGCCGCAGAAGCAGAAGACGCCGCCCCGCCGGAACAACGCCGACGACGGCTCCACGGCGTCGTCGGATCCGCGGGCTCGTCGGGACCAGCGCCAAGTCCTTGACGACCGGCGACAAGAAGACGCTCGAACGACAATCGAGCGCCGCCGAGAAGCTCGGCGACAATCAGATCAGCGAGCTGGAGCCGCTGTCGACACGCGCGCGCCCGGTGAACCAGGCGACTTGCCGTACGCGGCAGGTTGCCCTGCGTTTACCCGCGAGCTGCGGCGCGTCCAGTGGCCCAGCATGAAGAACTTCAAGCCCGACGTACCGGAGAAGTACGACGGCAAGACACACCCCTCGGAATTCCTCAGCATCTACACCATCGCGGTGCAGGCTGCCGGGGGGCGCGACGAGAAGATTTTGGCGAACTACTTCCCGCTCGTGCTTAAGCCGAACGTTCGTTCGTGGCTTATGCACTTGCCGGAAGGCTCCATTTCTTCTTGGGCGGACCTCTGCCATCAGTTTGTTGGCGCCTTCACAGGCGGCCACAAACCCCACGGCCAGGAGAGCGATCTCCACATTCTGGCCCAGAAGGAAGGAGAATCCCTGCGCAAGTACATCCAACGCTTCAGTCGTGTGCAGCACAACATTCCCGACGTCCACCCTGCCGCGGTTATCAGCGCGTTCCACCAGAACATGCGTAACCGCCGCATGCGTGAAGAAATGGCCATGACCAAGATACGGGATGTCAGCGAGCTCTATGCTCTAGCTGATAAGTGCGCACGCGCCAAAGAGGGGAGGAGACTCCCCGGAGAGGACACCGGCGCGGGGGGAAGCGACAGCGACGACGCCGCCCCGACAAAGAAGAGCCGGCGGCGGAACAACAGGAGGAAGAGCAAGAAGGAAGTGCTTGCCGTCGAGAAGTCCGGCAAGGAGGCTCCCGCCAAGCAAACACAGGCTGGCGGCTCCGTCAAGGAGCCTGCCCCTGTGGTGGCAGCCGACAAGCAGGACGGCTCCGACAAGCAATACTGCAAGATCCACCGCACCAAGGGCCACGACCTCTCCAACTGCAAACGCGTCGAGTACCTCGTCGAGCAGCAGAAAGCTGAGTACGAGAGGCGCGACAAGGAGAAGGCCCAAGGTGGCGGAGGAGAGCCAAGCAAGAAGTGTCCATTCAATGGCCGGGGAGGACGCCGCGGCAAGGCCAAGCAGCGGCAACGTGACCGACCTCCCCGGGGCCGCGACAAGGATGAAGAAGACGACGACGAAGACATGGAGGATGAGGATAACAGCGAGCAGGAGTTCCAGAAGGCCACGGAGGTCCTGTGCGTCGACGGTGTGTCACACCCCAAAAATATTTATTTGGAATTTTGAAAACTTTTCAAAATTTTAGCTAAGATTTAAAAAATTTCTTGGAGGGTTCTGTTTGAAGGGTGGACTTATTTGATTTAATTGTTTTGGAGGTTTTCAAAACTTTTCCTCTCTAAAGAATCTTTGGTTTTTAGCTATTTATTTTCAAAGGCAAAAATCCTTTCCACCTCTTCTAACACCATAAAACTTCTCCAAATATTTTCTGTCACCCCAAAAAAATTTCCTATCAAGTCATGCACACCCTCTGTGATATTATTCAACTCCTCCCCACTCCACAAAAATATTATTTCTGTATATTTTGAATTCCAAAAGTGGAATTTGAATTAATCATAGTTTCTTGACATTTACAAAGGAACTATATTTTTTATGACTCTTCTGCCTCCACCAACTTTATCCCTACATATATATGGTACCCTCAACCCATTTCTCCAAAAACATTTGGTCCCACAGTTCAAAAATTTCAAACCAAATTCAATTCAAATTTGGTCCAGAAATCATATTTCTGCCCCAAACCATTTCCAAACTTCACCAAAATTCTTGGCCTCCTGGCAAACTCATTTTTGAGTAACTACACACCACCACACAAAACCCCATGATCAAACAAGTTGCTTAAACCCCCAAAGCAATTCATCAAACAGTTGGCAGGCATACTGTTCCACACTGAACAAAATTCAGTTAACTGAATTCTTTCGGCCGACAGGGACAGCGATGCCGTGCATCCATCATCTTCCTCCCCCGCACGGCGATGTCGCCTGTGTTCAATGCCGTAGCTCCCCCTGGCCCAGCGCCCAGCCACTCCACTCCGGTGAGATGGCACCGGGCCGGTGCAGCCTCCCCGAGCTCGTCCACGGCCGGGCCGAGCGGAACGCCACGGCCATAGGCCGCCATTCACTGCCCAGCAGCGCCCCTACCTACCTCTCCGCCCACGCGTCACTCTCCCTCACACCACCGCGCAAAGGACACACCGGCCACGCCGCACGGGGCCCGTTTGACAGTCGCCGGAGCCGGCCGCTCCGTCGCGCCCGTGCGGACAGCACATCGCAAACGTGTCAAGCAGGCACGAGCTCGTCCACGCGGAAGCTTCGGACGAGCACCACGGGCCTCTTGAATGCCCCATCGCCCAGACCACCGGCCAGAACCAACCCCGGCGACCGTATTAACTCCGGCGATCTTCACCCGCTTCGGCTATCTTCGAACCGCCTATAAAAAGGGTCCCCGAGCCCCTCTAGCGCCAGCACTCGCCTCCACCACCACCCTCACTCCCTCCTGACCACCCACCAGGCCCCGAGGGGGTCATCTTCTCCCTCTCCGGCCACCGCTCCGCCGCCTCTGTCCTCGAACCGAACCGAGCACCTACACCACCAGAGCAGCCCAAACTCCGTCGATCCTCCCCTTTTCCACCACCATGCCGAATCCCTAAGTCAATTTCCCTTCCCGAGCCCTCTCCGGCGAGCCACCACTTCACCCGAATCACCGTCCGCCGGCGACGAGCTCACCGCCGTTCAGGTGACCGCCGGTGGCCACCTCCACCACCCCTGGATGCGGAAGTCCACGCTGGTCACTTTGCGACCAGCGCCGGGCCCTGAGACCCCGGCGATCGTCGCCGGCGATCGCCGCCGCTTCTCTGTACTCGCGCGCGAGCGCGTTCAAATTTTAAACCTGACGGGTGGCCCCCACCCGTCAGCTCTCTCTCTCTCTGTTTCCGTTTTAAGTGGAAGCGCACTCTGCGCTTTACGTCTTCTACACTGGAAGACGCACTCGTATCCGAAACGTTTTCTTTTAAAACAACTTAGGGACTTCTGTTTTACAGAAAAACCCCTGGTTCTGAAAAGCTAATAACTTTTAAAATATAAATCCAAATGAGTTGATTCTTTTTGCTAAAATTTTCTTTTCTGCTCTAGTTTATTTTAAGATTTATTTAAAAATATTTTGAGAACTTTTTCTGTTCTGTGTTGATTTTCTTATTCGAATTCAAATTTGAATTTTTCAGAAAAAGAAGAAGGAACTTTTGCTGGGATTTCTGAAGGGTTTTCTCCTGACTACTTTGGACAAGGCAAGCATTATTGAACTTAAGATATGATGTTGCTTTCTTGCATGGCTACATGTTTTTAGTAGTGCATCACATACGTTGCATGTTATATCACATGTGCATGCATGGTCATGTCATGTTTGTTTTACCTTGGCTTGCATGTCACACTAGCTTGTCTGGCATACAAGTGGTTACGTGAAGGCAGAGATGCTGCTGCTGGTTGGGACATGCTAGTAGGCATGGTCCCTTGTTGACACAGTGGTATCGTGTGGTACTGATAAATAACATTGGTGTTATTTTGACAATACCTCCTGAGTCTGCCTAGATCGAGTCTTGCTCTATACACCTAGCTGTACATCGTGCTGCCACGGGTCCTTCCGAAAGGAGGGTACGGCCTAGTAAGTTGATAACCCCTGTACGGGTGCACGCCACACAGATACTACGATGAAGGTTGTAGCCTGTCATCGGGTCAGGGGCATGGGTGTTTCCGGTTATAGCCGAGAGGGGGGCACCCCTTGTAATCCGCGCGTTTAATAGTGATCCCATGCTTTTCGGAGGTTGTAGCCTCCCTGGCTTAAGGTTTCTGGAGTGATGCTCTGGGTGAGTCCTGGCATCCGGTCGGTGCGTATGCGTCAGGCGTGTTTTCAACCCAAAGTCCGTATTGGGTATTAGTCAGTGCACGGTACTGTCTAAGGAAAGCCCATACGCGTGGGTAAAGAGTACACCCTCTGCAGAGTTATATCTATTCGAATAGCCGCGTCCACGGTCAAGGATTTAGTTGGGTGGGTCAAGTATCGGTCTCGGTGTCAGTCTCTGGAGGAAAATAGAATACTTGAGCATGTTATGTTTGCAGGACATTTTTGTCACAGTCAGTATATTATCATAAATTTATTTATGGTGAATATTATGCTTATGGACTAACCTTGTGCTTTTAATGTTACCTTCGAGAGTGTCTCAGGGGCTGGCTAGACTACCCCGGACATTCGCTTTTCTTTTAAAGTCCTTTTGAGGCGTCCCTCGAGTGTCAGGCGGTTTATCTCGCCACTACTCTTGTGGACACCCAACTGGCATTTCTTTTAAAGTCCTTTTGAGGCGTCCCTCGAGTGTCAGGCGGTTTATCTCGCCACTACTCTTGTGGACACCCAACTGGCATTTCTTTTAAAGTCCTTTTGAGGCGTCCCTCGAGTGTCAGGCGGTTTATCTCGCCACTACTCTTGTGGATACCCAACTGGCATTTCTTTTCAAGTCCTACCGTGATGTCGCTTGATATCCGACTGGCATTCCTTTTATCTTTTTATATTATAGTGACCAATATTTATTTTGATCTAACCATGTTTCATCATACCAAGTCTTGATATTTGTTGCATGCATCTAGTATTTTATCATGGCATTTCGCATTCAGTATACCTTATGTTCATAATGTTTGCGAGTACATTCAAAGTACTCACTGGCTTGTCCCTGGCTATTTACTTGGCCAGACTTGGAGGAGGACGAGCTTCTGGAGGAAAATTGCGCTAGCGAGGCCGACGCTTAGAAGGTTCCCAGTCAGCACACCTGTGTCTTGGAGTCTATCACTTGTATCATCCGTCCAGCTTCCGCCACACCAATAAAATAGTCAAGCCTCACACTGACGCTTGACTCTATGCTAGTATATCAGTGTTGAGTTCCACTACCCACTGTCATATTCCGCCCGCCTAGTGCGTTGAGATGTTGTAATAAATTTTTGAGTCACCCTGACTCAACCCTGTGTAATATTATTGTACTGGTTATCTATATCAAGGTTGTCCACTGGCTGTGCTTGGGAGCTAGTGTGACTTAAGGCTATTCTGTGATTTATTTCCCAGAAGTGAGCCCGACACGGTGGCGCCTCTCTGCACACCTCCCACCACCAGCTCAAGCAGTGGGTGCGCGAGGTGAATGCAGCAGAGCCGCCCGTGGAGTCGCGCAGGCTCCTCAAATGGTCTAGCACGCCCATCATTTTTGATCTTGAGGATCACCCTGACCGCACCACTGCGGTCGGGTGCTTGCCGATGCTGGTCTCACCCACCATCCGCAACCTTAAGGTCACTAAAATGTTGGTTGACGGCGGGGCCGGGCTGAACTTGATCTCCTCTGTTGTGATCAAGAAACTCCAAATCCCGGATGGCGAGCTCGAAGAGACCGGTTCTTTCCAAGGAATCAACCCGGGAAGGAGCAAGCCCAAGGGGAAGATAACTCTGCCGGTGACCTTTGGCGGGGAGGTCAACTTCAGAACTGAGCGCATCACATTCGACGTCGCCGATATCCCATTGCCATACAATGGGATACTCGGCCGTCCCGCCCTCGCCAAGTTCATGGCAGCTTCCCACCACGCCTACAACGTACTCAAGATGCCGGGGCCGATAAGCGTCATCACCGTCCATGGCGACAAGAAGGATGCGCTTGTCTGCGCCGACAAGATCTACCGGGATGCAGCAGCTGCGGCAGAGAAGGACACACTTGCCGCTGAAGCTCCCGGGGGGAAGAAGACCAAGACCAAGTCCGGCAAGTGCTCTGGGACCCACTCCGGCAAGCGCACCTCTTCGGAGTGCTGCGCTGCCGTCGAGGACGTTCCATCGAGCTCCACCGGCAAGTGTAGGAAGGGAATGGCCGCTCCACCGGCAACCAAGAGGGTGTCCGCCAAGGAGGACAGCACTGGTGGTACCTTCACCATCAGTGCCATGCTTGACAGCAAATAGGAAAGCGCGCTCGTTGCCTTCCTGCGGGCGAATGTCGATGTGTTTGCCTGGCAACCATCTGACATCCCCGGTGTTCCCAAGAAGGTAATTGAGCACAAGCTTGCTGTTTGTCCTCATGCGCGGCCCGTCAAGCAGAAGGTGAGGAAGCAAGCCGTGGAGCACCAAGAATTCATTGCTGAGGAAATCAAGAAGCTAGAAGCAGCAGGCCTAGTTAGAGGTGTGATCCATCCGACGTGGTTAGCAAACCCAGTCGTCGTGCGCAAGGCCAATGGGAAGTGGAGACTGTGTATAGACTTCACCGATGTGAATAAAGCATGTCCCAAGGATCCATTCCCTTTGCCGCGCATTGACCAGATCGTTGACTCCACTGCCGGATGTGAGCTACTCTCTTTTCTTGATGCATATTCAGGCTACCACCAGATCTTTATGGCCAAAGAGGATGAAGAGAAGACTGCATTTATCACTCCATGTGGCACTTATTGCTTCATACGCATGCCATTCGGACTGAAGAATGCAGGATCAACATTTGCGAGGGTAGTGCACACTGCTTTCGAGCCACAGATCCACAGAAATGTAGAGGCTTACATGGATGACATCGTGGTGAAGAGCAAGAGCAAGGATACCCTGGTCCAAGATTTGGAAGAGACATTTCAGAACCTGTGCAAGATACAGCTCAAGTTGAACCCCGAGAAGTGCGTCTTTGGAGTCCCCTCCGGCAAGCTTCTCGGGTTCTTTGTGTCACAGAGGGGGATTGAAGCTAACCCCGACAAGATTAAAGCCATTGAGCAGATCGAGGCCCCGAAGCGCGTCAAGGATGTCAGAAGGCTTGCAGGTTGTGTGGCTGCCCTCAGTAGGTTCATTTCGAAGTCTGCAGAACGCGCCCTACCTTTCTTCAAAATCTTGAAGAAGGCAGGTCCCATGAAGTGGACTCCGGAAGCGGAGGCGGCGCTGCAAGATTTGAAACGGTACCTATCCTCCACTCCAATACTTGTCGCACCTAGACCACAGGAAAAGTTGCTGCTATATCTAGCGGCAACCAACCAGGTGGTTAGTGCTGCGTTAGTAGCGGAGAGGGAGGCCGACGAGGAGTCTACACCACCGGCAAGCGAATCCAGCGACAAGCAGGGGGCTGCTCCGACAAGCTCTGGCCCCGACAAGGACAACTCTGCGCAGGAACAGGAAGAAGTGTGGAAGAAGATGGTGCAGCGCCCAGTGTATTTTGTAAGTTCCCTTCTCCAGGGGGCTAGATCAAGATACTCTGGTGTGCAAAAGTTGCTTTTCGGCCTCCTCATGGCCTCGAGAAAACTGCACCATTACTTCCAGGCACATGAGATAACAGTGGTCACTCGTTTTCCGCTGAAGAGGATATTGCACAATCCAGAAGCAACAGGCAGGATCGTTGAGTGGGCACTGGAGCTGTCAAGCTTTGGACTCAAGTTTGAAAGTACCTCAACCATACAGAGTCGAGCTTTGGCAGAATTCATAGCTGAGTGGACCCCAACGCCCGATGAAGAAGTCCAAGAAACAAGTGCACCCGTACAAGAAGCGACAAGTGAATGGGTAATGTATTTTGATGGTGCCTTCTCGCTGCAAGGCGCCGGTGCTGGCGTGGTACTCATCGCGCCCACCGGAGAGCACCTCAAGTATGTGATCCAGATGCACTTTCCCAGGGAGCAAGCGACAAACAACACTGCTGAATATGAAGGTTTGCTCGCCGGCCTCAGGATTGCGGCCGAACTTGGGATCAGAAAGCTGATTGTGCGGGGAGATTCTCAGTTGGTGGTCCGACAAGTTAACAAGAGTTACCAGAGCCCTTTGATGGAAGCTTATGTAGATGAAGTAAGGAAGCTTGAGGAGCACTTTGAAGGTCTGCAAATGGAGCACGTCCCGAGAGCCCAGAACGAAATTGCGGATGGCCTTTCAAAGTGTGCTTCGATAAAGTTACCTGTGGAACCAGGGACCTTTTTGCTCAAGCTAACTCAACCATCCGTTACACCATCAATTGGGCAGTCCAAGAAGAGAAAGTTGATCTCCGGCGACTACTTGCCGGCGGATCTTCCTGAAACCGCCGCCAAGGTCCCCAAGATCAACGACCAGAACGCTGAGGAACAGTCTGCTCCTGCAGATCCGAGGATCTGTGCAGTTGAAGCAAGTGTTCCCGACAAGCCTCGCCCCGGCGAGCTTGCCGGGGGACCATTAGCTCCGGCGGAACCAGAGGTTCTTGCCGTAGAAGCTGAGGTCCCCGCAGCGGCCCTCATGCCTTTAGTCCTTGCCGTTGAGCCTCGGGCTCCGGCATGGGCGCAGCAGATCGTCCGTTTTCTGCAAACTGGAGAACTTCCCGACGATCCAAAAGAAATAGAGAAGATAACCAGGCAGTCAAGTATGTACCAGTTCGTGGATACCGAGCTGTACAGAAGAAGGCTCAATGGTGTCAGGTTGAAGTGCATCTCCAGGGAAGATTGGCAGAAGCTGTTGGCAGAAATACACGGAGGCATATGCGGCCACCACATTGGCGCAAGGGCGCTTGCGGGAAAGCTTTCCGGCAAGGGTTCTTTTGGCAAAAAGCCCTCCAAGATGCAACTGCACTAGTAACCAAGTGTGAAGCGTGCCTGTTCCATGTGAAACAAATTCATCAGCCAGCTCAAGCTCTCCAAACAATTCCTTTGTCCTGGCCCTTCTCGGTCTGGGGGCTCGATATCCTCGGCCCTTTCCCCCGAGCCGTCGGGGGCTTTGAGTACTTGTACGTTGCAATCGACAAGTTCACAAAGTGGCCAGAAGTGGAACCAGTGAGAAAGGTGACAGCACAGTCAGCGGTCAGGTTCTTCAGGTCGATTGTTTGCCGTTTCGGAATCCCTAACAGGATCATCACCGACAACGGTACACAATTTACTAGTCGCACCTTCATGCAGTACGTCCAAGACCTTGGCGCCAAGGTCTGTTTCGCTTCTGTTGCTCACCCGAGGAGCAACGGTCAAGCGGAGAGGGCCAATGCTGAAGTGCTGCGCGGACTCAAGACAAGGACCTTTGACAGGCTGCGCAAGTGTGGAAGAAACTGGATAGAGGAGCTACCGGCGGCTCTTTGGTCAATCAGAACGACACCAAGTCGAGCCACCGGACAGACACCCTTTCCTCTAGTCTATGGAGCAGAGGCAGTTCTCCCCACGGAACTCGTATACGGATCTCCTCGAGTGCTCGCTTATGATGAGCTCGAGCAAGAGCAACTGCGGCAAGATGATGCATTGCTCCTCGAGGAGGAACGTCTCCAGGCTGTTGTACGAGCTGCTCGATACCAGCAAGCCTTGCGTCGCTACCATAGCCGCAAGGTCAAAGCCAGGAGTCTCGAGGAAGGCGACCTTGTTCTTCGGCGTGTTCAGTCCGCCAAGAATTCCAACAAGTTGACGCCGAAGTGGGAAGGCCCTTATCGGGTGAGACAAGTCACAAGGCCCGGCGCTGTCCGCCTTGAGACCGAAGAAGGCTTACCGGTGAGCAACTCCTGGAACATAGAGCATCTTCGCAAGTTTCACCCATAAGGCGCGGTTGCCGTGATCCGCTCCGGCAACCACCTTTTGTACAAGCTTTGCCGTTGTTGCATGTAACCCTTTGTACAAAGCCGGGCGCAGATCCCGTGCATCAGTAAAGCTTTTGTGTTTTGCGCTATTTGCCTTTTACATGCTTTTCTTTGCTATTTGCATGAATTATTTGGCATCTTGTGCAACATACACATCCGGTAAGCATTAGCACGCCGAAAGGCCATATACTTGTTTCCCTTTTCTTTTTTCCTTGCCTCTTAAGCAGAAGGAACGTTCCTCGCACACAAGTTTGCCGGGGGGGAAGGAGATGGAAGAGGAACCAAGTGCTGTTCAAGAAAGAGAAGTCTTACCGAGAAGCGAGATATGAAAGCTAAGTTATTAGAATTTGAGCAGTTCAAATTTTTAATTTTTAGTTGTCTTCCTTGAACAATCACACTTTGTATGGAAAACCTGTGCGCGGAGGAACCTACCCGTAGCTAGCCGCACCCTTATCTTGTTTTCGAGTACGCTCAACGACTTAAGTGAGCTGCGACAAATGTCGCGCCCTTGGTTTGTTTTCGAGTTCACTCAACAAGCTGAGTGCGTTGCGACTAGCTGCGGCAAGGTTGCTTGCCGGCAAGACCTTGGCCAGCAGGCTGCTCAGAGCCCAGCACTCAGCGCTCGCGGCAAAGGCCCCTTGCCGGCAAGCTCCCCGGGAGCATAAGGTGAAAAACATACAAAGTAAATGACCAAGACAAGGAAGATAACATTGCACTGATTGATCAAAATAAGATAAATATCTTACAAGGGATAACTTGTCGCAATGATTAATGAGTTCATAACACCCTATGCAGCAACAAAAGAGATAAAGAAAAAGGAGGCCTAATCTACGCGGTCGCCCTCAATCCTGGAGATCTTGTTCACTTTGGCGATGATGTGGGCGACCTGCGCCTTCAGCGCCTCCGTGTTCGCGTCGGCCGGCAAGCTGCGCAGAACGTTAGTGAGGTTTATACCGGGGTTGCGGTATACAATCTTCGTCAGAACGCGCTCCAAGGTTCCCGCGCAGAGCTGGCGCGACTCCTCGGCCAGTTGCGCGGGGAGCTTCTTCCGAAGATCTGCAAGAGCCGGCGCGATCCCTCTGAAGAAGAGGCTGAGCTTGGCGCTGTGAGGGAGGTTTGGATCCGGAGAGTAGATGAGATGCTCAACCTTCAGCGCCAGCAGCTCTTGGTCGATGTTGGATGCAGAAGACACCAAGTCGTCGGTCCACACCTCGACGGTCCGGCGGAAGTTCTCGGCCGCAGTATTGGCACTCTCCACCAAGCCTCGCTCCCTGCGGAGCTCTTCCTTCAGCTTGGTTTCCCGGTCCCGGACGGCGTCGAGCGAGTCCTTCAACGTGGAAACCTTCAGCTCCAGATCCTCTATCGAGTCCTTGGCGGCCTTCAGCTCGTCGCCCTTCTTGGAGAGACGCACCTGGAGTTCAGAGTTGGTGTGGGCGTCCTTCTCGCGCTCTGTGTTGAGCGCGGTGACCCTTTCCACGCTCGCCTTCAGGGACTCCTCCAGTTGCGCAACCTTGGCCGCGAGCTCCTCCTTGGCGGTCTCCGCGGCAGCCGCGGCGGCTTTCGCCTCCTTCAGCTCTCCGCTAAGGGCCTGCTCCCGAGCGGCAAGGTCTTCCTCGTGGGAGTCGAGGTTGACCTTCCGTTGGGTGAGCTCTCCTTCTCGCCGGGACAGCTCCTCCCCGGCGAGCCGCTGCTGCTCTTCGGCTTCGGCCTTCTCCAGGAGCCACTCCTGGTACTCCCCGGCGAGCCTCTCGCGCTCCTCCGCCACGTCGCAGAGGGCAGCCTGGTTGGCGGCACGGAGCTCCGCCGCGCGCTTCTCCATCTCAACGGCGGCCTTGGCGACAAGGGCCTCCCGAGACGCAAGCTTCGCCTGCCTGGCCCGGTAAAGGGCCAGGAGCTGATGAAGCAGCTTCTCCTCCTCGGGCCCGTCGCTTCCGCCGGGCGCCTCGACGATCTTCAGACCCGCGGAGGCGAGGACCTCTCCATCAAAAGCCTCACCCTCCGCAGGGACTCGCGATGAAGAACCCCACGGCACCTGGATGAAGACGCCGTTGGGAGCTTCAAGATAGTAGCCCGACTGCTCCTTTTCGGCGGAGGGGTCGGCGGCCGGTGCAGCACTTGATGCTCCTGCCGCCTCCGGGCCAGCACTGCGGTCGCCGTCCCCCTCCCCGGCCGCTGCGTCTGCGGTCGGGGCAGTCTCCTCCGCAGCCGGCTCGGCGGCCCCCGCCGTGTCCTCAGCGACAGGGGCGTTGCCGCCGTCGCCCTGCGCGTCCTCCTCCACGACGATGGTTTCCGTCTCCATTTGTTCTGGGGGAGGAGGATCTAGAAGAAGAAGAAGAAGAAGAAGAAATTCAAGCAAATATCCAAAAAGAGATGAATCCAAGAAGACAAAGTTACAAAGCATACCTTGGCGGACTTCGTCGACGGCGGGCTCCCTCGCCGGGGAGCTCTGCCTTGGCGGGGTGGCCGTCCTCGCCGGGCTGCTCGCCCTTGGCGGGGTACTCGCCCTTGGCGGAGTACCCGCCCTTGGCGGAGCACTCTCCCTCGCCGGAGAGCTCGTCCTTGGCGGGGACGGCTGGGCCTGAGGCTCTTCGGGAGCAGTCTCCGGATGCTCCTGTGGCTGCGGCTCCACCTCTGCACAAAACAATCAAGACAAGACAAAAACATCAAGATATTAGCACAAGACAGAATCCTCAAGCGCACCCGACAAGCGGAAGTATGAACCCCAGACTTACGCTGGGGGCTGCGCTGGGGGCTGCTCCTCGGAGCAGCGCTCGGGTCCGGCAGGCTCGTCTCCGGCGCGTCTCCAGTCGCCGCGACGGGCGAGTCGTCCGCGACCTCGACCACGGGCACCTTGGCCTTCTTCGCCACTCGCTGGGCCAGGGTCCTCAGATCAAAACAAAAGCAAGATCAGCATCAACAAGAATCAAGATAATGTTAAAGAAGACACAAGACCTCAAGTTCTTACTCCTGTTCCTCCTCGTCGTCGTCGTCGCTCAGGGCGGAGAAGTCAAACGCCACCTGAGGCGCGTCCGCGCGAGGAGCAGGAGGCGAAGACTCCCTCGGGCGCTTGGCGGTCCCCGGGGCTGGGGGCTGCGAGGACCCGGCCCCTGTGGACGCCGAGGCCCGGGGAGCAGGCGGAGCAGCCGCTCCGCTCTGCGAAGACCCTCCTCCGCTTGGCGCTGTCGTGCGGGGCGCCTCCGCCGTGGCCTGTGTGCGGGTCGCCTCCGCCGTGGCCTGTGTGCGGGTCGCCCCCGCCGTGGTTGGTGCGCCGGGCGCCCCCGTCGCAGCTTGATTCCCCCGGGAAGCTCGCGCTGCCCGGCGAGTTGGTTGTTGTCGGGGCGCCTGCGCCCTCGTCCCCGTCGTCACCTTGCGGAGACGTTTCAGCGGAGACCGCTTGGGACTCGCCCGGGGCGGGGAGGTCTCCGATGACGAGGAGATGTCGTCGGCATAGAGCCCCAGAGACCCGTCGGAGTCCTCGGCGGCCCCGACGTCCTCCTCCTCCTCCTCCTCCCCGGCAGGCTTGCTGGACCCAGCGCCTTGCCCCGCGGCCGTGCTCTTTCCGGCGCCTCCGCCCCCTCCGGCGCCTCCGCTTCCTGCGGCGCCTCTGTTCCCTCCGGCAGCGCCGCCTCTTGCCGCGGCCTCGGTCACGATTCCGGGGATCCCGGAGTGCCTCAAAGAGGGGACCCCGGCGAGCGCGTCGGGAGGAAGCTGCAGCAGTCTGCGGATCTGCGCCTCCTCCGCTTGGCAGGACGCATCCGCAGCCTCTGCCTCATCGGGTGTATAGCCAAATTCTCCTGCCGCTGCGGCTGCAGCGGCCTCTTCAACCCGAGAGGCTATATAGGCAATCTCTTGGTCGGTGGTGTCCCGTGTGAGCCCCTTGATTTCATCCTTGTTCTTCGCCACCTCCACAAGGTTGTCAAAGAAGCTGATGATGTCTGATGACTTGGGCGGAATCCATGTGCGGTCCACGCCGTGCGAGTCACACGCGGGCATCATGGCGCGAAGAGGATCCCGGGCTGTGCTGTTGCAGAGAGGCACCACTCCCCGGGGAGCCCTGAACCATTCTGGGTGGGCCGGGTCATGTTTAAAGAGTTCCCGAACCATCCCCTTCAGCTCGAGCGCCGTGAAGTTGAAGTTTAGCCCGGGGCGCAGCCTCATTATATCCGCCGCGTTGCCGTACTCCCATGCCGGCATCTTCCTGTCCTGTAGAGGGGCAATGCGGCGGCGGAGGAAATCTGTGCCTACTTCTCCGATAGACAACTTTGCTACTCGAAGACGAAGAATCCGGACGAGGGCGACGTTGAGCTTGATGTCGTCCAAATCCAGCTCGCTCCAGTCCCTGCCGCGCACGATAGGTGTTGTGCGCGGCGCAGTGAAGGGCTGCGGCTCATCCTCAACTATCCAACACCAGTCTGCACGCCACTCCTCCCACTTGCCGCGGAGCTCCCCCGGCAAGTAGGACTCCTTCTTGTTCAAGCGGAAGACCCAAGATATTCCTCCGGAGAGGGGGGCGCCGGCCTCTGCTCTAGGGGTAAAGAAGTGCCTAAACAGAGCTACGTTCGGATATATCCCAATATAGTTTTCGCACATATGTGCGAAAACCGCCATCGTGAGGATGGCGTTGGGGGTGAAGTCAAGAAGGTGGAGGCCGTAGGTGTGCATGATGTCGCAGAAGAAATCGGAAAAAGGGGGACAAAGGCCGCAATGGAAGAAAGCTGCGAAGAAGAAGTACCCGCCGGGGTAGTTGTCCTTGGCGGCGGCGGGGTAGGCTCTGGTCCGAGGGTGCGCCTTGGTCTCCTTGGCCCAGAACAAGTAATACTTGTTCCAGAGCTCCCGCGCGCTAAGCCTCGGCGAGAAGACGACGTTCCGCTTCCGCAACAAGGTGAGCCTCGCCGCTTGCTCCGATTTCTCCTTCTTGGTCTTTTCCGCCTTCGCCTTCTCGGTCTTCGGGGCCATGGCGGAGGCGGCGAGGGAAGGGGGACGAAGAGTCCGGCGGCGCCGCAGATGCGGAAGGCGGCGGAGGAGGTGTGGAGGCGGAGCGCAAAGGGGATCTCTGGAGATGGAAGAAGAAACAATGAAGGCGTAGGAGGGGAACCGCTCCTGCTTCCTCTCCTTTTATGGGGAAGTGGGGGACGTTTTGCTCTTTCCATTAAAAGAACGTGGCCACGTCCCATCCCACGACGCCGCAATCGACGCGTGCCGTTACGGGGGGACGCGGCGGATGCGGAAGTGGATTCGGCGTGCCGTGGGCCGCGCGTGTCCGTGCACTGTTTTGGGCCTGGCCCAACAGCGTTCGGCACCGTGTGTGGCCCAGGCCCGGGGGCTCCTGTCGGTGTACTAAGGTAGGGGTACCTCAGTACCCCAACTTGTGCACGGGCAGTAGCAGCTTCCCGCGGCAGGGCCTACCACGTGCTTGCCGGAGACTTTCCTGCTCCATATAAAACCATTCAAAAACAAAGTATACAAGACATCAGATCGAGACCCCGGCAAGTGGAGCTTGCCGGGAAAGCCGTTCCAGGCTCAAGATCACCTCACTCACGCAAGGCCCTGGCAAGAGGAGCTTGCCAGGAAGACTAGAAGACTGTATTACAGAAGACATGCCTCGGCGCAACGTGCGCCCCAGCAGGGCCCGGGGAGCGACAAGCTTCAGAGCCCGACAAGCTCCCGGGCCCGGCAAGGTCAAGACCCCGGCAAGGTGCTTGCCGGGGAGAGTTACGCTGTGTGCCTGCGCCCCAGCTCATCGAACCACGCGTCGCCCTGGGGCGACGCCAGGGACGCGTGGCGGATGGCTGTGCAGCCTGGGGGACACGATGGCACTCCCCGGTGGTAAAGCCATCGCCGTGGCAAACGGAGATGCAAGGGCGGGCGCTTTTGGGGTCGACGGCGACGGGCATTAAATGCTCTTGTCCCCCACTGTCAAAGTAGGTATCGACCACTGTTCACACACTGTAGCTCCACTATTCCTGCACTGTTACAACTACCACCTCTTTTACATTTTTACCCTTTCTCCTACGTTGACACCTGTCGGTGACCCCTTGCACTATAAAAGGAGGCCCATGCACAACGTAGAAGGGGTTCGGAACCTAGATCGCTCATACGCTCGGTGTAGCTAGTTCTTCAAGCTCCCGAGCTCCCCAAGTCAATACAAACTAAGCAGGAGTAGGGTTTTACGCGTCCATCGCGGCCCGAACCTGGGTAAACTGCCTGCGTGATCTCCACGATCTGCTCTTCGTGCTCCCTCCGCCCTCTTACCGCACAAGCAAGGGGCTCCGGTCCCATAGGTGTTCGTGGCGGACAGTTTCCCCCGACACTATGCAATTTAATTAATTAATTAAGTTGTTATTATGAGCAAATTAAAACCAATGTTGGGCCTTGCTGGAGGAGTTTTATTCAAAGTCGAACTGTCAAGGGGTCCCCATCCACCCATCGTGTAAGGAACGCAAAATCAAGGAACATAATGCCGGTTTATCGGCGCCTAAGGTGGCATGAGTGAAACAAAACACCGAGCAAAAGGCCAAGCCTTCCACCCATGCCCAGTGTATAGGTGTGTTAATAATAATTATAGATATTGTGATATAACAACAAGTTCCCACCTGGAACGGACTTCATCTTCACCTGCAACTAACAACGCTATAAGAGGGGCTGAGCGAGCGGGTAACATAGCCAAACAGTGGTTTTGCAAGGAAGGTTTCAAATGTTAGAGGTTTCATGGCAACAAGGAGAGGCTGACATAAAGATGGGTAGCGCGACATGTAACGACAGCATCGAGACAACTAAGCATGGCAATGGTAGTAAAGGTATCCAAGGGTATGATCATCTTGCCTGGGACTCCGCAAGGGAGAAGAACGGATCCATGAAGAAGACGAAGAAGAAGCCTCACAACTCCGGAACGGACCCGAAGCTAACGAGGGAAGCAAACCGGAAAGAAGCAAACAACATAGGTAAACACACAAGCATTAACATGGCATACGATGAACATCCAAGTATGATGCATGTCCGGTTTAATTATGCATTGCATGGCAAAGTGCACAACAAGACTACAAGTTAAGCGGAGCTCAATATGCAACGAGTTGCATATTGACGAAACACCACATTTTATTTATTTAGTTGACTCTCGTTATTTACAAGACAAGATTAAATGTTTTTAACATAGCAAGAGGTGAAGCAAAAATAAACTACCTATTTAGGCATTTTAAATGAGGCCGGAAAATAACAACAACAATTCCGGAAATCCCCATGAGCATGTTTAGCAATTATTAAAGCAACAACAATTCACACGTTTAATGTTGTTAACATGATGCGGATGATATGATCAAGTTTTATGCAATTATATTAAAATTGACATGAAGAAGATATGAAGTGTTGTCACCGTGGGGGTATGAAAGGGTGCCACGGCAACGATCCGAAAATGATGCAACACATCATCTCAGTTCTGGTAACTCGTTGAGAGACCGGTGCAAAAGATAAGGTGAAGTGAGCGAAACAAGATGAAAAGGTGGGGTGATCCCGTCACCGGGTTCCCACGAGTCGGCGACGAGGCAACCGAGGAACATGACAAAAGGACAAAACGGACACGGTGCACACACGGGAAACATCTCATACAACACATGCATTCCACGGGTCATCGTCTCGGGGGTATACCTTCGGACAAACGTTCACGGGGCGGTTCGAGTCGTCGAGGGACGTAGAGGAAGAAGTCGTACACGTTCGTAGAGGTACTTGCGGTCTCGGCGACGGTAGTTGTTCGGGCGTCGAGTTCGTAGATGTACTTGGTGCATCCATCATCTCCGGGGCGACGGTAGTGGAACTAGTGGTACTTGGCGATTCATCATGTAGTTGTTCTCGTTCGTAGTTGTACTTGTCATCGGAGGGGTACTTGACGATTCCGAAGACCGCGGTCGTCGGGGTACTTGGCGTCGGTCTCGTACACGGTTCGTAGACGTTCTCGTTACGTAGTGGTACTTGCTGCTCCATGGTACGCTGGACAAAACAAAACAAGACGAAGCACAAGGCAGGGCAGCACGACGGTGAAGGACAAAGTGGCCGACGTGGTACTTGAGACGGCCGGAGGAAGATTGAGGTCGGGGCTGCAGCTCCTGGGGTCGGCCATGGTCGGAGGAAGGCGTGGCCGCTGGGGTGCTGCTGCATCCTTGGCGCAGGAGGGAACGAGGTAGAGACCTGGCGAGGCCCACGGCGAGGAAGAGGCCCGGGGCGAGGAGGCGAGCCTGGCCGGCCTGGAGCGCGCAGGAGGGACCGGGCACGGTGGCTCCCGCGGCAGAGTTCGGGCGCACGGTAGGGCGCTCGAGATCGAAGGAAGGCTGCACGGTGCTCTGGAGGCACGAGGAAGGACCCGCGCGGCACGAGGCAGTGGCCGCGGCCTGTCGACGCGAGGAGGAGAAGGAGGCAGGGCGACGCAGGAGCCTGGGGAGGCCATGGCGATGGCCGGAGCATGGAGGACGGGCACAGCCTTGAAGATGAGGGGGAAGAGGGAGACGGAGGACTGGCGGCGCGAGGGGGAGATCGAGGCGCAGGAGGGAATCGGGGAATCGGGCACGGGGTGCGAAGGAGAGGAGAGGGAATCGGGAGATGGTCGAGGGGACGAGCGGTCGGGCACTGGGAGCGATGCGGCGAGGAGGCAGGGAGCGAGGAAATCGGGAGAGGGAAACGGGAGGATGCTGGCGGCGGACGAAGGGAAAGGGAGGAGCGAGCGCTGGGAGGGAGCGGTCGTCCCGCTAGGGTTAGGAGCGGTCGGGCCACGGGAGGAGAATTGGGCCGGCTTTGGGCCAGGAGGAGAGGTGCTAGGAGGCCCCAAACTGGGCTGGAGGAGGCTGTTGGACTACTCTCTCTACTGCTGTTTTTCTAAATTAAACCAGAAAACAACAAGAAGAAAGAAAAGAAAGGAGGAGATAGGAATAGGCTTAGGGCATAGGGTAAAATTCCCTGGACTCACAAAAATGTAAGGAATATAAATAAAATTGTTTGAAGATTTTTGGAGGAACCTCGATAAAAGGAAAAAAGAATTAAAGGGAGGTTTTGACGGTGAAACTTGAATTAAGAGGCATGGGGAAAAATGCAAGTGTGTTGGTTAAATCCAAACAAATGGAATATTTAATATAGCTCCATAAATATTAGGAGGATATGTTATAAAGAGAAGACATCCTTCCCTCGATTTAAATGGACCGAAGGTCCACACAATTTATTTAGGTTGAGATGCAAAATAAATATGACATGATGGCATGATGACATGATGCAATGCAAAATAAATAACACAAGCACAAAGAACACACGGGAGAACCCGGAACATCTGGAATCTTCTGGAATCTTCTAGGACGTCGGTCTTCGGGCGTCACAGGCATGGCTGGCCTTCCACCTCTATCGCCACCAAGGAGGAACGATGACCAGGACGAGGGGGCTGGGGGCTTCCAGGAGCCTCGCGCCATCGCCTGCATCTTGGGCGGAGCACAGGCCCCAGCCTCTCAACGCCTCTTCAAGCTGTTCGCCCGGGAAGTAAGCGCGGCTCTCCCCAAGCTCAAGGCTACGGGCCCACTCAGGTGGTCAAAGTGCCCCCATCACCTTAAGTTCAGCAGACCAGCTCAAGTGCGCGGCTACGGCCAGCGCCCTCCCAATGCTTTGTTTGCCCGTCATCAGCAACGTCCAAGTTAGCAAGACTCTCATCGACGGCGGCGCACGGCACAATGTCATGTCCGTTGAGACGTTCGGCAGCCTCCAAGTACCGTACGATCAGTTACTGCCTACCAAGCCCTTCTCCGGAGTGACTGACGGCTCCACCACCCCCATAGGGCAGGTCCGCCTGCCTGTCACCTTCGGCACTCGCGATAACTACCACACTAAGTTCATTGACTTCGACGTCGCCCACATTCATCTCCCTTACAACGCCATCCTCGGGTACCCAGCCCTGGCCAAGTTCATGGTAGTGACTCACCACAGCTACAACGTCCTCAAGTTATCGGGGAGCGGCGGCGTCATCACCATCGCTTGTGAAGAGAAGGATGCAGTGTGCTCACTCGAGCGCGCTTACCAGGCAGCAGCAGTCGAGGATCCAGACAACGACAGCATCATCTACCCTCCTGAGGCCGTCCCCAAGAAGAAGAAGAAGTCGCTCGCCCTGGAGCCTCATGAGGTTGTAGCACCTGGTGGCAGCACCTCAGGACCTGCAGCTAGGGAGGGGCCGCCTCCCTCCCTCGCATAGGAAGGCACGCCCGACGCCCCCCTCAGGCTGGGCTTGGGGGCTCTCCTCTGGAGGGCCTCTGACTTAGCCAATTTCACGAGGGAGGCACTCAGGCACCATGTGGAGGAGTGCTTCACCGCATGTTTCCCTTCGGAGGCCTCAAGGCGTGAGGCACCAAGCGCTCAGGATTTCATCAGCCAGACCATCGAAGACTTGCAGGTGCCAAGGGAAATGCGGGGCGAGCGCCGCCCGGCGCCTCGAAGTGCAGCTATCGCCCCAGGCTCGGGCGACGGGTTGTGCGTCTGTGTCAACGTCCCCGCACTCAACAGGATCGCGTCTCAGTAGCACTGCTGGCCATCTCAGGTGGGCCGGTGCGAGCCCCCCCCCCCCTCACAGCTACGTTCGCATGCCCTTCGGCTTGCCGAACCAAGCGACCCTACACCAGTGCCACATGCGGGTGGTCCTGGCGACTCGCGAGGCCAGACATCAGGAGATCTTGGCGGAGGTGGCCTCGGTTCTCAGCGAGATCTGGGAACCCCCGAAGCCTCGCGGGGCACCAGAGCCAGGCGGCTCGTGAGGAGTGGCATCTACATCAAGCGTCTTCAGCTACACCAACTCTACTTCAGCAACTGTGCGAGGTGACATTTTCCGATTTTGTTCAGCTGGGAGCGCCCCTCGGGCTTTATCATTCCCAGGTCGCACGGGCTTGTCCCTGCGGCATGTACCCCTTTTGCATATTTAGCTTACTTTGCTGGGGGCGCCCCTCGGGCTGCATCATCCCCAGGCCAGACAGGACAGTCCTTGTGGCATGCATCTCACTTGGCATGCTTGCGGAAGGAACTGTTTAGGTGTCAGTCACTGGCGCGTGATCGATAGGCTAAGCTGATAGGTTGGGCACCGACTGCCAAAGGTGTCGGTCCACTGTGTGGGTATCTTATGCGAGAAGCTTGGTTGGCGTTAGGATATGGTCTGGTGTGGTGGTTAACCAAGGTTTTTGACCTGGCTAAGATAGGATTAGCCAAGAGTCAGCCTGGCTCTCATACCAAGGTTGTCAGGACCGGATTTTCGGGGTATTAAATTCCCAAAAAATGGCCCTTGTGCTCACCATCCCCAGGATTACTGTTAGCTGATGAGGCACCATTTGATACAGAAATTTCCAAGCAAATGTACAAATATGTAGTACAAGACCATTCTGGCCTTTAAGTACAACAGAAGGTTTCTAGTGGCTGATGGCGGAAGCGGTCTGTGATTCGTCGGCGTCTGTGGAACTCCATTTCCCACAGGAACAACTGACCAGGTTAACTCCTATCTTCGCGAGGCTGCTATCACTGTTGCATAGGTTCCGGGTAGTCATCGCAACGCTCCTCTCCATGCAAGAAATCTGGCCAAGACAATAGCCAGGGACAAGCCAGTGAGTACTTTGAATGTACTCGCAAACATTTTGAACATGGGTGAAATATACTCATGCTCGAGAATATTTGATGATCACGATGTTAATTATGATATGACATTCCATGATGCAAGCAGTTCATTTATATAAAAATGCATATGCAAACAGGGAGTGACAGTAAAATAAATAGCGATCATGCCACAGTCGGGCGTCTGAGCGACACCACATAAAGGGCTTATAAGGAAAATAAATAACGAGCATGCCACAGTCGGGCGTCTGAGCGACACCACACAAAGGGCTCATAAATAAAAGTAAGTAACAAATTGCCACAATCAGACGTTTGAGCGACATCACATAAAGGGCTTATAAATAAAAGTAATAACAAACATGCCACAGTCGCGCGTCTGAGCGACACCACATAAAGGGCTTATAAATAAGAGTAAATAACAAAATGCCACAGTCGGACGTCTGAGCGACATCACATAAAGGGCTTATACGGAAAATAAATGACGGTGAATATCCAGGAGGTAGAACCGTCCCAGTGATACTCATCAATTTAAATATTACAAATGGTTAGTTCACAATAATAATCAATATCACCATATGCCACACGTCATAATCAATGTTCTGGTTTCAGTGATTTTCTCCTCCAAAGACCGACACTAAGACCGACACTCGACCCATCCCAGACTGTAGTCCTAACCCAGGGACACGGCTATTCGAATAGATTTAATCTCTGCAGAGGGTGTACTCTTTACCCACGAATAACGGATTCCTTTAGTCCCTCTGGACTAATTCCGTCTACGGACTTTTAATCTGAAGACACACCTGACCGCACACACTAGCCTAACTTACCGGTGTCTGGAATCACCCACGACACTTGTTAAGCCAAACTCTAAGTGGGGAGGCTACAACCTCGATTAGCATGGGATCACAAAATTTATAACGTGCGCAAAACTGGGGAAGCTATCCCCTTCGGCTCCAACCGAAAACACCCATGCCCCCAGACCAGGTGGCATGCCTACCGGATGCAGCCGGTATCTTCCACCATGGCCTCTCTGTATGGTGTGTGCTAGAACAAGGGTTCGACAATTTACAGAATCGTACCCTACCCATGGCAGGGACAAGTGGTAGCACGAAACATGTATGGGGGTTACTGGAACAAGACTCGATCTGTGGTCGACTCGGGAGGTTTCAACATTTCTTGCATGTTTAGTATAACCAATATATTTCACAACAACAGTCGAAATCACCACCCGTCATGCCTCACCAAGCCATACCGGACTCCACCGTCCCGACGAGGAGCTAACGACAAGCTCGTGTCTACATGAGACAACGACTTTCACGGCTCTCTTCCGTTAGGCATGGAAGGCACACGAGGGGATCACCGTCTTGCATGATAATAATTCACAGCAAGGGGTCTACCTCATGCACTCATGGGTATGTTCATATCATCATATATGCAAGAAAAAGGATGCATCTGTATCGTTGTAATCGCATCAACAACAACCACATGCATTAGACCAGGGTTCAAAAGTGCTTGCCTTCAAGTAGAGGGGAGGAGAAATGCATTCCTAAACTTTTGGAAGTTTTCTCCCTCTTCAAAATCCTAATTGAAAGAATATGAAATTAATACATAGAATCAAAACAGCACAAAAAGGTTGTCTGGAAAATTTTCAAATAAATATGAAAATAAACTAGACCAAATTTGAGGTTCGGCAGAAAAAGAATCAAGTCATTTGGACTTATATTGAAAAAGTTAAGGCCAGTCAAAGCTTCAGTCAAACTCTGTTTTTAAATCAAAACAGAAAAGAAAACGTTTTGTCACATCCCTAGTTAGCACTTGCATTAGGGTTAGTTGGTGTGTGCATCATGTTTGCTTTTCAAAGAAATTTGAAATGGGAATGACAGAAACCCCAGCACCCCTCTTCTAACAACTAGGGTTTGATAAAATATTTTCCAATGTACCCAAAATGCCCTTCAAAAATGTTCATCATTTCTGCCTTGGTCTCAAACCTTTGCTAAAAATGGTGCACAATTTTCTAGGACATCCAAGGTCACTGGATTAAATCATATGGTATTTGAATTTGAGCATTTAAATGCTATAAAATATTTTAAATGCTCAAATAATCATAAACTATAATGTTTCCTAATGTTCATATTATATACAGTAGGTATGACAAGTGTTATGAGTTATAAAAATGCTTTGGCATTTTATTTAATTAAACAAAGCTGCAAAAGAAATGAAACGGAAAAGAAAATAGAAAAAAGAGAGAGAGCAGAAGCTTACCTGGCGCCCCACCCGGCCCACCTGCCGGCCCAGCCCAGCTGCCGCTCCAGCGAGCTGCTTGGCTCGGCCAGGCAGGCAGGCAGGTGCTCGACGGCGACCGCACGGCGCGCCACGCAGCTGCCCGCCGCCCTGCTTCCTCCCCTCGCCGCCCTGGAAGCCTGGTTCGGTCGTTCACGTCGCCCCCGACCTCGCAGACACCTCCCCCTCTCCCCGGCTCCTCTCCCTCGCTCTCCCCGCGCCATGGCCGACGCCGTCGTGCTCGCACCGTCTTAGAAGTCGCGCCCACCGTCGTCCCTGAGCCCCGCCTTGGTGTCTGTCGTCTCCGCCGTCCTCGACTGCTTCGAACAGGCCGAGCCCCGAGCGCTCGCCCGCCCTGAAGACGCCCCCGACCTCTTCTTCCCCAACTCCGGCCGCGGAGATCCCCCTCGCCGTCCCGCTCAGCTCCGACCACCCCCGAGCTCGCTCCGGCGCCTGCTGCAACCCCTGTGAGCCCAGCTTCACCCTCCCCCTCTCCGTTGGCTCTCTTATGCCCTGGAACGCACCGCACGAAGCTCACCTACACGCACCGCCGCCGTGCTCGCCGCCGGTGATGCTCCAGTGACCATTTGGTCACTGGCATCCGTCCATCACACTCACCGCAGCACGTAGATGTGATAGGTGCTACGCACGCATCGCCTAGGCCCCTACAGCCGCATCTCCACACACGCCCGACGCCGGTCGCCGCCGTCGAGCTTGTTGTCGTCGTCTCCAGCCACCCCAGGTCCGGCGACCACCACCATCCGACGCGCAAGGGAAAGAGCTCTCCAACGCGCCTAGCCGCAGCTCGAGCCGTGCCCCGTAGACGATTTCCGAAGCACGCCGCCGTGTTTGGCCTCGCCGGCGGCTAAACGCCGGCGAGTTGGACCTGTTTTGACCACGGGTTTGACCCCCTGGGTCACTGACATGTGGGCCCTGCCCGCAAGTCAAACCTAGTTAGGTGTTAATTTAATTCTAATTAGTTAATTAGTTAACTGTGACACTGACCAGTGGGTCCCACTGGTCAGGTTTGACTTGGACTGGCCCTGTTGACTGCCTGACGTCAGCATGATGTCATGCTGACGCAGTAAAGGATTTTCTGGGATTTTAGATTTAAAAATAATACAGAAAATTCCAGAAAATGCCTAAACTTCAAAAAATCATATAAAATAAACCATAGCTCAGATGGAAAAGATTTATATATGAAAAATGATCAGAAAAATCCAATCTTTCCAATGGCACTGGTTTCATGCATGTTTGAACAAGTTAACTTGCTGTTTACATCAAAAACATGATAATGCACTTATTTAAATAATAGTATGAACTCCAATTTGAATCTTTGATTCAAATAGGTTCAAACCCTTCTGGTTTTAGTTGCATTAGCCAACACACATGCATCTTGCCATGTCATGAGCATGCATCATATTGTTGCATTTGTTTGTTAATGATTGTATCGCCGGTATTCTCTGTGTTAGGTCCTGCTCCCGAGGATACTGCTGCGTATCCAGCTGAAGAGCAGTACCCGACAACCACTTTGTCAGGCAAGCAATCATTGATCATTCCGATACAAACCCAATCTTCTCGCTCCTGCTCTCTTTTACTGCATTAAGGCAATAGCGTGTGAACTGCTACTTGCTGCGGTAGTTGAACCCTATCCCTTGCATGACCTGTCATTGCCACAGTAAATAGTTGAAACCCACTAGCATGTGTAGGAGTTGATTGAGCCATGTGATGTGTGATCCACCATGCTATTTGTTTATGCTGCCTGCTATGCTTAGAGTTGTGTCTAGTCTGGTTCATCTGGGTGATGGATCAGAGTGAAATGATCATACCGATAAAGAGAGGGAAGTGTGGAACACGCTTGGTAAAGGTATCGATGAAAGGCCATGTAGGAGTACATGGTGGGTTGTTTCATTGGAATCGTCCATAGGACCCGAGATCTGTGTGTGTGATTTAAGTTACAGTTACTACCACACATTGGGCCCTGAAATATGACCCCGCTCGACTTATTGACTATCCTTGTACTCTGTCCAGGAGTTGCAACTAGTTTCTGGTGTTTATAGCTTACTGGAGGTCGTGCACAGCGCTGACCCTCGGGGTGGGCTGTGATGCGACAGGTACGTGGCACGGTGTACCGGTTGCCCGTTTGGTGACTCGGGAACCCTGTACACATCGTTTGGGGCCGTGAGCGACACCCCGGCCGGATCTCCCCACGGATGGAACCCAAATAGGCGATAAACCTGGACGAGAGACTTGAATGGTTGGTTAGGTCGTGGTCTACACCCACGTCGGCTTTCACTTGAAGTCTGCCGAGCATATGTCGTGTGCAGACGCTAAGTGGTGAAAACATGCGTGAAGAAGTACACCCCTGCAGGGTTATCAATCTATTCGAATAGCCGTTGTTCGCGGTACGAACTACTTGGTTACTCTTACAGTTCATAGACAAGTTGATGGATACTACTAAAAGCCTCAAGATAAGCGTGAGTGCCGCGGATGGCCCTTCCGTAGGATGACGGAAGAGGATCCACGGTAGTGTATTGATGTGGTGAGTAGTGGACTCGTGTTCGTAATAACATCTTGCAATCTGTTTAGAGTTGTAGTATAGGTTAGCCAAGGTCAAAGCTGGCATTCTGCTATGAACTCCACTACCCCCTTTGATAATGTTGCATGTATGATAGGTTTTGTGGTAAGACTTGCTGAGTACCTTTGTACTCATGTTTGTTTAATAACTGTTGCAGAGGAGAACTGTTGGGGATATACCCCCGCGGTATGAACCGGCCGGAATTATAACCCGGCCGGAC
Source organism: Secale cereale (assembly GCA_902687465.1). NCBI lineage: Eukaryota > Viridiplantae > Streptophyta > Magnoliopsida > Poales > Poaceae > Secale > Secale cereale. The sequence continues at coordinate 626,605,428 of LR738710.1, read as the reverse complement.
TTGGCGGTTTACACTTGGTGATTCACTGGCGATCCGTTATCACCAGACAGTTTACAAGCAACCTGCCTAAATGATATTACTCACTGGTAACCCGGCGTATGGATCATGGATGACAAGGCCCAAGGCCCAGAAGGCCGGTTCATATTAATTGTGGGCCGGTTTATGAAGAAAGCATAAGGGATATTCTCCTGCAAGGAAAGCAAGACTAGGACTCCTTGTAATAGATCAATCCTAGTCCTACTAGGACTAGTCATGTAAACCGCCCCTTCAACATATATAAGGAGGGGCAGGGCTCCCCAAAGAAGGACAAGGTTTTAGAGTTACAAGTTAGAGGAGAAGTTTAGACAAGTTTCTAGGGTTAGACACAAAGAGCCGGTTTACCGGCGACACCACGAGGATCATAATGAGATCTAGCCTCAAACAGCATGTAGGGTTATTACCGGATGATGTTTCCCGGGGCCCGAAGCTGTCTAAATCCGTGTCTTGCATCGCGTTTCTCGATTCCGCTCAACCCCTCTCAAGCTACTACATAGATGCGCGGCCTCACCACTAAGTCCGTAAACCGGACATCTGACGTGTTAATTCCACGACAGTTGGCGCCCACCGTGGGGCCTGCGCACGATGATGATGAGTTCTTGGAGGGCTTGAAGGGATCTCTCTTCAGGGATCAAGAAGCTCGCGATTTGATCGGATAAAAAAACGGCGCGGAACGACCACGGAGGACAACCCGGTGGGGAACAACCTTGGACAGGACTATCAAATTCATCGTCTTATGATCAAGAATCAAGGTTAATTTTGGAGCTAGCGGTAGGCGATTTGAAGACAAGAAAAAGTTACGGTTGCGTGGAGCGAGCCGCCGTGATCGGATGATGTGTCGGATCCGGATCAAATCTGAGTCGGCCCCTCCCTGGCACTACATCGTCGAGTCGCTATCACCGCCTCTGTTTCTACGTGGCTTCTGTCTCGATCCCCACGCATATGTACTGCAGTAACCAAGCAACGCTGATAAGGATGGCAGGTCAAGCCCGTGCACAGAAGGAATTTGCTGGCAGCAATTAAAAGGAAATTTTTTCCCCAGTCAAGGAAGTTTGAGATAAAAAAAAAGCTAGGGTTTCCGTGCAGATCGCCAGGCTTGGCATGTTGATTCGCCCGTCCGAGTGGGGTCGACTTCTGCCGGAACAGCCGGTGTGATCCGAGGAGATCGAGACCGTTTTCAAGATACTTTTTTGGCAAAAGCTACCGTACTGCATCAGTCTACCGAAACGGTCAGCAATTCCTGCGGTAGATTGAATGTCTGGATCTGATTGCTACAATTATGTTCACGGATGCTGTCAACATGAGCTAAACGGAGTCACACACGGATTGGGAGACTATTACAAGAAATACTGAAAGAAGAGGACAAGTGGGACTCGGGGACCAAGTCAAATTCAGAGAATCGCCAAGCACTTCCTATAGTACTGTACTACTACAAGATAGTACTATTGAGTACTAGCACATGGCGGAGAAAACCAAGGAAAAATACCATCTCAAGTAGTAGTGCACGGGGTCAAATCAAAAAAGTGATCTCATCTGATGAGTACTAGTTCTAATATAGTCCGGATTCTTTATTCCATCTGTGGAGACAGCCGCGACACATTTTCCGCTACAGTCACGGCTGCAATCTCGTCTGCAAGTCGCCGCCCCCGAGCGGACTACCTCTGCTACTGATCCAAGTCGCCACGATGGATTGACATCCACGATCATCCGGCAAAAATACCAGGTGTTATTTTTTCTATGTATTTTATCAGTACATATTAATTCTTTTGGAAACAATTACTCTGTCTTTCAGTATATTTTATGCAGGACAAAGACCACTGCGAAGGTAATATCATAGATACGAGGCTCGCGCCGGCTTAAAAGTCGTGGCCAACTCTCGTGCCTGCACCGACTACCACAGCCGCAGCCGGCTCGTATATCCACGCACACGCGCACTGGTCTCCAACACCACGACCGACTCCCTCGCCAATGGACGAGCGCACACCGCCGTTTTTTACGGTCCGGTCCACATTAACACGACGCTGTCCGTGCCTACGATTAACTTACCCGCACGCGCCGGCTTACAATGCCGCTGCCGATTCATCTGCTGTCCGGGCGGATCAGGTGATATCTTTCCTATTTATTTTTAATACATATTAATTCATCCGAGCAAAAACTCCTCGCCCTACTGTGTTTTACATGCAAAAAAAATATTCCTTACAAATGGTATTATACCACGGAGGTGGAGGCATGCCATACATCGTTCGACACAAGTGGTCGTCGTTATTCTACGGATTCCCGCGCTGGTTTATAGCACCTTGGCCGTCCCTTGCGATCGCACCGGTCTATGATGCCGCGGCCGTCTCTCGCAACCGCACCGGTTTACAACGCCATGGCCGTCTCGCGCGACAGCACCGGTTTACAACGACGCGGCCGTCTCTCGCGACCGCGCCGGCCGGCCCATCTGTTCTTCAAACAAATCAGGTGTTATCTCTCTTATATACTTTATCAGGATATTTTTCCTCTGAGCACCATTGCACTATTGGTATTTTCATATATAGGTAAAATCATTGTTACACTAAGGATATAAACACGCATTGGCCATATTCTACAAACGGCGTTTTTCCTTTGTGTCACATTACCTGATGAACGAACGGCCGGTTCACGCGTTGGCACCGGTTTACAACACAGAGGATAACTCGTTCATCTCCGCCGGCTTACAATACCGCGGCCGATTCATATATCTGTGGTGCTACTGATGCTGTGGTCGTTTTACCGTCCACCCTGTGATCCGGTCTATTCAACATACCGGTTCAAATTCACTCAGGTGATATCTATCTACAGTATTATTTCTCTTGTTATATATCATTTTTCATTAAGAAAATAAGATGCTTTGATCAGTCTATCGGGTTGTGCAGAAAATATGCACTCAGAAGCAGTAAAACTCCCTGAAACGGTTCAAAGAAAAAACGCTTCATGATTTACCCACCGGTTCAGGAGGAACCCTGGGGACCCTCTGAAAAGTTGGATAATTCCACGTTCAGTGATTGGTTTGAATTTACCCACCGGTTCAGGAGGAACCCTGGAGACCCTCTGAAAAGTTGGATAATTCCACGTTCAATGATTGGTTTGAATTTACCCACCGGTTCAGGAGGAACCCTGGAGACCCTCTGAAAAGTTGGATAAATCCACGTTCAGTGATTGGTTTAAATTGACCCACCGGTTCAGGAGGAACCCTGGAGGCCCTCTGGGAATGGCAACGTCCATGTCCCAGTGATCGGATCAATTTTTATATACGGTTCTATCGGCCCTCTGAAAAGTTGGATAATGCCACGTTCAGTGATTGGCTAGGCCCTCTGGGAGTGTTGGATAAACCACGTCCCATTGATTGGCTCAGTTTTTATTTGCGGTTCTTTCAGCCCTCTGAAAAGTTGGATAATGCCACGTTCAGTGATTGGCTAGGCCCCCTGGGAAAGATGGATAATGCCACGTCCCATTGATTGGCTGAACCTTGCTTTGAGCCTGGCAGCTCTTAAAAAGCCTCGACTACATGGTCTTATTTGCAAAATTTGCATCTTTTTTGTGTTTGTGTTTTATAACCCTTTAAACCGGAGTGGAACAGCTACAGAAGCTGACCACATATCTATAAAGTGAAATGTCTGGATCATGAATACCAGCATGAGTAAACCGGTGTTCATTATAACCCGGATCATCTATCAGGCAACAAGCCACAAATTTCTGAACAAAGTTTTTCAGAACAAGATAAACCGGAGTCTATCATCAAAACCCGGGTTTGTTATTGGATCCATGAAGATCTTCATCAAGAAATTTTAAGGATCTACCGGATTAAGAATATCAAGCATACTTGATCGCAGGTATGACGTATTTTGTTTTTAAATAAATATTGGCAGTACATGATCAATTATAATGACCGGTGTTTATTAAACCGGCCTGGTTTTGACTATAAGTCGCCAGTATGAGACAAAATAATGACCGGTGTTTATTAACCCGGCCCGATTGTGATCAAACATCATTGGAACTGGTCTTCAAACCGGATTATATTCTTCAAATAGCCAAACATGGCTGGATTCCTATTATGGTTATCAATATTATGATTGAGGTTTTCAAAGTCGCTTTAAGCGCAATGGATATTATTTCATCAATGGAAGTGATTTATTCTACAAAGGAATAGTCCCGAGTTGCTACAGGCTTACAACCCGGCACTTGGGGGCTACATTATTCAAATTGAGATTACATCAAATACACAAGTCTCAAGCACACAAGCAAGTTGTTTACTTGACACTTGGGGGCTAATGGATAATTCAAGTATCAGCAGAAATTTTTTACAAGTATCAAATATATAAACAAGTTATCTACTTGATACTTGGGGGCTACCAATCGCTCCTGTCAACAATTCAAGGTACACAAGTATTCATTCATTATAGTGAAGGGTCCACTGCTCAGTTGGTAAAGCACAAAGCTCTTAACCTTGTGGACGTGGGTTCAAACCCCACGATGGAGTTACATCATATAATGTTGTCTTCAATGATTATATCTACAAAGTCCCTGCTCATTATTGCATAATAACCCGGCACTTGGGGGCTACATAATATGGAATATTCAGTTTCATAGTGATTGGGATGAACAATCCGGATTTCTTCAAGATTATACAGGGCTATTTTCAATGGAGTATATACAAAGTCCCTGCTCATTATTGCATAATGACCCGGCACTTGGGGGCTATAGGTAATATGCATATAAAGGAGGAACATCTTCAAATTTTCAGTTCTGGCAAATTAGATTAATTGTGTGACCCGGCAATTTTGGCAATCATAAACCGGCAAGCTCTATATCTTCAAACCGGCTGGATATCAATTGAATATTTCAAAGACCAATATTTTTGTCAAGTCAGAGCATTAAAGGCTGATTCAAATGGATTCTTTATTTACAATATTCTTATGCAAGCAAGTTGATTATGAAGTTGGTCTGTTGACCCAGATTTTCTAGAAGAAGGAAAGACAAGGACTTAAGGATGGTCAGATGCCGGAATACAAGAAATTCTTAACCCGAAGCACAACCTATCAGATTCGCTATTGTGTTTATTTTGCAACATAAGTTTACCATGGACACATCCAAGCTAAACTTGGGGGCTAATGTCGGGGATATACCCCCGCGGTATGAACCGGCCGGAATTATAACCCGGCCGGACTTGGCGGTTTACACTTGGTGATTCACTGGCGATCCGTTATCACCAGACGGTTTACAAGCAACCTGCCTAAATGATATTACTCACTGGTAACCCGGCGTATGGATCATGGATGACAAGGCCCAAGGCCCAGAAGGCCGGTTCATATTAATTGTGGGCCGGTTTATGAAGAAAGCATAAGGGATATTCTCCTGCAAGGAAAGCAAGACTAGGACTCCTTGTAATAGATCAATCCTAGTCCTACTAGGACTAGTCATGTAAACCGCCCCTTCAACATATATAAGGAGGGGCAGGGCTCCCCAAAGAAGGACAAGGTTTTAGAGTTACAAGTTAGAGGAGAAGTTTAGACAAGTTTCTAGGGTTAGACACAAAGAGCCGGTTTACCGGCGACACCACGAGGATCATAATGAGATCTAGCCTCAAACAGCATGTAGGGTTATTACCGGATGATGTTTCCCGGGGCCCGAAACTGTCTAAATCCGTGTCTTGCATCGCGTTTCTCGATTCCGCTCAACCCCTCTCAAGCTACTACATAGATGCGCGGCCTCACCACTAAGTCCGTAAACCGGACATCTGACGTGTTAATTCCACGACAAGAACCCTGCCCCTGCTGATGGGTTCTACATAGACGTTGACGTCGACGAGTAGCTTGACACCCAGACGGAGATCTGGAGCTTGTGAAGGGCCTTGTAGATACTCAGACATGTAGCTTCCGCTTTTGCTTGTATGACTGTATGACTTGAGTGTTGGGTCATGTGACCCCTACCTGTATGGATATGTTATGTATGGCTCTTGGAGCCTTTTAAATAAAGTACTTTGAGTCATAGAGTTCTGTTGTGATGCAATGTTGTATTTGCACATATTGAGCATATTGCGTGTATGTTTGAAATGCTTGGTATGTGTGGGATCCGACACCTAGTTGTTTTCCTTTGGTAGCCTACCTTACAGGGAAATGCCTCCTAGTGATTCCAATGAGCCTTGGTAGCTTGCTACTGCTCAGAACACGTAGGCTGGCCGGCATGTGTCCTTCTTCGTTCCTGTGTCTGTCCCTTAGGGGAAATGTCACGCGTTGTTCCTTTAAGTCCATGTAGCTTGCTACGACTTGGGTTCATACGTTGATGACCGACACGTTCGTTGCTGGGTCATGGATGCATGTCTCTGTAATCTAGTGCCACTTTTGGTTTATAACTAGTCATGTCGGCCCGGGTTCTCTGTCATATGGATGCTAGCGACACTGTCATATACGTGTGCCAAAATGCACAAACGGTCCCGGGCCAGGTAAGGTGGCACCCGTGGGGTTACCGTGCGTGAGGCCGCAAAGTGATATGACGTGTTACAGCTAGATCGGTGTGACTTAGGATCGGGGTCCTGACAGCGTTGGCATCAGAGCTGGACTGCCTGTAGGTTTCTCAAGCCAAACTGGTCGATGTTGAGTCTAGAAAAATTCTTAGTTATATGTAGGGGGATTGATTGTGGAAGGGAACGTAAGGCTCTTTTTACTCCTTTACCTTATGCCCTTCTGATCTGAGTCAGTCTATTCTTTCTACGAGGATTTAGGACTAGGCCTCTTATCCTTTCTAGGTTCACGTGTTACTAATCCGTAGACACTTAGGATTGTTGGTTTCAAGCCCCAGTTCAGTTTCTATCCTTTTTAGTATGATGATTGTTGGACCGGAACCTTGATATGGATTGTTGAGTGGCTATGCTATCATTTGTATGATGTCTCAAATCTTCGTTCGAGCATTTACAGTTGTTATGCTGCCCGATTTCTTCCAGAAACACTAATGCCTTTGCATTATTCCGTGTTTCAGATGTCTGGCCGCATCCCTCACCAAGTGGTTCGTTTGACTCGGTGCATTAATGTGCCCGGTCACACGGCCATGCTAGTCCGTGTGCTGACTGAGACCGGTTATCGCTAGTATCCTGAGTACACCGTGGAGGAACAGTACCGGGATTTCAATCAGAGTCAGTATTTCTGCACAGTCCGGATATACCCCTCATATCCCGGAGCTAATGATCCCATCCATTGGTCTTATGGACTCGGGATTACCATCGAGATGGCAGTGCAGGATGCCGCTTATTCGATGATGACCATTCTCCGTGCTAGGCATGCCCTGTTGCTGAACACTGAGTTCTGTTACATGCCAGCCTCACTTCCCGGAGAGGAAGGCTACTACACTGGTCTGTATACTGATGCTGCTCATGAAGAGCCACTGCTTCAGACTACTGTTCAGATGTTGGAGGATAGGGACCGTGAGGTCCGTGCCCTCCGAATGGAGCTGTATAACACTCGAGCCGCTCATTGGACTACTTTGACACGGCTTGCACCTGCTGTGCACGCCGGATATCTGGACATGCGGGATTTGTACCCCGTGCGGACTCGTCTGCCTGATCGCATGGATTGGCGTGACGTTGGGGGTATTACACCTCCACGTGGGCGTCGGTTACCACCAGCATCGGGACCGAGGCCACACCCATGTCCCTATGGTCCACAGCCTTCGAGTGCTCGCGAGTTTCAAGATCCGTCTGTTCCACTTCCAGGCTACGGTGGTAATCTTTACGAGGGTTACTACGCGAATGTCTGAGCTAGGCCGTGGTTGTAGTAGTTTTGTAGTAGTTGTATTTCCACAGTCCTGCGCGTCTTGTGGAATATGACTTCGTGTGTACTGAGTTCCGGAGGTGTAGTTAAATAATGTATAGGAGCTTAGAATGCCTCTGATGGGATGTATCGTCTATCACCGCAGTTGTACTTTAGCCTTGGCTTGTACTGAACTATGTATGGTGTGTATGACCATTGGTGTATATATAGCAGTTTCTATAGTACCATGTCGTACGGATGAACATCTCTGCATTCCGTTTCATCCATTACATTCTGCACTTCTATGTCAAATTTTTGCCATCCTTGTCTAAACCGTTGTTTTGTTTTCCTAGGATGGTCAACACTCGCAACACTCCTGCTGCTCAGGAGCAGGGTGAGGCTAGTGGGACTAGGGATGGGAATCTTCCCCAGCCACCCTCCTTGGCGGAAGTTATGCTTGAAGCAGAACGGAACAAGAGAGAGACCAACCGTCTGCTGGAACGCATAGAGCAGAACACTGGGTTCCGTCAGAGGAATGACGTGGTATCAATCAATGACTTTATCAAGATGTGTCCACCGAAGTTCCATCACTCCACTGAACCTCTGGATGCTGATGACTGGCTGCATAGTATCACCCACAAGCTACACTCTGCCCGTGTGGACGAAGCTGACAAGGTTACCTATGCTGCCTACCATCTTGAGGGCCCTGCCAGTCTTTGGTGGGAAAGCTTTGAAGCTATGCGTCCTGCTGACCAAATCACTACCTGGGTTGAGTTCAGTGAGGCATTCCGTGAACATCACATTCCGGAAGGTCTCATGGATCGCAAGCGGGAGGAATTCTGCAATTTCACCCAGGGCCGGTTAACTGTGGATGGCTATAGCCGCGAGTTTGGCAACTTGGCACGCTATGCACCTGAAGAAGTATCCACCGATGCCAAGAAACAGGCGAGGTTCCGCAAGGGACTCAGCCCTGAACTCCGTCGAGATCTACGTCTGCACGAGTGCACTTCCTTCCAGAAGTTGGTAAATAAGGCTATCAGTGCTGAAACAGGCCAGACCGACTTCGAGGCCACTCGCAAGCATACTCGAGACTTTGGTTCCTCATCCGGCTCTGGCTCTCACAAGCGCCGTGTGTGGGTCCCTAACACTGCTCTGCCACCCAAGTACACACCGAGGCCATCCTATGAGGGGCCTCGCCCAACTCAACAGTTTGTACCTGCTAAGACCTATGGAGGACCACCTTCCAACTTTGCTCCACGCACCACCACAGTGACATGTTTCAAGTGTGGAGAACCGGGGCACTACATGCGTGAGTGTCCTCAGAACCAACCAGGAAAACCCGTTGGCCGTGGTAAACCAACCGGCAAGGTGAATTATGTCAAGCCAATCCCCACTGCACGTGGTCATGTCAACTATGTCTCTGCCGAGGAAGCTTATGAGGATCCTAACGTCGTCCTTGGTACGCTTCTCGTAAACTGCCATCCGGCATCTGTTCTTTTCGATACTGGAGCACCCCATTCGTTCATATCTGAGAGCTATGCTCGATTGCACAACATGACTTTTTGTGACATGCCTACTTCCATGGTTATTCAAACTCCTGGTTCAAAGTGGCAAACCTCTAGGGTAAGCCATGGAAATGAAATCCTTGTCAATAAACTTGTTTTCCTAGCATCTTCAATCGCTCTCAAGTCCTCAGACATAAACATCATTTTGGGTATGGATTGGATGACAACCCATTACGCCAAAATTGATTGCTACACTAGGACCGTTCAACTTACACACCCATCCAACAAGATAGTCAATGTCTTGACCCGAATGGCTGAGCGTCGGCTCCACTCTCCTAATGCCGGCCCTCTACCAGAACTCGAAGATATCCCGGTATTCCGTGACTTCCCGGATGTTTTTCCAGAAGAACTGCCAGGAGTTCCACATGACAGAGATGTCGAGTTCGTGATAGATCTTATCCCTGGAACTGTCCCAATCTCTAAGAGACCTTATAAGATGACACCACTAGAATTAGCTGAGCTAAGGAAACAACTCGATGAGTCCTTGCAAAAAGGTTTCACCCGTCCTAGTTCTTCCCCTTGGGCTTGCCCCGTCCTCTTCGTCAAGAAGAAGGATGGAATGGAGCGGATGGTTGTAGATTACTGACCTGTCAATCTGGTCACCATAAAGAATAAGTATCCGCTCCCCATGATCAACGACCTGTATGATCAGCTCGCTGGATCCTCAGTCTTCTCTAAGATGGATTTGAGGTTGGGCTACTATCAAATCAAAATCAAGAACGGGGACATTCCTAAAACGGCTTTCGTTACTCGTTATGGTCAATATGAGTACACCGTTATGTCCTTCGAATTAACCAATGCCCCAGCTACCTTTTCTCGGTTAATGAATTCTATATTCATGGAGTATTTGGATAAATTCGTCGTGGTATACCTCGATGATATACTCATCTATTCCAAGAACAAGGAAGACCATGCCGAGCATTTAAGGCTGGTATTGACGAAACTTCGAGAGCACGGCCTTTATGCCAAGTTCTCTAAATGTGAATTTTGGTTGCCAGAAGTAACCTATCTAGGTCATGTGATCTCTGGCAAGGGTATTGCTGTCAATCCCGAGCGAGTTCAAGCCATCCTTGATTGGACTCCTCCTGAATCGGTCAAGCAAGTTAGGAGTTTTCTTGGCTTGGCGAGCTATTGTCGACGCTTCGTCGAGAATTTCTCCAAGGTTGCCAAACCTCTAACCGAACTCCTCAAGAAAGATAAAAAGTTTGAGTGGACCCCATAGTGCGAGTTCAGTTTTCAGGAACTGAAAAGACGCCTGACATCTGCACGTGTACTGGTACCACCAGATTTTTCCAAGGATTTTATAATCTACTGCGACGCCTCGCGACAAGGACTAGGTTGCATTCTCATGCAAGATCGTCAAGTGATTGCATACGCATCTCGACAGTTGCGTCCACACGAGGATAACTATCCTACTCATGATTTAGAGCTTGCAGCTGTAGTCCATGCACTCAAAACGTGGCGACATTACCTCCTTGGTAATCGCTGTGAAATCTTCACTGATCATCAAAGTTTGAAGTATATCTTCACCCAACCGGATTTGAATCTCTGGCAAAGACGTTGGGTTGAGTTGCTCACCGACTACAACTTAGGAATCACTTATACCCCTGGAAAGGCCAATGTCATGGCTGATGCACTAAGTCGTAAGTCATATTGTAACAACTTAATGTTACAACAAGATCAACCACTTCTCCACGAGGAATTTCGTAAGCTTAACCTTCACATTGTTCCTCGAGGATTCCTTTCCACCTTGGTGGCGAAACCTACCCTTATGGATCAAGTTATAGCTGCCCAGAAGCGTGATAAAGGTATAACCCGACTCCAAGAGAACATTGCTAGCGGACTCGCTAAAAGTTTCTCTATGGATGATCGAGGTGTTGTTTTCTTTGAGAACCGTGTAGTGGTTCCCAAGAACCACCATCTACGGCAGTTAATCCTTAAGGAGGCTCATGAATCTCCTCTCACGATTCATCCCGGTAGTACCAAAATGTATCAGGATCTACGTCAGAGATTCTGGTGGACTAGGATGAAGAGAGAAATCGCTCAATTCATTGCTAACTGCGACATTTGTCGTCGAGTCAAAGCGGAGCATCAACGGCCTGCTGGCACCCTTCAACCTTTAGCTATTCCTGAATGGAAATGGGACAAAGTCGGTATGGACTTCATTACCGGTTTTCCCAGGTCCAGGAAAGGGAATAATGCTATCTTCGTCGTTATCGACCATCTCTCCAAAGTAGCTCATTTCCTGCCTGTTCGCGAGAGTATTACCACTAGCCAGCTAGCAGACTTATATGTCTCTCGAATAGTATCACTTCATGGTGTACCGTTGGAGATTAACTCAGACCGTGGAAGTCTTTTCACTTCCCGATTTTGGGAAAGTTTCCAGAATGCTATGGGAACTTATCTCTCTTTCAGTACTGCCTTCCATCCGCAGTCAAGTGGTCAAGTGGAACGAGTCAATCAAATCCTGGAAGACATGCTTCGAGCCTCCGTCATTTCTTTTGGTATGGAGTGGGAAAAATGTCTTCCATTTGCCGAATTCGCTTATAACAATAGTTATCAAGCCAGCTTTGGGCAAAGCTCCCTTCGAAGTCCTATATGGACGAAGGTGTCGAACACCTCTTAACTGGTCAGAGACCGGGGAAAGACAATTCTTTGGCCTGGATATGATTCAGGAAGCAGAGGAGCAAGTTCGCATCGTTCGTGAGAGATTGAAAACAGCCCAGTCTCGCCAAAAGAGCCAATATGATAGTCATCATAAGGCTGTGACTTTTGAAGTCGGCGATAAGGCTTACCTTCGGGTTACTCCTCTTAAGGGAACCCATCGCTTCGGTATCAAAGGCAAATTGGCCCCTCGTTTCATCGGTCCTTTTCGCATTCTTGCCAAACGAGGAGAAGTTGCCTACCAACTGGAACTACCTCCGCACCTCTCCAGAGTTCATGACGTGTTCCACGTTTCTCAACTCAGGCGTTGCTTCTCGGATCCTATCCGCGGAGTGGACCACGAAACGCTTGATCTCCAGGACAATCTCACATATCGAGAATACCACGTTCGTATTCTTGATCAAACCGAGCGCACCACTCGACGCCACAATATCAAATTTCTCAAGGTTCAATGGTCACATCATTCCGAGAGTGAAGCTACTTGGGAAAGGGAGGATCGTCTTCGACTTGAGTACCCCACCCTCTTTCCGGAGGAACCCGAATCTCGGGACGCGATTCTTTTAAGTGGGGGTGAGTTGTCACATCCCTAGTTAGCACTTGCATTAGGGTTAGTTGGTGTGTGCATCATGTTTACTTTTCAAAGAAATTTGAAATGGGAATGACAGAAACCCCAGCACCCCTCTTCTAACAACTAGGGTTTGATAAAATATTTTCCAATGTACCCAAAATGCCCTTCAAAAATGTTCATCATTTCTGCCTTGGTCTCAAACCTTTGCTAAAAATGGTGCACAATTTTCTAGGACATCCAAGGTCACTGGATTAAATCATATGGTATTTGAATTTGAGCATTTAAATGCTATAAAATATTTTAAATGCTCAAATAATCATAAACTATAATGTTTCCTACTGTTCATATTATATACAGTAGGTATGACAAGTGTTATGAGTTATAAAAATGCTTTGGCATTTTATTTAATTAAACAAAGCTGCAAAAGAAATGAAACAGAAAAGAAAATAGAAAAAAGAGAGAGAGCAGAAGCTTACCTGGCGCCCCACCCGGCCCACCAGCCGGCCCAGCCCAGCTGCCGCTCCAGCGAGCTGCTTGGCTCGGCCAGGCAGGCAGGCAGGTGCTCGACGGCGACCGCACGACGCGCCACGCAGCTGCCCGCCGCCCTGCTTCCTCCCCTCGCCGCCCTGGAAGCCTGGTTCGGTCGTTCACGTCGCCCCCGACCTCGCAGACACCTCCCCCTCTCCCCGGCTCCTCTCCCTCGCTCTCCCCGCGCCATGGCCGACGCCGTCGTGCACGCACCGTCGTAGAAGCCGCGCCCACCGTCGTCCCTGAGCCCCGCCTTGGTGTCCGTCGTCTCCGCCGTCCTCGACTGCTTCGAACAGGCCGAGCCCCGAGCGCTCGCCCGCCCTGAAGACGCCCCCGACCTCTTCTTCCCCAACTCCGGCCGCGGAGATCCCCCTCGCCGTCCCGCTCAGCTCCGACCACCCCCGAGCTCGCTCCGGCGCCTGCTGCAACCCCTGTGAGCCCAGCTTCGCCCTCCCCCTCTCCGTTGGCTCTCTTATGCCCTGGAACGCACCGCACGAATCTCACCTGCACGCACCACCGCCGTGCTCGCCGTCGGTGATGCTCCAGTGACCATTTGGTCACTGGCACCCGTCCATCACACTCACCGCAGCACGTAGATGCGATAGGTGCTACGCACGCATCGCCTAGGCCCCTGCAGCCGCATCTCCACACACGCCCGACGCCGGTCGCCGCCGTCGAGCTTGTTGCCGTCGTCTCCGGCCACCCCAGGTCCGGCGACCACCACCATCCGACGCGCAAGGGCAAGAGCTCTCCAACGCGCCTAGCCGCATCTCGAGTCGTGCCCCGTAGACGATTTCCGAAGCACGCCGCCATGTTTGGCCTCGCCGGCGGCTAAACGCCGGCGAGTTGGACCTGTTTTGACCACGGGTTTGACCCCCTGGGTCACTGACATGTGGGCCCTGCCCGCAAGTCAAACCTAGTTAGGTGTTAATTTAATTCTAATTAGTTAATTAGTTAACTGTGACACTGACCAGTGGGTCCCACTGGTCAGGTTTGACTTGGACTGGCCCTGTTGACTGCCTGACGTCAGCATGATGTCATGCTGACGCAGTAAAGGATTTTCTGGGATTTTAGATTTAAAAATAATTCAGGAAATTCCAGAAAATGCCTAAACTTCAAAAAATCATATAAAATCAACCATAGCTCAGATGGAAAAGATTTATATATGAAAAATGATCAGAAAAATCCAATCTTTCCAATGGCACTGGTTTCATGCATGTTTGAACAAGTTAACTTGTTGTTTACATCAAAAACATGATAATGCACTTATTTAAATAATAGTTTGAACTCCAATTTGAATCTTTGATTCAAATAGGTTCAAACCCTTCTGGTTTTAGTTGCATTAGCCAACACACATGAATCTTGCCATGTCATGAGCATGCATCATATTGTTGCATTTGTTTGTTAATGATTGTATCGCCGGTATTCTCTGTGTTAGGTCCTGCTCCCGAGGATACTGTTGCGTATCCAGCTGAAGAGCAGTACCCGACAACCACTTTGTCAGGCAAGCAATCATTGATCATTCCGATACAAACCCAATCTTCTCGCTCCTGCTCTCTTTTACTGCATTAAGGCAACAGTGTGTGAACTGCTACTTGCTGCGGTAGTTGAACCCTATCCCTTGCATGACCTGTCATTGCCACAGTAAATAGTTGAAACCCACTAGCATGTGTAGGAGTTGATTGAGCCATGTGATGTGTGATCCACCATGCTATTTGTTTATGCTGCCTGCTATGCTTAGAGTTGTGTCTGGTCTGGTTCATCTGGGTGATGGATCAGAGTGAAATGATCATACCGATAAAGAGAGGGAAGTGTGGAACACGCTTGGTAAAGGTATCGATGAAAGGCCATGTAGGAGTACATGGTGGGTTGTTTCATTGGAATCGTCCATAGGACCCGAGATCTGTGTGTGTGATTCAAGTTACAGTTACTACCACACATTGGGCCCTGAAATATGACCCCGCTCGACTTATTGACTATCCTTGTACTCTGTCCAGGAGTTGCAACTAGTTTCTGGTGTTTATAGCTTACTGGAGGTCGTGCACAGCGCTGACCCTCGGGGTGGGCTGTGATGCGACAGGTACGTGGCAGGTGTACCGGTTGCCCGTTTGGTGACTCGGGAACCCTGTACACATCGTTTGGGGCCGTGAGCGACACCCCGGCCGGATCTCCCCACGGATGGAACCCAAATAGGCGATAAACTTGGACGAGAGACTTGAATGGTTGGTTAGGTCGTGGTCTACACCCACGTCGGCTTTCGCTTGAAGTCTGCCGAGCACATCTCGTGTGCAGACGCTAAGTGGTGAAAACATGCGTGAAGAAGTACACCCCTGCAGGGTTATCAATCTATTCGAATAGCCGTTGTTCGCGGTACGAACTACTTGGTTACTCTTACAGTTCATAGACAAGTTGATGGATACTACTAAAAGCCTCAAGATAAGTGTGAGTGCCGCGGATGGCCCTTCTGTAGGATGACAGAAGAGGATCCATGGTAGTGTATTGATGTGGTGAGTAGTGGACTCGTGTTCGTAATAACATCTTGCAATCTTTTGAGAGTTGTAGTATAGGTTAGCCAAGGTCAAAGCTGGCATTCTGCTATGAACTCCACTACCCCCTTTGATAATGTTGCATGTATGATAGGTTCTGTGGTAAGACTTGCTGAGTACCTTTGTACTCATGTTTGTTTAATAACTGTTGCAGAGGAGAACTGTCCGGGATATACCCCCGCGGTATGAACCGGCCGGAATTATAACCCGGCCGGACTTGGCGGTTTACACTTGGTGATTCACTGGCGATCCGTTATCACCAGACGGTTTACAAGCAACCTGCCTAAATGATATTACTCACTGGTAACCCGGCGTATGGATCATGGATGACAAGGCCCAAGGCCCAGAAGGCCGGTTCATATTAATTGTGGGCCGGTTTATGAAGAAAGCATAAGGGATATTCTCCTGCAAGGAAAGCAAGACTAGGACTCCTTGTAATAGATCAATCCTAGTCCTACTAGGACTAGTCATGTAAACCGCCCCTTCAACATATATAAGGAGGGGCAGGGCTCCACAAAGAAGGACAAGGTTTTAGAGTTACAAGTTAGAGGAGAAGTTTAGACAAGTTTCTAGGGTTAGACACAAAGAGCCGGTTTACCGGCGACACCACGAGGATCATAATGAGATCTAGCCGCAAACAACATGTAGGGTTATTACCGGATGATGTTTCCCGGGGCCCGAAGCTGTCTAAATCTGTGTCTTGCATCGCGTTTCTCGATTCCGCTCAACCCCTCTCAAGCTACTACATAGATGCGCGGCCTCACCACTAAGTCCGTAAACCGGACATCTGACGTGTTAATTCCACGACAAGAACCCTGCCCCTGCTGATGGGTTCTACATAGACGTTGACGTCGACGAGTAGCTTGACACCCAGACGGAGATCTGGAGCTTGTGAAGGGCCTTGTAGATAGTCAGGCTACACCAAGCCTGTTTTATTTTCTAAGTTGTCTGTACTCAGACATGTAGCTTCCGCTTGTGCTTGTATGACTATATGACTTGAGTGTTGGGTCATGTGACCCCTACCTGTATGGATATGTTATGTATGGCTCTTGGAGCCTTT
Organism: Secale cereale; assembly: GCA_902687465.1. NCBI lineage: Eukaryota > Viridiplantae > Streptophyta > Magnoliopsida > Poales > Poaceae > Secale > Secale cereale. Next base: position 626,588,698 of record LR738710.1, on the reverse strand, counting down.
TAAATAAAGTACTTTGAGTCATAGAGTTCTGTTGTGATGCAATGTTGTATTTGCACATATTGAGCATATTGCGTGTATGTTTGAAATGCTTGGTATGTGTGGGATCCGACACCTAGTTGTTTTCCTTTGGTAATCTACCTTACAGGGAAATGCCTCCTAGTGATTCCAATGAGCCTTGGTAGCTTGCTATTGCTCGGAACACGTAGGCTGGCCGGCATGTGTCCTTCTACGTTCCTGTGTCTGTCCCTTAGGGGAAATGTCACGCGTTGTTCCTTTAAGTCCATGTAGCTTGCTACGACTTGGGTGCATACGTTGATGACCGACACGTTCGTTGCTGGGTCATGGATGCCTATCTCTGTAATCTACTGCCACTTTTGGTTTATAACTAGTCATGTCGGCCCGGGTTCTCTGTCATATGGATGCTAGAGACACTGTCATATACGTGTGCCAAAATGCGCAAACGGTCCCGGGCCAGGTAAGGTGGCACCCGTGGGGTTACCGTGCGTGAGGCCGCAAAGTGATATGACGTGTTACAGCTAGATCGGTGTGACTTAGGATCGGGGTCCTGACAGTGTTGGCATCAGAGCTGGACTGCCTGTAGGTTTCTCAAGCCAAACTGGTCGATGTTGAGTCTAGAAAAATTCTTAGTTATATGTAGGGGAATTGATTGTGGAAGGGAACGTAAGGCTCTTTTTACTCCTTTACCTTATGCCCTTCTGATCTGAGTCAGTCTATTCTTTCTACGGGGATTTAGGACTAGGCCTCTTATCCTTTCTAGGTTCACGTGTTACTAATCCGTAGACACTTAGGATTGTTGGTTTCAAGCCCCAGTTCAGTTTCTATCCTTTTTAGTATGATGATTGTTGGACTGGAACCTTGATATGGATTGTTGAGTGGCTATGATATCATTTGTATGATGTCTCAAATCTTCGTTTGAGCATTTACAGTTGTTATGCTGCCCGATTTCTTCCAGAAACACTAATGCCTTTGCATTATTCCGTGTTTCAGATGTCTGGCTGCATCCCTCACCAAGTGGTTCGTTTGACTCGGTGCATTAATGTGCCCGGTCACATGGCCATGCTAGTCCGTGTGCTGACTGAGACTGGTTATCGCTGGTATCCTGAGTATACCGTGAAGGAACAGTACCGGGATTTCAATCAGAGTCAGTATTTCTGCACAGTCCGGATATACCCCTCATATCCCGGAGCTAATGATCCCATCCATTGGTCTTATGGACTCGGGATTACCATCGAGATGGCAGTGCAGGATGCCGCTTATTCGATGATGACCATTCTCCGTGCTAGGCATGCCCTGTTGCTGAACACTGAGTTCTGTTACGTGCCAGCCTCACTTCCCGGAGAGGAAGGCTACTACACTGGTCTGTATACTGATGCTGCTCATGAAGAGCCACTGCTTCAGACTACTGTTCAGATGTTGGAGGATAGGGACCGTGAGGTCCGTGCCCTCCGAATGGAGCTGTATAACACTCGAGCCGCTCATTGGACTACTTTGACACGGCTTGCACCTGCTGTGCACGCCGGATATCTGGACATGCGGGATTTGTACCCCGTGCGGACTCGTCTGCCTGATCGCATGGATTGGCGTGACGTTGGGGGTATTACACCTCCACAGAGAAGATGGCCTTCTCCTAGCGATTGCGGGCTAGGGGAGCTCCATGGGGGTGGCCTGAGGTTACTTGCCGGCTCAGACGATCTCGGGGGTCTCTTAAATAGCGCAGCCATGTCGGTCTGCGGCGGCCGTGGATAAGATCGCCGGCGACCGCCATTCTGTAGGTGCGGAGGGACGTGGCGGCGACGAGCGCTTGCGGACGAGCTTGCGGATGAGCTTGCACTGCTCCAGAGGGCAGCTGGCGAGCGCTAGTGGCTTGGGCAGTGCCGACCACGGCAGAGGTCCACTGAGACCGCCGGCATGCCGCCAAATGAGCTCTGACGGTGGCCCTGTGGAGTTCCATGGGCGGCTTCGAGCGTTCTGGTGTGTGGGTGACGCCGGGGCATGGCTCTGCAGGCGAGATGGGGCCAGGGGCACGACGCGGCGGCTCGGCGCATGCACGTGCAAAACGCACGCTCTGGGCGCACCCAGCGCACGCACACCATGTGCTCGATGAAATGCCTGCGCGTTCTAGAGGGCATAGAAGAGGCTGGGGTTTAGCAGGCCTGGATTAGGGTTATCTAGGAACTTAGTGGACATACTGGTTAGGCAAAGCAAGCTGGTCCACTACACAAACCAGAAACTATGTCAAAACTGACCATGCATGCAAGCTGTTTGACAAAATGCCAGAAGCCTCTAGGCATTTCTTGGGGTGGCCAAAAACTCTAGGTTGGGTTCTCTTTGGGTGTTAAAGAGAGTGGTAAGGTCAGTTGGCCATTCTTGGAAACTTGTTAGTGCAAGATTTGCAAAACTCCAGTTCTGGACAGAAGGAAAAGAGCATAATTACATGGACCAAAGATGATCCAAATGCTCCAATCTCCTGGACTTAAGGGTTTGGTAGGAGGGACTACAAGTAGGAGAAAGCTTATGGCCAAAGGAGCTAGTTAGACTAGGGTTGTAGTAGAAAGTGACAATCTGGACCAGAGAGCTAAAGAGGATGTTTTGCTCAAATTTTCCAAAGAACATCCAAGGTTTTTTGCATGAAAGTGATGTAGGGGCTTCACCTGACATCCCTAAATTTTGGTGGAATTTTAGAACTATTCCATCAAAAGGGTTGTAGTGCAAAAGGGGGCTCTAAAACAGAAGAAGATCACTTTAATTAATAAATCTTAGGGAGAAATAATAATGCAAATGAATCTACTACTAGAAAGATTGTTTTTCTTGGCTAGGGCAATTAAGTCCAAACAACATACTCACAATATTTCACTAGGGCAACAACTCAATAACAACAAAAGAAAGGAGGTTCTGAAAATCAAAGAAAACCCAAAAAGAGGAAAGGTTGAAACTCCTGGTCAAATTTCATTACTAAACTAGGTCAAAATTTTGGGGCGTTACGAAAATGCCCTCTTCTTACTTTCCAGAGTGGCTTGTCATACCAAAATCCATCCCTAGACCTTTCCATGTCCGCCTTGGATCAAATCCCAATATTCTTTTTCAGGAATATACCATTTTCTATTAAAGGAATAACCCTGTCTGCCCTAGGTTGTGAAGCAACCTATATTTCCATCACTCCTAAAATTCCCAAATAATTCTCATAAATTGTTTGGGTCATATCTTCATCAAATGTGGCAAAACTTTTCCTTGCCATGTTCAAAAATAATCCTCCAGTATTCATTTTCCTATTCTGCCGTAAATGGCACTTTGTGAAGCTAGTGCTATTTTCCTTTGCCCAATTGACTCAAAACTTCTTGGACATCTTTTCATGTCCATATCATTGCCACATGTCAAAATTCAACTTCATTTGCCTAGTAGTGATATAATTATGATTTTCCAAAGTTTCTGCCCAGAAAGAAACTTTCTGAAGGAGGTACAAGCTAGGCATATCCAAATGAGTTGCAATTTTTCATGGACATCAATATCATCATATCATAGCCCTCCACCAAAGTTGAGCTCATGTAATGCCTCCATGTGAGCTCATCTTCAATTCTTTGATTATGTCCAAATTTTCAGTTTGTGAAGCAAGTATATTTTATCTTGCTCCATTAAGGCTGCAAATTTTCCAAAACCTTCTCCTGCCATATAACCTAGCTCCACAAAATTTGGGCATATTTTGTTTAGCCATTCTACCTCGGGAATTTTTGCAAGTTCCTGGACAGTAAGGATGTTTGTGAAGCAAGTACCATTTTGGTTTATCCAAATGGTATGAAACTTCCACAACATCTTCATGTGCCCAAATAACCACGACATGACAAATTTCAGCTCAAGTGGACACTCCATGTGAGTGCTTCTTCATGTTCTTTAATCTGGACCAGTTTATGCATTTGCAAAGCAAGTGTATTAAATACTTGTCCAAATCTCCTCACACTCTCCAGGATCGTAGTCTTTCCGTATCTAAATATCCCACACAACTCCATTTGACCCAATCATTTTCCTGTGGATCAACAGTACACATCCAAACTTGATACAGCAAAGTTTTAGCGATGCCACACTCCTCTCCTTGTCTCCTTTTGTCGATCCATTAACTCCCTCGGCCTCTATTACGCAGGGACTAGTCGCTAGACAACTCGCGGCAGCCCTTGGCATCTTCTCCTTGCCAGCTCGCGCGGTGACCATCGCCCTGGCAAGCATTAAACGCGCTCTGGCGCCTCTGTCTCCCCCTCCCCGTCTGCGCTCTCGTCTCCTCAACGCCTGACCTTGTCCAATAGCTAGCCCGAGCTGTCGCCGTACCTCTGGAGCCCATGTCCCCTCCGTCCTCTTCCTCACCGATGCAAGCCGAAGCGCGCCCACGGACGAGCAGTGGCGACTTTAGCTCGGAGCTCGCTCGTCTCTTCCTCCCCGTGTTCCCTTGGCTCCCTCTGCCCCGTGAGCTCATCCTCAATTCTTTGATTCTGTCCAAATTTTCAGTTTGTGAAGCAAGTATATTTTATCTTGCTCCATTAAGGCTGCAAATTTTCCTAGACCTTCTCCTATCCATATAACCTATCTCCACAAAATTTGGGCATATTTTGTTTATCCATTCTCCCTCAGGAATTTTTGCAAGTTCCTGGACAGTAAGGATGTTTGTGAAGCAAGTACCATTTTGGTATATCCAAATGGTATGAAACTTCTACAGAATCTTCATGTACCCAAATAACCCCGCCATGAAAAATTTCAGCTCAAGTGGACACTTCATGTGAGTGCTTCTTGATGTTCTTTAATCTGGACCAGTTTATGCATTTGCAAAGCAAGTGTATTAAATACTTGTCCAAATCTCCTCAAACTCTCCAGGATCATAGTCTTTCCGTATCTAAACATCCCAGACAACTCCATTTGACCCAATCATTTTCCTGTGGATCAACAGTGCACAGCCAAACTTGATACAGCAAAGTTTCAGTGATGCCACACTCCTCTCGTTGTCTCCTTTTGTCGATCCATCAACTACCTCGGCCTCTATTACGCAGGGACTAGTCGCTAGACAACTCGCGGCAGCCCTTGGCATATTCTCTGTGCCAGCTCGCGCAGTGAACACCACCCTGGCAACATTAAACGCGCTCTGGCGCCTCTATCTCCCCCTTCCCGTCTGCGCTCTCGTCTCCTCAACGCCTGACCTTGTCCAATAGCTAGCCCGAGCCGTCACCAACCCTCTAGAGCCCTTGCCCCCTCCGTCCTCTTTCCTCGCCGACGCGCGCCCACGGACGAGCAGTGGCGACTTTGGCTTGGAGCTCGCTCGTCTCTTCCTCCCCGTGTTCCCTTGGCTCCCTTTGCCCCGTGAGCTCGCCCATGTTCCCTCCCTCGTCGCCTAACCCCGAGCCCATGCGCGCGCAAACGCGTGCATGGCGCTGGCCACGCGTCCGCGGCGTCACCAGCGTGAACCGCCTTGCCCCGGCTATTTATTGCCCGTCCCCGAGCCCTCCGAGCACTCCACTCGCCTCACCTCGCTCTCAGGACCCCGCCCCACTTCTTCCCCGAGCTCGAGAAGCTCTCCTGCCCCTCCCATGGCTGAGCCACAGCCGGCGGCCGCCGCCTAAATTCATTC